>PVIW01001329.1:0-312862 GCA_004026585.1 Noctilio leporinus | reverse complement strand
AGTTTTGCTCATTATTGTCCCGTAATGGGTGAGAACATATGATACCTGTCCTTCACTGACTGGCTTATTTCACTAAGCATAATATTCTCCAGTTCCATCCATGTTGTTGCAAAGGGTACAAGTTCCTTCTTTCTTTCTGCCATACAGAATTCCATTGTGTAAATGTACCAAAGTTTTTTGATCCAATCATCCACCGATGAGCACTTAGGCTGTTTCTGATTATTTTTCTTGAATGGGTTTGGGGCAGACAGAGAGGAACGCTCCTCTCTTCAAATGAAAGGCAGAAGGAAAAAGTAGTTACCAGCTCATTAATTCTCTTCTCTAAAAGAAAAGAAAACTCTGCTCTCACCTCTACCACTCCTTTCTTCCTTCTCTCTCTCTCTCTCTCACAGACACACACACACTTCTGCAAAAAGAAGACAGACTGTTTTTCCCTCCATTTCTTTGACTCACTAGCACAGTCACTGTGTTAGTCTGCTCTGGCTGCCACAACAGAGTGGCGCAGCATTGGGGACTTAAGCAGCAGACATATACATTCTCACAGTTTTGGAGGATAAAAGATCCAGATCAAGGTGTCAGTAGTTTTTTTATCCCCTGAGGCCTCTCTCCTTGGCCAGCAGGTAACTGCCTTCTTGATGTGTCCTCTCAAGGTCTTCTCTGCGCACACAGATGCCACTTAGGCTGTTGCCACAGCAAACACATCACATCCCTCTGTTGTCTGTACTCAAGCCCCCTCATTCACACAGATTGGTCTGAATGAAGCTCCATCTTCACTGCTCCAAACGGGTGCCTTCAACTTGTTCCCAGTGGTTGTTGGTACAACAAAATGTGAAGGTTTGGGGGAAGACACACCTTTACCTTACAACACAATTAACTTCCACTCGTGCAAAGGGAGTGGAAATATAGAGAGAAGATTAAAAAGCACCTGGAATCACCCTCACCAGAAGCAAATAAAAAATGAAAGCTGAAGCCAATATGTCATAGGGTGGAAGGAAGCCATCACAAAAGCCTGTGGTTTGGGGATGGGGGTTGGGCCTCAGTAAAGCACAGCCAGCGTCCTCCATGCACCAAGAAAATAGGAGGGTTTTTAACCTCAGAATAGTGACCGAAAAGCTTACGGGGCAGTGTAAGATTCTGGGAGTGACCAGAACTGGTCACCAGGCCCACTGCATCAAAGGCCATTGTGGATTTAAAAATAAGGCAGCAGCCATTAAGCTAAAGATATGGATTTGCACAGAGTCAGGGGGAGAACACACAGCTAAGAAGCCACGTGGTTTAAAAGAGATTCTGAACTAAGAGTTAGGAAGAGCATGCGAGACCCTCCCCTCAATTAAGGATGGATGGAAGCTACCAGGAATGCTGAACTGTGACTGGGAAATGCTGAGCTGTGAACTTCTATTTTCCCAGAAAAAGATGGTACCTCTGACTTCTCTATTCTAAAATTGGCCTGATTTGACAGGACTGGGTGTTATGGCGTGTTTTAAAGAGAGGGGAATTTATGGCAGAATTGCACCTTTAATCTAAATCTGTGTAACCTTTAAATAAACAAATTCTTTTCCTTTTCACCGACTGTTATTAAGAGTTTTTCCTTTGGCAGCATCAGACAAGCCCGTTATAACTAAATAGCCTGTGGGTTCTGTTTCAAATGTGCTAGAGTTGGCAGAGCCCCAAGACCTCACCCTGGCTAACACCACCTCCTTGGACATTTTTCTTTCGCTGCCTAAAGGCTCCCTGGTGAACATTAATGAGAATTAGAGGTGGGCTCGTTCCAAGAAGCATTTCTCCAAAGTAAAACTCAGCAACTTTAACTGCCCCACAGCCATTCCTCCTGAGTATCTCTTCACTGCTTTTTGCTTCTTGGGGAACTTCTGCAGCAAAGGAGAAGTATGAGCTTCTCTTCATAGCTATCAAAGCACCATAACTTAATAAGGTTTGTTTTCTCTTTAACCTGGTTGAGTCTAGTGAACCACAATAAATGGCTGTGATGAGACCATTTTCTGTGATCCCAATGAACTCCTGCATGGTGATGCTTTTTCTAGCCCAGTATATCCTGTGCTCTGTTTCTTTAAGAGCCATGGGCTTCCTTTACCCAGAGGCTCTCCCAGACAACTGATCCCATCTAACTGGAATCCTCACATCCTTGTAGCAGTTAAAAGGAAAGGAATGCCCCACACCCACTTGGATGGCTGCTATCAAAAATAGGGACAGTAAGTGTTGGTGAGGACATGAGAAATCGGAACCTTTGTCCTTGTTGGTGGGAATGTAAAATGGTACAGCCACCTATGGAAAATGATATGGCAGTTCCTCAAAAAAAAGTAAAAATAAGCCCTGACTGGTGGCTCAGTGGATAAGGCGCCAGCCCTTGAACCCAAAGGTCAGTGGTTCAATTCCCAGCCAGGGTACCTACCCAGTTTACAAGCCAGGTCTCCAGCCAGATCCGTAGCTGGAGGCAGGTGAAAGGCTACCATACGCTGATGTTTCTCTCCCTTTCTTCCCCTCTTCCTGCCCTTCTCTCTAAAAATAATGAATAAAATATTTTAAAAAGAAACTAAAAATTTTAAACTAGAATTACTCTAAGATCCAGCAACTCCACTTCTGGATATGTACCCCAAAGAACTTAAATATTAAACAGATACTTGTACACCCATGTTCAGAGCAGCATTATTCACAATGGCCAGAGGGTGAAAGCAACACAAGTGTCCAGCAATCGATAACTTGATAAACAAATATGATATCTACATATAATGGAATACTATTAGCCCTAACATGGAAGGAAATTCTGACACATTCTATGGCATGGATAAACCTCAAGGACATTTTGCTAAGTGAAATAAGCCAGTCACAAAAGAACATATCCTGTCATTCCCCTTGTATGAGATACTTAGAGTAGTCCAATTCATAGAAACAGAAAGTAGAATGGTAGCTGCCGTGTCTAAAGGGAGGAGGGGATGGGGCGTTGTTTAGAGAGGAACAGAGTTTCAGTTTTCAAGCTAGGAAAGAGCTCCTGAGATGGATGGTGGTGTTGGTTGCACACTGTGAATGCATAGTACTTAATGTCACTGTTACACCCTTAAAAATGGTTATGCGAGTACATCTTCTAATATGGGTGTTTTTATCACAATTCTTAAAAATAAAAATTTCATAAGTAAAACTATAGATTTAAAACTAGAATATTTTTTCAAAGGGAAAGAATAAAGGATGAGAGTCAAGAATGGGATGGGGACCAGGTAAGATGGCAGGACCTGTTAAGCAGGCCATTTGGTAAACTTGAGAAGTTGAAAGTTGAATCACTTTTTTAGCATGCAACAAATTATCACTGTCATAATGGTTATATCAAAATATTGATTGCCCCTTTCCTAGTAATATAGCAAGAATGATATCTCACCCAAATATGCCTCCCATAGGAGTTGTTTTATAGTACAGACATTAGCATAAATATTACCTTTTCCAAAACCTACTTACATTTTAATTCTCGTATATCCAAATAGAGAGGATGAGCTTACACTGCTGAATAGAATGTGCCATTTTAACATGGAGGCTGAGGGGAAGATGCTTTTGACCAGCTGTCAATTGTGTCAAAACATTACATCAAAATGAAGAAACCCTATTTTTATTGCTGATTAATATTTCAAACAAGCATCACTGATACCGCCCACCCTGAGCCTCACCCCATCACTAAGCGTATCCCATTTCTTTACCCCTACATCAAAATAACTTCATCCAAATTGTTAAAGCTGTTTTTCTTTTTTGTTTTTTATGATCAGTTTTCACCACAGACAGGCTGATATCCATGATCTTCACCCTAGTGCCCACCTGGTCCCATTGCCCACACTCGCTCCCCATGTAATGATGGAAAGGAGCTCAAGGAAAAGTGTGTGTCCAAACAGGATGAGACATCAGGTACCCATTTAAGGGGAAGTAGCAGCCTCTTTTGGTACCCTATGTCCCAACCCCTTGACTCAGTTCTGATTTTAGTCACAGCTGCAGTAGACAATTCCTGCTAGATTAGACTCACACCTACAGAGCACACCTAAGCACTGACCTCCAATCTCCATGTCCTACCTCAGGCCCTTCTCTGAACTCCCAGGAGCCTACTTGGCCCTCATAGAAACATGGCCTGGACATACTCCAAAGGCCCTCCTTTGACCCTTACTCAATGGAGGGCAGAAGAGCTGGTGGTGGATACTGCCCCACGGTCTTACAGAGACAGGTCTGAGAAGTTGCCTACACCCTGCTATTCAGTGAAACTGAATCCTCTTCACCTGAATAACTCATCTTTTTTTCAGTCTACCTCTCTCCACTCCTTTGTTTCACAGAATTAGTCCTCTCCCTAGTCTTTGATTCAGGTTCAACTTTCAGAAGAATCCATACTATGCACATTTTTTTCCCAAAACCTGTATGTATCATGTTAGGTTTTTCTTAAAGAGTTTTATTTATTTACTTATTTTTAGAGAGAGAAGAAGGGAGGGAGAAAGGGAGGAAGTGAAACATTGACATGAGAAACATCAATCAGTTGCCTTTGCACACACCCAACCAGAGATGGAACCCACACCCCAGGCACGTGCCCTGACCAGGGATCAAGCCGGTGACCTTTCGGCCCATGGGATGCTCCAACCAGCTGAGTCACACCAGTAGAGGCAGCTACTTTTTTTTTTAATGGCATTAATTTTTTTAGAATGGTGTTTTTGTTTTCATTTTCTTTTAAATACTAGTTATTTTCTTCAGTGTGGTGACACTATGACCTGAAAAAGAGTTCATTCAATTTTTATTTTGTTCAATGGTTTTGCATAAGCCTGGAACTGTGTAAAGCAAATCCCATGATAAGGTGTGTGTGAATATGTTTGTGAGTTAATATGCACATACTACATAAGTGTAAGTTCAGTTCTAGGACAGTTTTCTTTAAGGCATCTCTAGTTTTAGCAGAAGTCATAAAAAGAAGCAAACAATTTTTGTGTAGAAAGAGTACTTAGATATCACCTTATTTCATAAGTAGGGAAGCTCAGGCCAAAGAAGTTAAGCAACATGCTCAGGGCATCTCATAGATGCTAAAATTGAGATCAAACTCCATTGATTCTCAATCCAAGTCCAGTGAGCCTTCATTTATACCACATAATGAGATACTTTTGAACATAAAGGAGCTCATTATTTAAATTATGATAATGAAATGATAATAGCATTTATTAGGAACTTACTCTGACCTATAAGTGCTTTACCTACACAGTTTCATTTAATTAACACAGCCTTAAGATAAATACTGTTTTCATCCCCATTTTGAAGATGGGAAAACTGAGGCACAGAAATATCGGGTAACCTACCCAGAGTCACAGGACTAGAAAGTAATAGAACCATGCCTTAAACTCAGGCAGCATGGCTGTAGAACTTAGAGTCTTAAACTTTATGCTCAAGTGAAAATTTACCACATAACTTCTCAGGTTTATAAAGGAATATTTTTCCATGTATAATCAAAGTCATTGTCTTTGAAAGAACAGAAGAAGGTTTTAAAGTAGCTTTTCTAGTTTCATAGGGAACCATGGCCCTTATGGTGTTTTCTGGGGAACAGGCCAGAGCTGAGCTGTTTCAACACATGGCGCCTTCTGACATCACTGCAGCGCGCTCCATCTGGAAAAAGGGCTGATGTTCTTTTTCCTCCTCCTTCCCACAGACTCCAAAATTCCTGAAGTTCATTAGATGAATTTCAGATGTTTCATTTTTTTTTTTTAACATTTTATCTTTTAAAAAGATTTTATTCATTATTTTTAGAGAAAGGGGAAGGGAGGGAGGAAGAAAGGGAAAGAAACATCAATGTATGGTTGCCTTTCACCTGCCTCCAGCTATGGACCTGGCTGGAGACCTGGCTCTCAACCTAGCTATGTGCCCTGACTGAGAATTGAACCAGCGACCCTTGGGTTCACAGGCCTGTGCTCACTCCACTGAGTCACACCAGCAAAGGCGAGATGCTTCATTTAATACAGGCTTAAGATGTAATGCCTACAGTGGATAGTTCACAGAGAGCTCTTTTGATGAGCAACTGCCAAAAATGGCATTTTATAAAAAAAAAACATAATCAAATTGGAAAGGAAACAGTTTCCCAGGTTCACCAGTATCACGTAATTATAGTTATGTGATTACATTATGTCTATATGGATTATATTCTCAAAACATAATAACTATATCAGATTCCATACAGTTCTTAAATTACACATGTGAAATAGAAAAGATAAATATCTTTGGAGTCTATTATAAACACATATTGGTTATGGAAGGAAAACACAAGCAAAGTATATTCTTTTTCTAACCATATTACAAGCCACTAAAAACAGACAATTATGCTACCGATAATAATTATCATAAAAACAAATTTGAATACATATAAAAAGTTCATCTATATCCAAAAAAGTGACTATTTCTCAGCTCAAAACAAAACAATGAACCACTATACTAAAGAATAGTCTTTAGCTTGAGAAAAACAATACTATAGCAGTTACAGGTACAAAATGACAATTGAGGCTTCATTATAGTTTTAAATGAGATTTCCTGGTAAATGAAATTTCTCACCTCTTTATACAACATAGTAATCATGAACTAACAACTTTGCTTAAACAAAACTAATGAGCGGGCAACACAGTTAATTTACTTTACTTTAAAGTATTTGTGGCCCTGGCTGGTAGCACAGTGGATAAGGTGCCAGCCTGCAAACCCAAAGGTCACTGGTTCAGTTCCAGCCAGATTGCAAGCCAGGTCTCCAGCCGAGTCTGTAGCTGGAGGCAGGTGAAAGGCAGCCACACATTGGAGTTTCTCTCCTTCTTTGCCTCTCTCCCATCCTTTCTCTCTAAAAATAATACATAAAATCTTTAAAAAAAAAAAAAAAAAAGTATTTGTGGCCCTGGCTGGTAGCACAGTGGATGAGGCGCTGGCCCGTGAACCCAAAGGTCATTGGTTCGATTCCCCAGCCAGGGCACATAACCAGGTTGCAAGCCAGGTCTCCAGCCAGGTCCATGACTGAAGGCAGGTAAAAGGCAACCATACATTGATGTTTCTCTCCCTCTCTGCCTCTCTCCCTTCCTCTCTCTGGAAATAATAAATAAAATCTTTTTTTTTAAAAAAAAGTATTTGTGTTTTATTTATCATAGCATTAAGTGATAGATGTGAATTATAACACTGTTGACTACAGCTCTAACTCTATAATATCCTGAGAACATATACCATTCAGTTTTGGGAGAACTACAAATTCAGAAGAAAAATGTCCAACAAGCAAAAGCAATTGAAAATAATTTCAGGTATTATTTTTATAGTTTCAAGAACAATGAAGAGATTCCATTTCCTCTTCTAATTTCCTCAAATCCCATAATTGCTTCATGCCTCGTCTTCTCACCCTTAGTTCTTCCAGGAAAATGCCAATTACCTTTGCTTTCATCCTCCTCTTTCCTCCTCTCTTAGCCTAGGAGCTCCCCCCTTCTGGTCGAATCTAGTTTCCACTGAGTTCTTTGGTAAATAATGTTCTTCTCTCATGAGAATGTTCTGTGGAATAAAATTCTTCACCTCCCTATACAACATAGTACTAAAAAAATTAACACTTTTGAATTTTAAAAAATTGAGTACTATTACTTAAAAGCATTTGTGTTTTCTTTTTTTCTTTTCTTCCCCCATCCCCCTCTCTCCTGCTGAGTACAATGAAATGTATTGATGGTGCATGACAAGGTAGGGCTCCCTAAGCTCCATCCTACTTCAGGGGGTCTAGGATGAAAACTGGAGGTCAGGAGATTCTCAGTGTATTGGGGATTGATCTGGAGCAACAAGTCCCCAGCAGCTGAGGGTCTCTCTTCCTGTCACTGGGGCTGGTGGTCCACGGGCTCCTACCCCTTGCTGGCCACGTGAACCATAAGGTCCACCATGCTGTTGCTATAGCCAAATTTATTGTCATACCAGGAAATGAGTTTGACATAATGGTGTTGAGGGCAACACCAGATTCATAATCAAAGGTGGGGGAGTGTCACTGTTAAAGTTGCAGGAGACAACCTGGTCCTCAGTATAGCCCAGGGTGCCCTTGAGGGGGCCCTCTGATGCCTGCTTCACTACTTTCTTGATGTCATCATATTTAGCAGCTTTCCCCAGGCAGCAGGTCAGATCCTCAACTGACACATTGTATGTGGGGGGACACAGAAGGCCAGGCCAGTGAGCTTCCCATTCAGCTCAGGGAAGCCCATGGCCTTGGCAGTGCCAGTAGAAGCAGGACTGATGATCTGGGCAGTCCCTGGCCATCACCTCACAGCTTCCCAGAGGAGTTATCCAGTCTTCTAGGTGGTAGTGATGGCATGAGTAACCTTGGCCAGGAGGCCAAGCAGTTGGTGGTGCAGGAGACATTGCTGACAATCTTCATGGAGTTATCATACTTGTCCTGGTTCACACCCATCACTAACATGGGGGCATCTGCAAAAGGGGCAGAGATGGTGACCCTCTAGGCCACCCTCCAGCATTCTCCATGGTGGTGAAAACACCTGTGGACAACATATTCAGCACCATCATCACCCAATTAGATGTTGACAGGATCTCACTCCTGGAAGATGGTAATGGACTTTCCATTGATGACAAGCTTCTTGTTCTCAGCCTTGATTGTGCCTGTGAACTTGCTACAAGAAGAATCATGCTAGAGCATGTCCATCATGTAGTTGAGGTCAATGAAGGTATCACTGATGGCAACAGTATCCACTTTGCCAGAGTTCAAAGCAGCCCTGGTGACCAGGTGCCCAATACAGCCAAATCCATTCACTCTGACCTTCACCACAGTGTCTCAGGGTTACGGCTGGCCCTGCTCAGGAAGACATGGCTGTCTGTTGAACAGGAACAGAGAGCCTGTGTTTTCTTTATAATATTGAGTGATAAATGTGAAAAAGGTGAAACATATGTGTAAGAGAAGTATTCTTAATAGAATAATGGTAATAATAGGAAAAGAAAAACATTTTTTAAACCAAAAACTAGGTATAATCAAGTATTGGATTTGCTCAGTGGTATTTTGGTTGTATAGCTAGGCACTTTTAGTAAATGTAATACCTTTGCCTTGAAATGTCACAAGAAAATTAACTTTTTAAAATTGTTATTCTGTAACCCTCTAACTCCTTTCCTTTTCTCACTAAAACAATTGTAATTTTATGAGATTTGACCTTTTTCTATTTCCCATCTTACTGCCAGGTAAAATAAGGGAAAATGAGGATATCAACTTGCTATTATATGGGACTATTAGATATGATGTTCTTTCAGTCTGATGTTCCAGAAATACATTAGGTCTGTACATACAATCATTCTGAATTTTCAAATCACAAACAACGGTTGTGACCATCCAATGAATTAAATTTTTGTACACTGGGACCCACCCAGGTGTTTCTTTCCCACCAAATGAAACTCACACCTTATTATTTTTCAAACTTCTGAAACCTCTCTCCCAGATAAATAACCTTGTGTCTAGTTTCACTGAAAAATAGAAGAACCAGAGATTTTTCCTCCAGTTCCCACGACAAGTACCAACCTACCTGAGTTACAAAGTCTGCATTGGCTCCCCTTGTTGTGAATGAACTTCAGATGGTGACCCCTCCTGCGTGCCAGGGGGATACTCTCCCCTGCTCAAGGGTGTAAGTCCAGCATTTGTTCATCTCATTCCTGTATGTGGTTATGATTTTTTCCTCTTTAAAGGACTGTTCTCATTAACATACAAACATACTGTAATTACTCACACTAAAAAAGAAAATTAAGCTTCCCTTGATTCCACTTACCCCTCCAGCTTCCATGACATTTCTCTGTGTTCTTCACAGAACTCTTGGAAAGTGTTACTGCAATTTTTTTCTCGATCTTTCCTCCTTCTACTCTGTTGAAACCCTCTCCAGACTGGCTTTCAGCAGCCCCGCCATCAGAAAGGGTTCTTGTCAATCTCACTAATGACTTTCATGTTGGAAAGGCAATGGTTAATCCTAAATCCCCACCCTATTTAATATATGGAAATCTTTGGACTCAGTTGATTTCTCCCTCCTTGACACTTTCTAACCCACTCCCTCCTGGTTCTCTGGCCTCAGTGGCCTGCTTTTCTTCAGTTTCCTTTGCTAGCTGGCCAGCCCCAGAGTTGAGACCTCCTTTCTTCTCTGTCTGTATTCACTCCCCTGGCCATTTATCCAGGCCTGGACAGGCTGGCAGCCCACACCTTTCCCTTGAACACCAAATTCAAACCCACCTGCTTGCACACCAACTTGGAATTTTCTCTTGATATTTACTAGATTCTTTCCAATACTAAATTGAGGGCCCTGTTCAAAGGCTACCCAATTAATTATAGACTTCCTTGATTGTTTTATATAAAATAGCAAAACTCTTCTCCAACTCCAAGCATTATCTGTTTCGTTTTTTGTTTCTACTCTTCACTTTTTTTTACAACATCCATCATTGAGATAGGCCAGTAAGCCAGGACAAGCATAATAGGGGAACTGAGACAGAGAGATGAACAAAGTGGCTAAGCAGTTTACAGCCGGATACAGATCTCTTCCCCTAAATAACATCTAGGCCTCAGTTTTATTTCAGTCCCAGGACCACAAAGCAGCAAAACCAGATAGGTGATGCCAGGACCAGTGGCAATGACTACTGATCCCCTGTCCTGCCACTGACCAATTGGTGGAGGCCATGACCCTGAAAGGGCACACCTGGCAATGCTGATGAATATTCTATTCAGATCCTTCCCTAAGACCACCCCTAAACTCCCAGCCTTTAACAATGCGCAAAAGGAAGTTTCCCAGAATGTGCTCTAATTCTTGGGAGCATCCGCACACCCTTCATTCCCCCACAAGCAAGCATGTCCTGAATTCCAAGGGTCCCCACAAGACTTGCAGCCAGGGGCGTGGAGGGCAGCTGCAGCTCACCCAGGCTAATCACCTGAACCTGTCTCCAAAACCCTCTTTTCTTTGACTTCTCATTAAGCCAAAGCACCCCTGCCCAGGATTTCTCATGTTTCTTCTTCTAGCCTAAGTCCTTTCTTATTTTACTGTGCCCATAATAAACGTACTATCACAATCACCTGGACACGTGTTGTAAAGTCTTCCCTGCACAAAGTCAAGAACCTACACATTAGTAGCAGGCTCAAGGTCAGTCCCCTTTCTGATAATGGTAACATTTTTTTTTTAAAGATTTTATTTCATTATTTTTAGAAAGAGGGTAAGGGAGAGAGGCAAAGAGGGAGAGAGACATCAATGTATGGTTGCTTTTCACCTGCCTCCAGCCACAGATCTGACTGGAGACCTGGCTTGCAACCTGGTTATATGCCCTGGCTGGGGAATCAAACCTGCGACCTTTGAGTTCACAAGCCAGCACCTTACCCACGGGGCTACCAGCCAGGGCTGTCTGTCTTATTTGTCTATAGCCTCTCCACCCCCCTCTCTGTCTAATTAGAATGTAAGATCCATGAAAGCAGGGATGTTGTCTATTTTGTTCACTGATGAATCATTAAGTTCTAGAACAGCTCCTAACTGATCCATAACTAGTTGTTGAAAGAATGGACAAACGCATGGATGAATGGAACAATTTTGCTATTATGTTTTTAAATAACATATAGAAAATCCCTCTACATCAATAAAAATGTACACCAACAGGGGAGTATAACATGATTGGTAAAATACAGTATTTGGAGAAAAATTTTTGAGGAACTAATTAAAGTAAGTCTAAAATTGTCCAGAAATCCATTGGCTATAAGAATGATACAATAAAACACGCAGCAATGAAAAATAATGCATTAGAACAAATATACAGTGATGTGACAGATCAGCCGTCCCTGGATTACGCACTGGGTTTGGACAGGGGGGGACAAGAAAGAGTGAAGAGACAAAGTTGGGGTCCGGAGGCTCGCCCAAGCCCCGAGTCCCGTTTATTAATCACACTAAGCTTATATGCAGGTATAACTGGCCAAGTGCTCAACTGAAACCAGGAAGCTAAGCTAGCTGCAGAGAATAAGGTATGGCACACTCTCTGCTTTCCATGCTTCATGGGGTAAACACACTGGGCTGACTCCCTATACACAGTGTCCGTTCCGGGTCCACCTGGCACTAGGGCTGGCCTTGCCAAAAGCCCTAGCAGTCCCTAACACAGTGACATGAAGATCTGTCCATAGTGTTAAGTGGGGGGAAAAATCAAGCTCCAAAGTAACAAAACTAGCATCATTCCATTTTTTTGTTGTTGTTGTTTCAATGACATTTTATAAATACATGGTTTTTGACAATGGAGAAAATAACTTCAAAAGGATAGAATTCCTAAAGAGAAAATCTCAAACCTCAATTTCAAAGCCTTATTTGATTACCTTATTGAGGAGGTAAGTTTTTATTTTCATAATGTTTTAATACAATAAGGCTTTTCAATGTGTTGATGCAGACAAGTGTTTGAGCACAAAGCGTTTAATGGAATATGATATAGGCATAGAGGCACTGAAAAGCTTTTGGATTTATAAATAGTTAAGTCTTAAAATAGAAAATTAAATTATCAAACGCTTGAGCCAAACTCAGGAAAACAATTAACCAGATAAAGAACCTTCATATTTTTCTTGCATAGATTATGCAACTGAAAATATTTTCAAATAGTTCAACTTAGTGTACAAATACATTCAAGTTACGAAAGTTCCAAAAAAATGTTTTAATCCTAACACAAGGATTTATTTTTTTAACTGATTTTAGAGACAGGAAGGGAAAGAGAAAAAAAGCATGAATGTAAGAGAGAAACATTGATCAGTTGCCTCCTGTACGCATGCACCCTGACTGGGGATCAAACCTGCAACCTAGGTATGTGCTCTGACTAGGAATCAAATGGGCAACCTTTTGGTGTATGAGGTGATGCTTTAATCCGGGTCACACAGCCAGGGTAAGATCCAATTTTTTTTTTTGAAGAAAATAAACAGATTATCAAGGAACCACTTAAAATTTTTTATTTCTTGGGAGGATGGTCCAACTGCTGGAAACTACAGTATGTTAATTTGGGGACTCTGTTAATTTGAGTGATCTGGAACTTTCCAAGTGTCATAAACAGGGCTATTGTAGACTAAATACAATAAATGGAGTATATTCAGGCATAGTAGCAGGTTTAAGAGAAGGACAGCACCTTTAACCTAGTCCAGAATCTCAATTTCTTTAGCAACAAGGCAGTTATAGAGTGCCAGAAACAGCTAATTATTTTTTATGTTATTTAAAATATACATTTTTCTGAAGTTTTTTTTTTCTTTTTTTAAGATTTTATTTATTATTCCTAGAGAGAGGAGAAAGGAGACAGGCAGAGAGGGAGAGAGACATCAATGTATGATTGCCTTTCACCTACTTCCAGCTTCGGACTTGGCTGGAGACCTGATCTGCAACCTGGTCATGTGCCCTGGCTGGTGAATTGAACCATCAACCTTTGGGTTCGCAGGCCAGTGCCTTATCCACTGCACCACCGGCCAGGTTTTTAAACCTATGGTTTCAAGCTGGAAATTTGCTTCAAATTCCATTCCAAGCAAATCAGATACTATATTAAAGTAATTTAATTCTGAACAAATTGGTGATCCCTTTAAATATAAAATATTTATATTACATATAAAATATATTTTATTATTCTTTGAATTAATAAAAGGTAACAGTTCTTAGATTGTTTGGATTAGCAGTGATACTCAAAGTTTTTATTTATTATTCACAATACCAGGGATAAAAAACATAGTCCATACCAAGACCTATAGAAAAATGGTCATAATAATCTTATTCATAATAACCAAAACTGGAAACCAAGTGTCATCAATAAGAGAAGGGATAACTAAGTTGTGGAATAGTTATACAATGAAAACCTACTCAAGAATAAAAAGGTACTAATAAGTCCTTATGCAACAATATGGATATATCTCACAGATATTATATTGAAGACTGATACAAGGCAGAAAGAAGTCAAACCCAAGGCATTCCTTATTGTATACCATTTATAAGTTCAAAAACATATCAACCCTGGTTGGCAGCACAGTGGATAAGGCACCGGCCTGTGAAACCAAAGGTTGCTAGTTCGATTTGCCAGCCAGGGCACATAACCAGGTTGTTAGCCAAGTCCTTAGCTGGAGGCAGGTGAAAGGCAACCAAACGCTGATGCTTCTCTCCCTTTCTTCCTCCCTCCCAGCCCTTCTATCTAAAAATAATGAATAAAATCTTAAAAAAAAAATAAAACAAAACAGATCAAACTAATCTGTGGTGATTCAAATCAGAAAATGGTTGTTTCGAAGGAGGGGATTATCTAAAAAACAGAAAGAAACACAAAGGAACTTTTGTGGAGTGATGAATATTTTCTATATCTTGTTTGGGTGGTAGTTACATTAAGTATACACAATTATTAAAAGTCATCGACTGAAGTAAGATTGAAGATTTTTATTATATGCAAATTATACTTCAACTTAAATTATTGTATGAAGGCTTTTATTAAAGTTTGTGCCATAGTTTATTTAACCATTCTTCTAATGTTGGACATTAGTTTTTCCCCACTTTTTCACTATCATAAATTATAATACAATATTTTTGTGCATATATTATGTTCATCCGTATGAAATTAACAATCTTCAGCATTTCAACCTATAAAAATGACATATTTCTACGTTCCAATAAAATTTTAATATTTTGGATTATTCCCTTAAACTTTCAGACTTGGGAGACTTAAGCAAAACTTATGAGCACAATAGGCTGTTGGCACATATTGCTAAATTGCTTTTTCTACCAGTTAGACAAATGTATACTTCCTACTAACCTTTTATGGAAGTGTCTACTTGCACCTTAATATTTTAAATTCTTTATAGTTTGATGACTACTTTATATCTCTTCCACAACTGTATAGTTTCTTCTATCTTACCAGCACTTTGTAGCTCTCTTCTTCCATCATGCATGCGTGTACACATGTTGGTATATAAGAAAATAACTTCTGGAGGACAAACTCATTTTTCTTTGTCTTAGCCTAGTACATTGTGCATGTCCTTTATCCATTCAAATACATCTATTGCATTCATACAATGGACCAGTATTTGAGATAGACGCAGCAGGCATTCAAAACATTCACTAATTTAACAACGCTGGTTTCAGATATCCTTTTATTATCTCACTCAACATTCCTGCCTCGCATTTTAAATTTCCAGATTGAGACTTTTTCATTTCTCTGGTGCACTAATCTGGAAACAAAAGCTCTGAAAGTTTAGCCTTTAAATGTTTTGACTAGTCCGGTCCTTCCATTGGCCCTGTTAATAACTCCTTAGGCCTGACTGGCGGCACAGTGGAAAAGGCGCAGGCCTGCGAAGACAAAAGTCCCTGGTTGACTCCCAGCCAGGGCACATAACCAGGTTGCAAACCAGGTTGCAAGCCAGGTCTGTAGCTGGAGGCAGGTGAAAGGCAACCATACATTGATGTCTCTCTCCCTCTCTTTCCCTCTGTCTAAAAATAAAAAAACCCTAAAACATAATAATAATAATTATTATTCCTTAAAATGCACCCGAGAGCCATACTTTGGGAGACTTTAGAGAGGGGTAGTAAAATTGAGGGTAGCCTGGTGGCCCAGGGACTTTTTACCCGAGTCCGATAAGCCCCAGGGTCATAAATTTCTCTATAAGGGCTTGAGCGCATGGAACTTGGAAACCCAGGCTCTGCGAGCTTAGTGTAGTTCCGGTAGCGCCCGCAGCCCCACCCACTCCATCCAGTTGCCCTTAGAGAAGGGTAGAGGTGGAGGGGGCCGGAATCACCCCCCCCTCGCGGAGCCTGAGGGGAGGGGAGCCCCGCCCCGGTCCCTCTCCCGCGCGCGCCACGAGCCCCGCCCACCCGGCTGGAAAGGGCGGGCCCGCGCTGCCGTACAGCCTCCCGCCCTCAAGCTCGGGCCGGTGCCGCGCGTGAGCCGCGCCGCGCGCGGGCGCCATGAGCGCGCGCCCGGGCCAGTGACAGCCTCGGGGATGGACAGCGGCTGGGTCTCGGGAGAGAAGCGGAAGAGCCCACCGGACCGTCGAAAGCTTTCGCTCTTATTACTCGCTGGCCGGCCCGGAAGCCTGGGCCGCCGCGGCATTCCGGCACGCCGCTGCTTGTCCGCGCTCCGGGAAAACCCAGGGGCGCTGGGCCCCCGCACCCCGGCGGCCCGCGGCGCTTCCCGTGCCTCCGCGCTGCTTCTGCTGGTGCTGGTGCCCTCCCCGCGCCTGGCCGCCGCCGCCCCGCGCCGACCGCTAGGGCCCTGGGAGCGCTCGCGCCCGGGGGCCTCGCTTCCCCCAGCCTCGGGCGGCGGCGCGCTGCGGAGTCAGCCGGGCCCCGCCCCGGGTGTTGCGGGTGCCGCCCGCCCCCTCCTCCTGTGCCACGCCTGGGTGCCTGCCCTCGCTTCTTCCAGGAGAGGTAAGATCAGGTGGTCGGAGGAGAGGGGACACGCGGGCTAGGGCAGCGGGGCGGGAAGGCCGGGAGACCCAGAGGTTGAGTCACTGGAGGTCACCAGGACTCTCCCGGGGCGTGGGGACGAAGGTCTGGAGCCTCGCCCTTCTGGTCCGTGGTATCCTAGTCTTGGTCAGCTACAATGACCTGAATTACTCGGAATGCCGGCGCAAAAGTTTTGGCGCAAAATTGGAAAGGGATTTGGGGAAGAAGGGGAGTGCCGGGGCAGTGACCCGGTGCACCTACAGGATGCTGTGGTGCCGGTACTCATCTAATCCCGACTCGGGTGGAAGGTGTGCAGGAGGCTTGTAAGTTTGAGAAGTGGAGCTCTGGGAAATAAAGGGATTGTTTTACAATTTCATTTTAAACTCTAATGGATTCGTTAATTCATTCATTACAGTAAGCACCAGCACCTACTTTGTGCCTGGCACTTTCCTAGATATTTGGGACCTATCAGTCAACAGAATATTTTCCTTCTTGGAGCTAAATTCTAGCAAAGGAGATGATATACATGTGTTCAAATAGATATAGAAAAGATTTTTGTATACATGTACAATTTACATGCGCATATATGTTTATATACACAATCTGATATATACTATAGGAAAAATAGGGGTGGTTAGTTTAAGGTTAGGAAGTGAGCGGGCCCCCAGTTATGAATTTAATGGTAGAATAGGTTTCATTGATAAGGTGGCCTGTGACTAAATACTTAAAGGGGCGAATGCAGTCACTGCCCTACATGAGATTAAGGTAATCTAAACAAGTTCAGTTTACTAGATAGCAAATTGTTGATTTTAAAAAAAGTCATTTTGAGTAATTATTAGCAAACCTGGCAAAAATATAACTTTGGGAGTATACTTTTCCATTGATAACCAGTATGCCACGCTGGTAGCTTTTTTTTTCTTTTCCCAACGGAAATGCCCAGTAAATGTGGGCTGCATCTAAAATTTAAGAATACCTTTGGCTGGTGGGAGAAACTGGTAGTATAGCCACGGTGAACAAAGCTTTTCTGTAGAAGATGGAGAATGAGTAATGAGTGACTCTCAGTGTCCTGCAGTAATTACTAGTTATAGATGGCTTTGAACTTTATTTCTGTTCTTTGCCTTTTGGTGCTGTTTCTTGACAAGCTGGAAACTAGTGATTTATATTCCTCAGAATTCAAGATTACAGCGCAAAGGGACAAGTGTCCTTTCTCAGTTTTCTGACGTTTCTGCAAGGTGGTAAAGTTGGGTTAGTCTCAGATGATACCATGCTTCACTGACTGTACGAATTCATAAATATGGTGAAAAACATCCAAGACAGTTAAGGAGTCATGTGTGCCCATTAACCATCAGCAAATGAGTTTTGTTCCTTTGTCTTCAGCCTAGTAGTTTGTTTAATACCTGAGGTTCTAAGTAGGGCTACTTAAACTTAAGGATGTTATAAGTAAGAAATTTGTACTTGATTCCCTCCTCTGGTAAAGGCTAACTTTGGGCTTCTTTTGTAACAGTGTTTTTAAAATCCTTTTTATTGAAGTCCCCCCCCCCAAAGGAAAATTTTATATTATGCTTTAACATAGCTCAGTTTACTTGCTTCCTGATTATTAGTAGGACTTCATAATTCTTGGGCATCATTTTGTTGTCACAATAAAGAAAGTAAAGTGAGTCACAGATGTTCTGAATGTCAGGGTACTGCTGCATCCTTAGGCTCTTTGACAGAGGGCAAACTGGCACTCACCCTCTGTCAGCAGACCTTGCAGGGTCAAGTGGAAAGTGGCCAGCCCTTTTCTCCACTTCTCAGATGACAATATTACTATGAAATAAAATTGCAATTGCAATAAACTCCGATAACTTTTTGTTATTAAAAAACCCCTGCAATATCTAAAGTGGAATTAGCTCTTGCTTAGAAAGGAGTAATGTTTTATGTGTGTGGTATTTTGTTTTAAATCATAAGAATGATTATTTTGTTACTAGAAAGAAGGAATTTAGGACTAGACTAAGCCCGTTACTCTTCATAAGCCAATCAACACTCAGATGTTTTCAGGCTTCATAACCGTTGGCACAGTCCAGCACAATTCAGAGATGGGTAGACAGCCTGTAGAGAGCCCCTTGAAAAAGCATGCATTCATTTATTCATTCACCCATAATGTTTCTAGAGCTAAGTCTATTTTGTGTCAGTAGACATTAATGGTCTCTTTTTATGGAATACTTGGTCTCTCAGCATCAGAATGAAAAAAGGAAGTAGTCATTTATGTGAAAAGGGAAGACCATTTCCTTTTACTGAAAAACAGCGCTTGCTCCTGTGATTTTTGTGAGCATGTAATAAAATGTACCTCCCTTAGCATAGACCTGTCACCTAATTGATGATATTCTTACTATTTTTGCCATTGTTACTATTTCTTCTGAACAGGATCCCTAACCCCAGCTTCACATGTAGTGGACACTTAGCTGCCAGTACCTCGATATTATGGCTCTGCCCCCTAATCATAAGTGGCTGGGCCCAGCAGGGCTCCTCAGAGGTTAAGAGGTTGGCATTGTGACCTTGGGCAAGTGTCTCAACTTCTCTGAGCCTTATTTCCCTTGTATGGAAATTGAGGGTCATAATTAGACCTACATCCCCACCCCACTCATAGGATTGAGTTGAGGATCAAATGAGTTATTGCATAAACACCCTTTAGCTCAGTATTGGGCACATTGTAAGCACCTTTAGATATTAACTACTCATGTTACTATTGATCCATTTCACTACAAGTTATTTGAGTGCCTGTTGCATGCCAAGGATTATTCTAAGTGCTGCAGGTACAATAGTGAACAAAAGCAGACACCCTGACCTTGCAGAGCTTGGATTCTATGGGGAGAAGGTGAACAATAAACAAGTAAATATACCTGGTGGAGAGAAATACAATGAAGAGGATTAAAGCAGGGTAGGTCCTGCTGATACAGGTGACTAAGAAAAGGGGTAACATGAAGCTTTTCATTGAATGTCTGGGGTTCTCCTTTCAGACCTTTGTGACTTGCTTTGACCAACGAAATGTAACTAGAAGTGGTAGATGCCACTTCTGAGTGGATCTGCAGAGCTACTGTGTGATTCTCCAAGTTCTTTAAATAACAAAAGGACTTTTGGTGAAGATGGAGGTGTAGGTAGACATGCTTTGCCTCCTTGCACAATCACAAAAAGGAATTACAACTAAATCTCAAAACAACACCCAGAACTGTCAGAAAATCGAACTGTATGGACATCCTGAAACCAGGACTTAAAGAAGCCACATTCATCCAGGCATGTAGGAAGGGTGGAGAGGTGGCAGCAAGTCAGGCACAGGCAGTCCCACATTCACATGTGGTGGATAAAAATCGGGAGAGATAACCTTGGAAGTGAGCAATCCCAGCTCCAGACCAGACCACACAGCCCAGAGTTCTAGATAAACTAGGGAGTTTATCTAGATAAACTGGGAAGATAAACTGCCATAACTTGTGGCTGTAAAAACAGTGGAGGTTGGGGGAAAAAAAACAAAAAACAGTGGAGGTTGGGGCATCAGAAGAAACTGCCGGACTTACAGAAAACCTTGCTTAAAGGGCCCGCATAGTCTTAGAATGTATGCAAACCTATCTATTCTGGATTCAAAACCAGGGCAACAGCTGGAAGGGTGCCAGTTCTATACAGAGAGTGAGTGAAGTGACTGGAAATGGAAGAGCACCAGGCAGACCTCCAGGACCCAGGAAGTCGCACAGTCTCCTCTCGAGTCTTCCTCCACACAGAGCCACAAAGTGATAAAATGGGTTTCCCTAACCTGGCAATTACCTAAGGCTCCACCCCAGACAATTTACAGGTGCCTTTTACAGCAAGTCAGAGCAGCTCTACCTAACACTCAGAAACAAACGCAGGGAAGCTGCCAAATTGAGGAGACAAAGACATAGGGCCCCAATGAAAGAACAGAACAAAACCTCATAAGAAGAACTAAACCAAATGGAGCTAGCCATATCAGATACAGAGATCAAAACACTGGTGATCAGGATTCTTAACTTATTGAGCACGGCAACAACATAAAGGAAGAAATGAAGGCTACACTAGTGAAATAAAGAAAAATCTATAGGGTACCAAGAGTGAAGGGAAGGAAGCCAGGATTCAAATCAATGATTTGGAACATAAGGAAGAAATAAACATTCAACCAGAACAGGAAGAAGAAGCAAGCGTTCAAAACAATCAAGATTGTATAAGAAGACTCAAGTACATTTTGAAAAATGTCAAAATCTGAATCAGAAGGATTCCAGAGGATAAGAGCAAGAGCAAGATATTGGAAATCTATTTGAAAAATTAATGAAAGAAAACTTCCCTAATATGGTGAAGATAATAGACATACAAGTCTATTACACTTGTCCTACTCACCCCCTCTGCCACCACTACATATCCCCATTCAACCAGCTATCCCTGCCTCAGGTTATATTCATGGATTGCATGTATAAGTGCCTTGACTTCTCTATTTTCTATACTACTCTTAAGTTCCCCCTATCTATTTTGTGTCTACCAATTATGCTTTTTCATCCCTGCACCTTTTCCTTATTTTCCCCTTCCCCCTCCCAGCTGATAACCCTCCAGATGATCTCCATACCTGTATCCCAAACAAGATAAATACAAAGAGGCCCATGCCAAAGCACATCATAATTAAAATGCCAAAGGTTAAAGATAAAGAGAATCTTAAAAGCAGCAAGAGAAAAGCACTGTTACCTACAAAGATTATCAGCTGATTTCTCAAAAGAAACTCTGTAGGCAAGAAGGGCCTGGCAAGAAGTATTCAAAGTAATGAAAAGCAAAGACCTTCAACCTAGACTACTCTATCCAGTAAATCTATCATTTAGAATGGAAGGGCAGATAAAGTGTTGCCCAGGAAAGGTAAAAAGGAGTTTTATCATCTCGGAGCCATTATTACATGAAATGTTAAAGAAGACCAACATTATGTACATTAAAATGACAACAAATTCACAACTATCAACAATTGAATCTGAAATAAAAATCAAGCCCTGGCTGGTGTGGCTCAGTGGATTGATGCCAGCCCAAAGGTCGCTGGATTGATTCCCCAGCCAGGGCACATAACCAGGTTGCAAGCCAGGTCTCCAGCCAGGTCTCTATAGCTGGAGGCAGGTGAAAGGCAACCATACATTGATGTTTCTCTCCCTGTCTTCCTCCCTCCCTGCCCTTCTCTCTGAAAGTAATAAATACAGTCTTTGAAAATAATAATAAACTAGAAAGTAAGAATAAAAAAATAAGCAAACAACCAGAAGAGGAACAGAATTAGGTATGGAGATCATCTGGAGGGTTATCACCTGGGATGGGGAAGGGGCAAATAAGGGAAAAGGTGCCGGGATTAAAAAGCATAATTGGTAGGCACAAAATAGATAGGGGGATCTTAAGAATACTATAGGAAATGGAAAAGCCAAAGCACTTACACACAAAACCCATAGATATAAACTGAGGCAGGGATAACTGGTGGGAAAGGGGGTATGTGGTGGGGGTAGGGGAGAAAAGTAGGACAAGTGTAATAACAATCAATAAATATATTTTTAAAGGAATGAAAAAGAGGTACCCATTTACGTAAAAAGGGAAGATAATATGTTAAGAGGAAGAAAGGAGCTGATCTCAAATTTCCTTTCTAGATAGTCTCATGATCCATATCCTTGAAACCATATAATTGGATTTTTGTTTTTAATATTTAGGCCCTCTGCTAGATGCTGACAATACAAAAATGACTAAGATTGGCTGTTCTTGGAGGTCATAGACTAATAGAATATACAGAGATGGAAATAACAAGCACTATAATAGAGCTACCTGTGCTGGACTGAGGACACAGATAAGGGAGCAATAAAGGCTGTTCCCTGACCTGGGTGGAGTTGGCAGAGAGAGCCATAAATTGTACAGCCATAAACAGAATGTAATGAGTGCTTCGGAAGTTGTCAAATTAAATGCAGAGGGGTAAATAGGATGCTTAAAATTTACCATTTGAGAAAGGGGAGCAAACCAAGATTGAAAATGGAACACCAAAGAACGGAAGTTCAGGAGATAGAGTAGCTCAGGTGGCTAAAAAGAAAGCTGACAAGGTGAATGTGGGCAAATTGGAACAGACTTTATATGCCTTTCCAAGGACTTGATAATATAGGCCAGTGGTTCTTTGAACCTAAGGGCCGTTGTTTAACATTAGACACACACATGCAGGCAGTAGTTGCATTTCATATTTTTCAGTCTACAGTATGTATTACAGAGAGATTATTGGATCTCTTGATCTTACTGTGTGACCATAGCAATTCTGTTCTTTCCTGGTAGCCAATAAGTTGAAAACTGCTGCTCTAGGCTTTACAGAGAAGAATCAGATCTGTGAGGTCCTGTCCATGTCATGTTTTTGCTTTGCAGTTTTTCTTAAGGGCGTGTAGAGGTTAGAGTAGGAGTTGATAAGCTGAAGTATCTTTCTGGTCATTTAGAAGACCTACTGAGAAAACCTTTAAACTTTGAGTTAGTAGATGACTGTTATCTCTTCTACCACTCTTCTACAACACCTGACATTGTTGAAAAGTAAGCACAAATATGTAACAAAATTTGCATGTAGCTATGTTTATTACATTTAAATGAAAGGTTTTTGTTTTATGTTGCCCATCTCATTTCATTTTTCACCTTTCCTATCAAAATGTCTTTTTTTTTTTTTTTTTTTTAGTATGACTGTAATAGTAAGGAGCTATTATGTTTAAATGTCCTTTCTTGGTTAAATTACAAATTGACACTGCAGTTGTTTCATATAAAAAGCAAACACTAGTGTTGTGGCTCATGAAATACAAAAGCCAGGAAACCATTACTATGTTACTTCCATCAGATGAGAACCTTGAAATAAGTTTACAAAATGGGTTGGATCTGTGACTAAGTGCATAGAAATTTCTAAAAAATGTTTAACTCATCTCTGTAAAAGTAAGCTTTTGCAAAGACATCATAAGGAAAGAAAATAACTTTTATAAATAAGGACACAAAAACCCTCTAATAAATACTAGCAGTCTAAATCTTGTAATATGTAAAAAGGACTGTACACCATAACCAGACAGGATTTTGTCCCAGGTATACCAGCTTCATTTAACATCTTCATTTAAAGTCTGAAAATCAACTTATATAATGCACTATATTAATGAAACAAAGGAAAGAAAGCACATGATCATCTCAAAAGACAAAGAAAAGGAATTTGACAAAATTCAATACTCCTTCATGACTTAAAACACACACACGCCAAGTTAATTACTAAGTAGAAGGTAACAAAGGGCATCTGTGAAAAACCCATGGATAATATACTTAATGGTAAAAGACAGAATGCTTTCCCTCTAATGCAGCAGCTTCCAACCTTTTTGGGACCAGGGACTAGTTTTGTGGAAGTCAATTTTCCATGGATGGTGGGGGTGGGGAGGAGTGTTTGGGGTGATTCAAGCACATTACATTGAAGCTCTCTTCCTGGTATGCGGCCCAGTGCCTAGCAGACCCAGACCTAGACTGGTACTGGTCCACTGCCTGGAGGTTGGGGACCCCTGTTCTAATGTTAGGAGTTAGGGATGTCTACTCTCATCCTTCTATTCAACACTGTACTAGAAGTTCTAACCAGGGCAGTTAGGCAAGAAATTGAAAAAGCATCCAGATTGTAAAGGAAGAAGTAAAGCAGCCTCTGTTTACAGATGACGACTTTGTACATAGGAAATTCTAAGGAATTCACCAAAAAACTGTTGGAGCTAATAACTTCAGCAGGATACAAGATCAATATACTAAATATATTTTTAAAATACACAAAAATTAGTTCAATTTCTAGACACTAGCAATGAACAACCTGAAAAATTCAAAAATGATTCCCTTTACAGTAGTATAAAGGAGAGTAAAATACTTAGGGGTAAATTTAACATAACAGCATAGAATTTATACTCAAACATACATAACATTCTTAGAGAAATTAAAGACCTAACTAAATGAAAAGATGTCTTATGTTCATGGGTTGGAAGACTTTAACATTGTTGACATGTGATAAATACTTCCCCAAATTTATCTACAGAATCAACACAATTTCTGCTGAAGTTCCAGGTGACTTCTTTGCAGAAATTGCAGAAATTGATAAGCTGACCCTAAAATTCGTATGGAAATGCAAGGGACTCAGAATAGCCAAAAATGATCTTGAAAAGAGTTGGAGAACACACTTCCTGTTGTCGAAGCTCACTACACAGTAATCAAGATAATGTGGCCCTGGCATAATAACAGGCATATAGATCAGTGGACTACAATGGAAGACCCAGAGATAAATCTTAACATTATAGTCCATTGATTTTTGACAAGAGTTACAAGGCAATTTAATGGAGAAAATAGTGCTGGGACAACTGGACATCCACATCATTCAAAAGAAGGACATTGAATCCCATTTCAAAATATGTACAAAAATTAAAGGGGTCAAAGATTTAAATGTAAGAGCTAAAGCTGTAAAGCAACTAAAAGAAAACATAAGTGTAAATCTTTGTGTACTTGTATTGGCCATTAGTTTCTTAGATACAATACCAAAAGCATAAGGAACAAAAATAAATAAATTGAGCTTCATTATGATTAAAAACTTCTGTGCTTCAAAAGGCACTGTCAAAGTGAAAGACAACTCATAGAATATTTGAAATCATATATATAGTATGGAACTTGTAATTAAAATATATCAAGTCTTACAACTCAATAAAAAGATAACCCAATTTAAAAAAATAGTCAAAGGGTCTGAATAGATATTTTTCCAGAGAAGGTATACAAATGTCCAGTAAACACATGGAAAGATAGTCAACATCAGTAGCCATCAGGGAAAATGCACATCAAAACTACCATGAGATACCACTTTACACTGGCTAAGGTGATTATAATAAAAAAGATAATGACTGCTGAGGATGTGGGAAAATTGAATCCTCATTACATTCCCAACACTGTTGTTGGGAATGTAAAATGGCACAGCCACTTTGGAAAGCAGTCCTACATAATCTCATAAGGTTAAACATAAAGGAACCCTGTGGTGCAGCAATTCTATTCCTAAGTTTGCACCCAAGAGAACTCAAAACATGTTTACACAAAAGCTTATACACAATTTTTATAGTAGCATTCATAATAGCCAAAAAGAAAACAACTCAAGTGTCCTTCAACTCATGAATAGGTTAAATAAAATTGGTATACTTATACAATGGAATATTATTTGGCAATAAAAAGAAATAAGGTACTACATGTACTACAAGGTGGCGGAATCTTGAAAACATCATGCTAGGTGAAAGGAACCAGTTACAGAATGCCACATATCTTTATTCATTCACAGTGTCCAGAGAAGGCAAATCATAGACAGGAAGTAGACCAATGGTTGCCTGGGAGTGGAGGCCTAGGCCGTTTGGTTTCTTTTTGGGGGTGATGACAGTGTTCTAAAGTTGATTGTGGGCATGCTTGCACAGATCTATAAATATACAAAAAAACAAATTGTACACTGGAAATGGGTGAGTTGTATAGTATGTGAATTAGAGCTCCATAAAGCTATTATTTAAAAAAAACAACAACAAAAACAGGCTTTGGAGGTATGCTTGATTTGTTCCTGTTGCTGAGTTGCTTTTGTTTACCATTAGTTCCCATTTTGAACTAATTGTCCTTTCCACTCCAGAGCTAAGCCTCTCTTCTGGGTGCCCACAGCTGGAGCGCAGACGTGGAGACTTCACCTCTTCTGGGAGTAAGAAGCTCTACTTTGACACCCATTCCTTAGTGTGTTTACTCGAAGAAAATGGTAATTCCTTCTTTTTGGTTGTTCAATGCCACAGAAGAACACAATAAGTTATTACTTCTCTTATGATTGCACCTAATTTCTCTTAGACTTTTAAATCTCCAGGTAATCTTTTGGTCATCTCCATTTTTTAAGTCCTCATTTTTTGTTGAAGGATATTTTGCTTCATCGGTGCAATAGAAATTTTTCTCACATATTTTGTCCAAGTGAAGTGTTTTCTTTTAATATCACTTTAGAAATATAGTGTTGAAGATAAAAATCTAGACACAAGTCAGCAAAACTCAGGAGTGATTCTTATGACAACTGTCTGAAGCACAAAAGTGGTAGTTTTATTACTGTGCATCTTGTGTGCTTTTACAATTTTTATGAAGTTAACATGTTTCTGAGTAGCAATTATTGATAATATCATGTCATTGTGTTCTTTTAAAAAAATATTCAGGCTAACATTTCCCCTTATTGCTATTGCATTCATCAATATAAAAGGTTGTTCTGACAAATACGACATTTGTTGAAAGTCTACTTTGTATATAGATAACATTCTCATATTTCATCTTCTCTAGACAAATACACCAATTATAATTCTCTGTATTGTGACATCTATATCTTAAAACCTGAATCCTATATATCTTAGATTATACCTTGGAAATAAATATACCTACATTTTTACTTCATTGTGTAATTACTTATCCAGTTGTGCATGACCATATCTGAAAAGTTACCCACTGCAGATGTACTAAACGTGCCCAGGTCAAGGAGGTGGAATAAATCTGCGCTCCTGTGGGGGAGTTAGAAGCTCTGGGTTCAAGCTGTGCTGGGTTTTAGCCTAGGCAGTCCTTTCATCCTCAGCTTCCATTCCCTCATTGGTAGCATGAGCATGATAAGAATTCCAAAGAGCCTTTTGAATATGAAATGAAATAATGTTATTGAATACGTTTGGAAAAACTGTCAAATGCTATATAATAATTTTTACAAGCTTTTCTTCTCAAACTTGAGCTAATAGGCCTTTTTCATCACAAAACTTTTATTGGTCCAAAAAGAAAAGTGGAACTGAGAAGTTAGCCATCTAAAATATCTTGATAGATCAGAAGACATCTTTCTACATTTTTTTGTTCTTGGTGGACCAGCGTGTTTGTATTCAAGGTAGAAATATTAGAGACCATGGGGACATTTCAACCTCCACGAGGTATTTGATGATATTAAGGGAGAATCATTTTGTTAAGCGTAACATTGGTAAGGTAGCTACAGTGGACTCTAGATGGCCACCAGTCCTTCCTCCTAATGAGAGGTGGCATTTATTTTTACTTCCCCACCTTAAATATTTATTTATTTATACAAATAAAAATTGTATATATTTAAAATGTGATGTTTTGGTATATATGCTTCCTGCTTTCCTTGGTTTCAAACCTTGACCCATGAACATTTGCATGTTTTAAGACCAGTGTTGTGAGGATCTCACTAGAGAGTACGTAGGGTGTAAAGGTGTGAGATCAATGATGGATTTGTAAGTTGTCTGTTTTGGGTAAAGCCAAAAAGAACCCTTCAAGGAATAGTCCCTCCTCTGTCCTTTTTTCCTTCATTTATGTCTCTTGATTGATGAAACTTTCTATATGTCTATAATCTCACCAACTGCAATAAGTTTGTTCTCTTATTCCTATAAACAAACAAACAAAAAAATTTGTATCTGGCAACTCAGTAGGTTTGTAGGCTTTGTCTTTTCCTTTTCCATTTTCACCCTCTATGGATGCTTTTAAGGCTTTAGAGTTTGTTTGTTTTTTTATTATCAGTGTAAATTCTTTTCCAGTCTCTATTTTTCTTTTCTTCATAACTGCCAGGTCTCATTATGTTTAACTGTGAACTTTTCTTAAAGTTTGAAAAATTGCAAAAGGTACATTTTTTTTTAAATTAGGAAGATGGAGAAAAACATGAAAATCTATTCTGAATCCCAATATCCAAGGGCTATACAATGTTAACATTTTGGCAGGCAAGCTTTTGGATGATTTTTCTAGATGTGCATGACCTCTATTGAAAATTAAAGGGTTTTGAATGAAATGAAGGGAGTAGGTCTTTGAAGGGTTTTTTTGTGTGTCACCTTTAAAACTGTACCTTGTTTTTTTTAATTATAGCCTCATGCTTCATCTCATCCAGATTATTCGTATATTAGCAATAACTTTATTCAAACAAATGTGCCATTAATTACAAGAAGCAGTAGATTTTTCTAAAATTCTTACAGATGGACAATTTAATAGAAAGAATTATTTTCCGGAGACTGGTTTATGCATTTTATTAGAATTTTCCAATGTGAAGTATAAGTTACCATCTAAAGTTATTAAAAACAGTAATACTACTGAATTGAATCTTTACATAATTCAATTCAGTGTCATCTATTGAATATCAAAGGATATATATTTTTTTCCTGTTTGAAGAGAATTGTGAAGGAAAATTAAAAGAACTGATTTTAACATTAACTGTCTTTAAACATTAAATTAACAGCTAAATTACTATTTCCATAGTCAATAATTTGATATATGCTAGATGTAAATTAAGTGAGCTTTTGTACTTAATTATTTTTTGCTAATATGTACATTTTATAACAGAGGAAGTCACATCCATTGAAGAAAATAAGAATTATTGAGAATCTTTGTTAAATCACAAAAGCAATAAATTGTATCTGTAATATTGTGTCTTGCTTTTTTTAAATTGACCTTGCATGGCAGGCATTCCTTATGTTATTAGACATTCTCTGAAAACATTAGAAAGCAGTTAGTCCAACTGCTCATTTTACATGAAGAAACAAACTCGAACATGTCGCAATTGTCCAGAGTGATGGACACGTCATAGCCTGTGACTGGTCTCATCCTCCTGCCACAGGCTTTCACCTGTTTCTGAATTCAAACATTCACTTCAATGTGTAAGTTTGTGTTTTCTCCCTTTCTATGAAGGGTTTTCTTTTTCTTCTTCTTTTTTTTTTGGATACCTAGAGTCTCCTGAGTGTAATTGTCTTTGTGTGTTTCCTTAGGGTTTACTACGCAACAAGCAGAAATCATTGTATCCACATTGGTCAAGATCACGGAGGCCAACATGGATATCGTCTACAAAGACATGGTCACCAAGATGCAACAGGTTAGCTTTGTCAGGGCACTTGCGAATTTAAAATCTAAAGGGAGGGTGTCATTTGTAATATATATTTTTAGATAATGTTCTATTGAAAAGTGTATAGAAATTTTAACCATAGTTGAGAGGCAAGTTATTGCAGTAGCATAAAAAGTATTTATTCAAAGGTATTTAGTGAACCCTTGCAGAATCATCATGCTTGAAAACTCACTGTTCTTGAAAACTGACGGTTTCAGTCTGCAATACTTGAATAAATAGAGATGTGGGCAGAATTACAGTAGTGTGTTTTTGAGCACTGGTCCTCAGACTACCACCCTGTTAACTGTGATTCAGTTGATGGTGATACTGGGCTTGAGTTGTTACTTTTTCCCTTTTCTCATTTTGGAGTAGAGGTTGATCTTGCTGGACATTTTTTCTTGGGGACACCTTCGTGTTTCTCATTAAGATGATACCAAGCTCTGGCTGGTGGCTTAGTGGATAAGGCTCCGGCCTGCGAACCCAAAGGTCACTGGTTCAGATCCCAGCCAGAGCACATGACCAGGTTGCAAACCAGGTCTCCCTTCCAGGTCAATAGCTAGAGGCAGGTGAAAGGCAACCATCCGTTGATGTTTCTCTCCCTCTCTGCCTCTCTCTCTTTCCCTCTTTCTGGAAATAATAAATAAAAACCTTAAAAAAAAAATGATACCAGATAGAAACCGTAGAAGGAGTACTTTCTAAACTAGACTAGATCATATGTTTTGTTTTTCTTTTCCCAGGAGATCATTCTTCAGCAAATAATGTCTCAGATTTCTAATGTGAAAAAAGATATGATTATTTTGGAGAAGAGTGAATTTTCAGCCCTCAGAGCAGAAAATGAGGTAAAACTAAATAGCCACTTATAAAATGCTTTATATTCAGACATTGAAATACGATATACATGCACAGAAGTGCACAAGTGTACATCTCAATGAATCTTCACAAGTGTACACTACCAGTCAGATTGAGAAGCAAAAGACTGCCAGCATCTTAGAAGTTCCACCTATGCCCCCTTCTAGTCACTCCTTCCACAGAGGAGGCCATTGTCTTGGGTTGTATCACCAGTGACTAGTTTTGCCTACCCTAGAACTTCAACTGATGGGATCATTCAGTGTCCTATAGCAGTAGATCATTCTTTTCCATCACCTATGCTGTTATATGAACATGCCACATTATTCTACTGTGATGTATATTAGAATTGTTTCTAGTGTTTGATTATTATGAATAAATGCTGCTATAAAGTATTCTTTAGTTTCTTAAAGTATGACAAATGGGATTAGTGTTTACATAAATTCTGTCTTTGCATCTTCCTTGTGTTTTCAATTGTATTCAAGTCCATAAAGGACTTCCATAAAGGAAGTTCATTTATTACCTGTTTACATTAGTCTTAGTCTTCTAAGAAATCTTATAGCAATGATGCTTTTTTGTTGTTGTTAGAAAAAGGTAAAATTTGAAATTCTCAGGGTTGTCCTTGAACTCAACTGTTTGAGGGCGTTTAGTTAAAAGAAAATTTAAAGGAGACAGTAAAGCAAGGGCTCTGAAGGCAAATGTGTATGTTAAAAAAAATTGTACCATTCTGGCATGACGGGTAATCGCTTCTCCTGAGACTGACTATTCAGTTAAGGTTGTATTCTGAATGTAGTCAACTTCACGCTGAAAGAATTTGTGCAAAAATACATGTTCTAGTATTTATTATCAAGCTTTATATTTTTCTTCTAACTTTCTAAACATATCTTTTAAATTTTTTAGAAAATAAAACTTGAATTACATCAGTTAAAACAACAAATAATGGTAAGATCCTCATTCCTGTTTGCGTCCTTGTTTGTAATTACATAAGCTTAAGAAATATGTCAGAAATACTTAACATGCTCTTAAAAACTTAATTTTATGTTAAATATTCATGTAGTATGTCTCAAAAGTACACATTGGAAAGTTCAGCTAAGAACACAGCCAATGAATAGATTATTGATGTCTATAACTAACTTCATTAAGAAAATTATGTTCTAGGAAGAATTAAATAATTTTTAAATAAAAAATTTTCTAAAGTAGACACATGGAACCCTTATATTCTTTTAGAAGAGACTGTCTTTAGAGAACTACATGTTTTTAAAATGCTCACTGTGCCAATTGTTTTATTTATGCATATGTATGTATTTTTAGAGAGAGGGGAAGGGAGGGAGAGAAACATATGAGAAAGAAACAATTGGTTGTCTCTCATATGCTTCCACCTAGGGACCAAACCCACAACCTAGGCATGTGCTCTGCCTGGGACTTGAACTCACAACCTTTTGGGTTTATGGGATGACGCCATACTGGCCATGCTAGCCAGAGCAGTTGTTTTGATTTTTTTAAGAAGCAATAACATTGATGTAAAAGAAGAAAAGATTTTGATGAGTGTCAGGAAAAAGGCTTTATCTAAACAAGAATGTAATATTTTACTTCTTTGAGTCCATCTCTGTTTTCCAAAGTTGTCCAAGGAACAGCTTTAATCATAAATTCGGCAAGATTATTAGGAATCTTGAGGTTAAAAGCAACAGTAAGCAACTCTGCTAATTTAAGTATTAAAGGGAATTATTTGTGTATGTAACTGGGAAATTCCAAAACAGGGCTGTCTCCAGACATGAATTGGTCAGTCTCCCCAGTCACGAATTCCCAGCTTTGTGAGTTCCTGCCTGCCCCTTCCCTGGGGTGGCCCTTACTCCGGAGGCAGTTGGAGGCAGCTTTCTCAGGCTTCACATCCTCAACAGGTTTGGATTTCTTACTCTGCATTTCTTTCTTTCTTCGTTATTTGCCCTCCTACTAGGATGAAGTGCTCAAAGTCCGAACAGATTCCAAATTAGACTTCAATCTAGAAAAAAGCAGAGTAAAAGAATTGGTATGTTCCTTTATTAAAAATAGAGTATGAATTAAATCCTTTTCTGGATATAATGCTTGGTTAAGTCTAAGTTCACAAGTACTGTTAAATATTTACCTGTATATCATTGTTAGACATAGTTTTTTTTCTTACTTTTAATTATATTTTATATTAGCACTTAAACTTGATGCATTTTAAGTAAAATTAAAGTCTTGGTCAAATAAGTTTGGGTCATTTTCTGTTTCAGAAATTTAAATTATGTATCACTTAGACATTAATAAAGAAATTAAATGTAGTCTTGATGTATTCATACAGATTTAAACCTCCACAGATCCCGATTTACAAAAATTGATTATCTGACTTGAATAATATTAAATTATTAATATGAAATTCAAATATAAAATGATATATTGAAATTCAAGATTTAAAATATTTTCATATTTCCTTCTAAAATGAGATATCTTAATGACATTATTGCATTGTTTTGAAATGCAAATTCTAAACTATTAAATTATGTTAAATTAAAACTTTTAGTTAGAAAAAGTAGTGCTGCACATTTGTTACCAAAAAGATATCAGAAAATGTAGGTTGTAAATAATTAAACTTGTGGGGTCATGCACTGGAAATACAGCTCTGTTGCCCTTGCTTTTCCAAGGACAATTCATATAAGTACAATTTTTCCCCCACAGCTTTCAGAATAACATTTTTATTTTATTTTATTTTATTTTATTTTATTTTATTTATTTTTTTTCTTTTTATTTTGTTGTTGTTGTATTACATCCATCCCTTTTTTGCTCCCCTCTATCCCCCTCCCCACCCACCCTTTCCCCCCCAAAGTCAATCCCACCTGTTGTCCTTGTCCATGGTTCCTTTATACTAGGTTCTTGTCTAAGCTGCTCCCCTTCTTTGCCTCTGCCTCTCCCCTCCCCCCAACCCCTTTCCCCCTGACCACTGCAGGCCTATTCCTTGTATTCATACACTTGGTTCTGTTTTGCTTGTTGTTAGTTTTGCTCATTATTGTCCCATAATGGGTGAGAACATATGATACCTGTCCTTCACTGACTGGCTTATTTCATTTTTATTTTAAATTGAGTTGTAGTTGACATATATTAGTTCCAGGTGTGCAACATAATGATTTGATATTTGTAATATTACAAAATGATCACCACAATAAGTTCAGTTAATATTCATCACCATATTACATAGTTAAGAAATTTTTTTCTTATAAGAACTTTAAATATTTACTCTCCTAGCAACTTTGTAATACACTGTACAATATTAACTGTAGTTGTCATGTGGTACATTACATCCCCAGGACTTTTTTTTTTTTTAATTTTTTTTTATTACTTTTAGAGAGAGGGGAAGAGGGAGAGGCAGAGAGTGAGAGAGACATCAATGTATGGTTGCCTTTCACCTGCCTCCAGCAACAGGCCTGGCTGGAGACCTGGCTTGCAACCTAGTTATGTTGCCCTGGCTGGGAATCAAACCAGCAACCTTTGGGTTCGCAGGCTGGCAACTTATCCACTGTACCACCAGCCAGGGCTATTTTTTAACTGTAAATTTGTACCTTTTGATCCACTTCACCCATCTTTGCTCACCCTCCATCCCTTGCCTCTGGCTACCGTCAGTCTATTTTCAGTATATGCGAGCTCCCCGGGTTTCTTGTTTTAGATTCTACATATAAGTGTGATTATACATTATTTGTGTCTGTCTGACCTATTTCAGTTAGCTATGCTCCTAAGGTTCATTCATATTGTCACAATGGCAAGATTTTCTTAGTTTTTGTGGCAGAATAAAAAAGAAATATATATTATATGAGGATATATCTCAAATTTTCTTGATCCCTTCATCCATCCATGCACTCTTCAGTTGCTTCCATGCCTTGGCTATTATAGATGCTGCTATGAATATGGGGGTACAATAACTTGTATGTTTTAATCTATTGTGTTGGTTGCCTCCGATTGTTAACCCATCTATCTTCTTATTTCGGCTTTATTTTAATTTGGTAATATTTGGCAGATGCCTTTTTTATTCTTGGCATAATATGAAATAGGGCATTTAAAGCATTTTTCACTAACCCAGAACTGGATACACATGTAGAAACTGCTCACAATTTTTCATTGTTTTCTCATTTTTCACAATTTGCTTTTAACCAAAATGTGCTACAATAATAAATGAAACTAATATTCAAACTCAGACAAGTGCTTCACTATATTTTGGAATTGCCCTTGGATTTCAAAAATTAAGCTGAACTTTGTTATACTAAATGATTATTGTGTTCATATTACCTGTCTTTCTAGTCTTAAAACACTTTTGTTCGGTGAAGATTAAATCCCTTAGTATCACTAAAATATTTAGTGATATCACTAGCATATGACTAATATTGTATCTGTAAACTCTCTTAGTTACCTTTGTCCTTATGGTTTGTGAACTAAGCAAAAATTCTAAATTCACTTGATTGAAGAAGCTGACTATGTTGTTAACCATGCTAGGAAGAAATGCCTAGAAGATTGGGAAGTATGGAATGTGAGCCTAGATGAAAGTCAGTAGATTATGGAATTTACTGCCCTGGCTGAGAAGTTGTTCGTAGTAATCCTAAACTTAGATCACTGGGAAGTGCAGGACAGTAGCATATTATATTCAGCTAGCATGCATTTAACCCTCTCGTAGCATTTTTAATAGTTGTGATATTGTGCCAACTACATTAACTGTGGTGATATTTACATCCAGTTTCAAAAGTAGTGTGACCTATAAACTGTTTGAGATGCAAGAAGATGGAACTTAAAAAAAAACTCATAGCAATATCAAGATGTGTGGGGCTTTTCTTTTCTCGTACCTGGAATCAGTATTGCCAGAAGGCCAGTGTTTAAAGGTGTGATGAAAATCCAGTTCCCCTCTGCCCTCTGGTGGTGACCTGATGCATAGCTCGCTCCTCATTTAAAGCCCTGGTATTTAAAGCCGGAGATGAGCATTCTTTGGTCCTATAACTAGGACCAAAATTTGGATTTAGGTTTTGGGGACTTTTTCTTTTTCTTTTTAGATTTACAAGGTATGCTGTTTTTATACGCTAACTGCTTGTACACCCAGGGGATGTTTTTATAGCTATAAAGTTTCTAGATACTTCAAAAGCATTAATTATTTTCCTATAACAATATTAATTCAGTAAAAATTTTAATTTTTTACTTACACTATATATTTGCATTGGTTCATTTAAATCCTAATGCCCATTTCTGAGGAGATATATCTTATTTTAGTCTCAATGTCAACCAAACTGCTCCAAATCTTTGCATGAGACATTCTAGTATAGCCAAAAGCAAAATACCATTTAAATTCTGGGTAGAACTAGTTAGTTCCTTTAGTAACTCTGGATTATGGCTGTGCCCATGTGGGGGGTTTGTTTGTTTTAAATTAAATGTGATGAGATAGTGTATTTTGTGTATTTACATTGTTTTATAATCACAAGGCCACATCCATGTCACGGAATAATATTCCTTGAAATTATTTTCTCCTGATTTTATATCTTTTCTATCTTTTGTCTAAGCTTCAAGTTTTGTTTGTAATTGTAATAGGATAGTTACTAAATGGAATTGCTTCACACTTTTTCAACTCTTTCCTGTCAAAGCCCAAAAAGGTATATGACTCAGCATCCATCTGAATTATCTCAGAGAGCGCTGAGCTTTGGGAGGGACTTAGAGACATCAGAGCGAAGAGAGGAAAAGAGAAAAACATAGCAGAGAGAAAGGTGAAGGAAGACAAAAGGGAATCCAGATATTGGAGCAATTAGTGGATATAAATAAGAAACCTCAAAAAATCCGATCTAAAGGAGAGGGTCAAGGAGGCTACCTTATTCTGGAGGCAATTTCCAGTGTTGCATATTCTTGGAAGTAGTGAAACCAGAATGTTTAAGACTTTAGAGGAGAAAAGAGAGAAAGAAAGAAAGCCAAATCTGACCTATGTGACATGTTTGTTTCAGTATTCAATAAATGAAAGGAAGCTGCTGGAAATGAAGACAGAAATGGTAGCATTGGTAAGAAATGAGACTGACTTTTCTTGGTCATTTTATTCATCTTTGCTTCATCCCATGCATGGTTACTGTCATTTGTAGTGATGTGTTATAGGAAAATATATGCAGGCTTATATTTTTATGGTGTCATAGGATTTTTTAAAATGGTAGTTAAATAAACATAAATGTTACCATATTAACCATTTTAAGTGTGTAGCATCTTACACACTTAAATCTAAGTACATTCACATTATCGTACAGCTATCACCATTAAATAGCAACTCCCCATTTCCTCCTCCTCCAGCTCCAGGCAACCACCATTCTATTTTCTGTCTATGAATTTGACTAAGCGAGGTAACTTATTTAAGTGAATTCATACAGTATTTGACCTTTTGTGACTGATTTATTTCACTTAGCCTAATATCCTCAAGGTTCATTTGTGTTGTAGCATGTGTCAGAATTTCCTTCCCTTTTAAAGCTGAACAATATTCAGGTGTGTGGATAGGCCACATTTTGCTTCTCCTGTCTCTAAATAGTTGGGTTGCTTCCACCTGGTGGCTGTTATGAATAATGCTGCTGTGAACATGGGGGTACAAATGCCTGTTGGAGTCCTTGTTTTTTGGAGTACTATATACCTGGAAGTAGAGCATCGTAAGATGTTTTTTAACTTAACCACATACTTTATTATCTTAATTAAAGTTAAAGTCTTAGTGATTAAAGAATAAAAGGAATGAACATAGATTTTGTCATTGTATTTTTAACTTACGGCTTGCATATGTTCTTTTCCATCCTGTACTATCTGGAACCACTGAAACCTATGAGAGACTTCCATGAGGGAATATTGGAATATTCCTCTAGAATGCTGTTCTGTTCATCCAGGCATTTGTTTTCTTATTCATTAACTGAATTATTAGCCACACGGAACTACTTACTTGCCCTAGGATTTTTAGTGAAGCATCTCCAGTGCTTTAATGCATTAAGGAAGTATGACAACCCCTTTACAACATCAGCCAGACTCGCCACCCTTTAGGAGTAATTATGTATCTAGTTTAACTGTGTTATCTTTGGGAAAGAACACAAGTAGGCCTTTAGTATCCCCAGGCCTCATCATAACAAAGCACTTGGTTTTTAAACTGTAGAAGAAAACTTTTAAAAATGCGAATAGAAATAGTGTCAAGGTGAGCACTGTCGCTTTTAGATTATCCAAAATCCTGTTCATTTTTTAAAAGCATTTTTGTACCCCTTTCATTAAGAGGAGAACAGGACACATTTATTGCAGTTGAGAACAGACTGGCTTCATAATGTTAATCTTGTAGAACAATCTATAATATACAAAAGGTTTTTTTTTTTTAAATGTAGATGATCATATTTGATTCTCAAAATAGCCCACGTAGAGGCAGGGCTTATGGTATTTCTTCTTTATTTTCCAAACAGAAGGAAACAGGCCTAAATAAATTAAAGGCTCTGACCATGTAACACAGCATAAGTATAGAGAACTAAGACTGAAGCCTAGATCTCCCGGGACTGACAGCAGAGGGGAGGGTATACACCAAGTGTTTTAATGCTGTGAACCTCTTTGTTTTAAAAGCATGCCCAGCAAGATCGGGCCGTCACCCAGACAAACAGGAAGATAGACACTGAAGTTGCTGGCCTCAAAACCATGCTTGAGTCACACAAGCTTGATAATATTAAATATTTAGCAGGTAAGCTATGTAGGTAGTTAAAACAAGCTGAAAATAAAATAAATAAAATCTATAAAGTAAGTTATTTCATTGTATTGGTACTAACATTTTTTCATATTTTAATATCTTTGAAATTGGGAAGTATCTTATAATTCCCAATAGAGTCTCCTCCTATAATTGGCAATATTTGTCTTAGAAGTAAGTAAAATGATGTACTTTACAGTCAATGGAATATTAAATTTGTTAAGATACTATCCTTGAACTATAGCTATTTTAAAAAAATATTTAAGCGAAATTCAAGATGGAATATTTTATGGATAGGATGAAAAGTTTTTGAGTTGCGATCTTTCTGCTCATAAGGAGTTATTTGCAATTTTTGAACCAAATGAAGGAATAAAGATTCATGTACCCAAAAAAAAAAAAAAAAAATACTAGCCATTATTTTAACTCAAATTTAGTATTTTGAGCTAATCAATATTTTAAAGTGATAATATTTAGAAGTGAAATTTTGCTCATAAAATTAAAGGTATGGTACATACACTTTGTGACCACAGACTTTTTGTGATTCTAAACTTTTATTGAAAAGTTTTCTTGCATATTGGATACATTTGTATTTTGTAGATGATGATTTCAGGCTCTGGGGGGTTTAAATTTATTTATTTATTTTTATGGGCAGGTGTTTCATGGGTGTGGCAAATGAGTGAACAATTTTCTTAGTGGTTTTTTTCTCACTTGGTAGATAAGAGCCTCTATGTTTTCTTAATAAAAAAAAAAATGTTCTCTCAAGTACCTATTAATATAACTAATACTGTGCTCAATTATTTTTTTCTTACAGGGTCTATATTTACATGCCTAACAGTAGCTCTGGGATTTTATCGTCTGTGGATATAATAAAGTGTCTAGTTAAAGAAATTTCTATTGTTTTTGCCTTAATACCAGATTGTTGTGTTTTTCCCTCCCATTTCAACTTTTAACTCTGATTTTCACTTAATGCATATTATTTATATGATACAAATTATGGACCTATTACCAAGGCAAACAAGTCAGGAATTTCACAATTGCTTCTGTTTGGTTGACTTTATAATGCTGAGTGGCGCTGGACAAAGCATGGAAGACTCCGCTCAACTGGATCAGTGAACTTGGCCTAACATGGGAGGCATACCAACCAACAGTAACTATTTGTATAACTCTACAATTTTAAATCTTTTGTCACATGGAAGATTGGGGGTCTCCATTCAAAAGGCACATTGGCTTTACCAAGTGCTGAAGAATCACTGAAACTAAACCAAGAGCACCAGATCCTCTTTCCCTACTAGCCCATTGCTTATCATCAGTCAGTCCCTGTGTTACGAATATTGTGTTTCCACCTCTAATTGGTTTATATGTTAATAATACAGATGTACTGTGCATCCAGAGGAGGTTTTTTTCTGTTAACTTCCATTGTCTTCATAAGTTACTGTTATGGTTATTTTTTATGTGCCTTCCAGCTAAAAAATCTTGTTGTCTAATGAAGTGTTTTAATCCTAATGGAGACCCTTGCACCTTTAGGTTTCTGTTCCTCTGTTCGTCTCACTTGGTCCTTATTCTTCTCCCTCATAGTTTGAGAGCTATAATAATTCTTCACTTGTGGCATTGCCTGCGTAGAAAACGAGCTAATTCTTGGCGTGGTCATCTACTTCAGTTTGTGAGGTCTGGTCTACTTCCTTTCCGTCTTCTGCTCTTTAAGGGAGTCAGTCTGTTTTCCTTCTGCAGCAACATCTAGACATTTAGATAGCATATGCACTTTTTAGAAATGTCTTTAATGAATATGCCTTTGCCCATTGCAAGCTCAGATCGTAGGCTTTCAGAATTAGAGAACTATCATGCCAAGTATCTGAATTTAGGTTGAGTTCTTTGGTTGTTAAAAGATATTCTCATTCTTACCTGACTTTTATATTTAAAACAAATAAATTCCTAGATACAACTGGGGTTACTTTGGAAAAGCACCTTCTCATCTCATTTAAATGGCAAGTAGGAGAAAATAAGCATTTTAGAAAAGATGACATTATGGGACCTTTTCTGTGTCTCCACATACACACATTGATGCATAATCTAATACAGTGAAGAAGCCACATAGAGACTTCCTGATCAAACTGGTAGAATAAATACCCATTGTCACTGTTCCAACCACATTGGTGCAAAAAAAGTTGTCTTTTGTCCTGTGGATGTTATTTCTAAACTTTGGAAAGTGTAAGTCTGTCTTGTTGGAAAACATTTGTGTAGCACAAAAATTCTGAATTCCAAATAAGTATGAAAATCAAGTACTTTTGCATTAGTGGTACCAAAGTAAATAATTTAATCTTTTTCAACTAGATCTGAAATTAACTGATTCATAAAGTATTTTGTTGGTATATTCTTTCCCCTTTCAGAGAAGGATCCCTAGAAAATACTGCACATGTATCTATTGCCTGACTTATTAAAAGACTTAAGTACATGACATCCCATTAAGACCACATTTTGCAACAACTTAATAAAGATATAACTTTGCTGAGTAGAGCTTAGAGTCAGGGCTTGGAGTGCAGACTCTACCGAAATAAAGAACACCCAAGGGAGAAAATACTGTACGTAATTATGTTTCGAAGCAAACACTGACTTGCATAGGTTAAAAACAGACAGTGAAGTGACCTTATATCCTGATAAAATGTTTTTGAAATAACATTCGGAGGGATGACATTCTTTTATCTGCCAAAAGCATTCCAAATGACATTCCTACTGGTGATAGTAGGCTGCATTAGTCCATCACTTAATTTGACCCATTGATTTTGCTATAGAGGCCTTCACAGTGCAGAACAGCCTTTTTCCACCTCTGCCTTGGGAACAGTGAACTCTCCTTTTGATGGAGTGGACTGCATGCTTTTATGGGGCTTAGGAGAGTTTGGGATGGTGCTTTATTTAGTCAAATAAATAAAGCATCCTATATTTGGAAAACATAGGAGCCAAAAATACAAGTATCCCTTCTTCCTACTGCTGGCCCAGACATCTGTGAACAGCTTCTGGGACTGGACTCAAGTATGACAACTTGCTGAGCTAGCCCGGCCTAGAAGGATTCAGATCACGTTAGGAAATAAAGCATTAGCACCCAAAAGAGGAAAGAAAGATGCCTGGCAAAACTTTTAGAAAATCTATGTCTAGCCCATAGAGACATTAACCATACATAACTAGATCCTGAAAACATACCTGTAGGTATAGTTGCCTTAGGTACATATGTCTAAAGCAGAACATCAAATGGACAGAAACTAGGTTTCTAATCACTCCATTTTTAAGGGTTCCTCTGCATTCCTAGTTCTTAACCTTCCCTCTCCTGCCCTTGATCTTTTAGAAAAAGCCTAAACTCCAATTCCACTTTGTCCTCTGCCCCCTTAACCCATTTTATGTGGACATTTAGTGCTGATGCGTCATGGTGGGAGTGGGCGATTTCTTCAAATACACAGGTAGGATGTTTTATTATAAGCCCATTTACCTTTATTATTTATGATCTTACCATCCCATACCCAAACCCATATAGCTACCTTTCCCAAGGTCTACCACCAGTCTATAAAAACATATTACTACATGATCCATGCTCTATGCAGTTTGTGAAAAATGTAATTTTATGTGTCCCACATTTTAATAAGCAAAACCTGTTTGTATATATGATTCTTTACAGGAAACACAAATTTTGGTTTCTGTACTGGTCTTATTCCTCACCTGTTCCCAGTTTAATCTCTAACAAAACGAAATCTGAATATATTCATTCTCTCCCTTAAGTATGCCAGTTACCTCAGTTGAGAAGTCACAACTTTGAGCAAAAAGGCTAAATGACTCAAACTAGACATCTTGCTGGAATTTGTCTCTGAGCTTGAAAAACCCAAATCCTCAGCCACCTTCCACATGACCCTGACTCATTTGTTTCAGGCTCTTTTGTGTTTTCCCTTACGCAGCAGCACTTAGGGATGTGATCTTCCCTAGGTTCATCCTTTCCAGCCTCTGCCTGTTAGTTAACCATGTCAGCATTAGCAAGCGTTTCTCTTCCTCCACTCTAATGTCTGTGTTCTAAGAATGTTGGCCTCATTTCTAACAGATATCATACAGACAGTACACAGAACTCATGCCTGGAAAACGTTGGTTTCAACCATACATTTGTCAAATTTGTGGTTTTTCTGACACTAAAGCAAAAACATGTTAACCAGAAATAATTTAGTCTTTATGTATATAAAATGTGGGAGAATGTTTAGCCTTTTATTGGAATTTTATTGGGAAAATATCTACAGATTTACACATAATGTTCCTCTGATAAATCATTTATTAACCCTTATGCAAATATTGAGTTGAATTTTACAGAATATTAGAGTGGATATAACATTTTTATTACCTAAAATAAATATTTAATTCTCTATGTGGCAGATATGCTTTTCTATTTATCAAATTGAATATGAAAATAGAATAACTTCTGCTTACCAGTGTATTTCAACTGTTATTTCCTCCAATTGTATATAATAAACTGGTGTATTATAAGAAAATGTAATTAAAAATTTGAATTTACATAGAAAAATTTGAAAATTGATTTATAAAATAAATTTTTATTTTTCAAAAGAATTCTTGTAGCATGTAAAATACTTGTTTGAGGGAAACGGGCTTATACACAAGTTTTTTAAAATAGATGAGGATTCAGACTGCAAATGATAAAAACCTAAAGCTAGCTTCAGCAAAAAAGGAAGTTATTTTTTTGGCTTAATGATCAAAGTTCAGGAAGAACATAATGAAAACACCATCACACTCATTTCCCTGCACCTCTTACTGATTTTTTAAAGATTTTCTTTTTAGAGAGACAGGAGGGGATGGAGAGAAACATTAATGTGAGAGAGAAATATCAGTTGGTTACCCCCCATACGCACCCAATCCAGGGACCAATCCAGACATATACTCTGATTAGGAATCAAACTAGTGACATTTCCCTTTGTGGGAAGATGCCCGAGTCACACTGGTCAGATGTGCCCAGTTCTCTCAGATCAATTCCAAGTGTGGAGAACTAGAAATAGCCATCAGGTGCCCTACAACTTGGCTTACAGAGTTCCATTTGAAAAAGCCGGGAAGGAAGCATCCAAAGCCAGCAACTGAGGTAGCTGCCAGCAGAAGGCTCCCTAGAGGGACACTGGTTCAGTTCCTTGTATGCTTCTTCCCTGAGGGCCTGTGAGCAAATGTCCCACACCTGGAGAACTGAGCTTTTCTCCAGTCTGCCTTTTCTGGCAGATTTTTGGAGTAATAAACATCTGCTCTGGAGGAAAGCAAAGGAGCACTGGGAAAGATAAATGACCGCCCAGAAATTAATTTTAGATAGATTTCATTTTCTCCAGCCAGAAGTCTTTTACCAAAATTAGAGTCAAATAAACTAAGTGGATTTGAGGGTGAGCCTGTTAGGTTTCTATATGGTCCTAAATTATTTGCAAACTCAGCCTTTGTGTTTAAAATGGTGTGCCACCAGGGTTTAAGATGTAGGCCACCTATGTTGTCTCACCTGGGTCCTGCTCTCACATCTGTGGGACTTTGATTTCTTTAAAAACAAAATATCTAGAAATGGCTTTCTCTCCGGTCTTGACCTCTGGCATTCCACAGCAGAGCTTTGCCATGCAGTTGTGTCTCTACCTTAATTCTGCTGTTTCCACTCAAAGATCTCAGACTCTGGGATCCTGGACAGGGGTGGTAGTATCCCCTGTCAACCTCAAGGGTTTGAACTTGGGTGTCCTTAAATGGAGAGCTTGGTGTTCTTGTACATGTCACACACATGCATATAACTTAAATTGTAGGCCAACACTCAGAAATAAGAATTATATAGTTACTTCATTTTATAAGGTTCTAACTTTTCAGTTTAATCCATTTTGTTTTTTGCATACCCTGTTTCAGTAAACCCAAATTAGCTATTTATGATTTTGAAGTTTTAGGTCAGCTTAATATTAAAGCCCAGGAAGCCGTGCTCACAGTTTCAGATTAGTGTGTCATTTCCGAAGTTACTTGTCTTAAGAGGTTTTTAAAAAAACTTTCTTTCTCGTACATTTAGATTTGACGACACCCATTCCTCCCAGGAGAAAGAAAATAGCTGCTTAGTGGCATCTTGTCTCGTCTGGCATGAAAGTCTCTGCCTAACACAGAAGTATTTTTTACGATTTCTCTTTAATTTTACAGTAATTTATGGTTTGGATGAACCTCACAGCAACCCATGCGATGTTGGGACAGGCACTGGTTGCTCTCAAACCTCAAGAATTGTGAAAACCTCAGTGGTAAGACTTTGTGGGAAAAGATGGAAACTGGAGTTCAAGATACTCTGATCCTATGAGAGCACTTTAATTTTATTTTTTACATTTGTGTCATGTGGATGCTTTCAACCGCAAATAACGTAAAACCAATAGTGGCTTGTGCCTAATGACTTTAATATCTTACTTGAGCCTAGAAATAGGTGGTCCTCAGGGTTGGGTTGGCAACTCAATGTTGCTTTCAAGGACCCCACTCTTTTCATCTTTCGCATTTTGCCTCCCTCTTTTTCTTAGCTTTCAGATTTAGCCTTGGTCAGAAACCTGGCCACAATATGGCTGCCACTGCTCCAGACATCACACCTGCATGTGGCAGCAACCAAAGCAAAGGAGAGGTGGAAAAGGGCCTTTCTCATATCTCTCCTTTTTTTTTTTTTTTTTTTTTTTTAAAGATTTTATTTTATTATTTTTAGAAAGAGGGGAAGGGAGAGAGGCAGAGAGGGAGAGAGACATCAATGTATGGTTGCTTTTCACCTGCCTCCAGCCACAGATCTGACTGGAGACCTGGTTTGCAACCTGGTTATGTGCCCTGGCTGGGGAATCGAACCTGCGACCTTTGGGTTCGCAGGCCGGCACCTTATCCACTGTGCTACCAGCCAGGGCTATATCTCTCCTTTTAATCAGGGGAAAATGCTCTTTCCCCTCCCACAGAAATCCCCTTTATGTCTCAGGCCAGGACTAGGTCATGTGGCCACCTATACAGCAAGATTTTTCAGCCCCTCTGTTAGGAAGTGGTCAAGGAAAGAGAGAGGCTAGGCATGGTTGTTGGTTGGCATGCAATAGCTTTGGTTACAATGTCCATGAAAATAAAACACAGGCTGCACACTAAAGAGAACCATACCATTAACTTTTAAGTTACCACACTTAGTGACTAGACACGGTTCGAAATGTGCTTTCCCTTTATTTCTAATAATGTGGGTAATTACATTCTATGACACATAATATCTTTCCTGGCTCTCCAACCAAACCTTCCATTCCTATTTTTGCTTTATAAACCTGTTCCCAGGGTTCCGCCATTCTTCTGGATTAACGTGCATGCTTGAGTAGGAAAATACATTGCTAATTAACAAATTCACATACACACTTAAGCATTTCTCAATATTCAGGGTCCTGTATCCTTAGTTTTGCCATAGTATTCAAGCCAGACCACCGCCTACCCTAGGCACCACTCTCCACTTCAAAGCAGCAGGGTAGCCTTCCCACAGGTATTTCATCCCTTGGCACCTACAGGTTTATTTTTGCCTCGGTTGCTCTAAGCTGCATGGCAACAGCATGTCTCCTGCGCCTCATCTTTTCTCTTCCTCTTTTTCCCAGCTTCCTGATTTCCTTTTTGCTAACTGTCTATAAGGATAATCCAGAACATACATCCTTGATCTGAAATTCACTTGATTGTGGGAAGTGTAAAAATAAGCCTGTGTGTGTTAGAATTTGAGGTTGGGGAAGGATGGCCCTGCTGCTTTTGGGGCGAACCTAGAAGGCACACCAATAGGTGTTCTCTATTGAACAATATGTTCTTTGTGGGACGTTGCAAGTTACTGATTATGTCCAATTCCTTCACATGACCTAAGATAGGGGTACCTGCAGAAAGTGTGCTTACAATGCATGTATGCAATTAAATCACAAGGTCAGGTGCTCATGAGAGTAAAAAACTATGGAACCAAGCACAGTCAGTCGGTTCTGAGTTTTCTCCACTAATATGTCTGTGAATGCTGTGACTTGGTTATGAGCACCAGCAAGTGCTATTAGGCAAGCTGTAGCCAGTCCCCAAAGTTTGAGAAAAGTCTATTAATGTCTTCCTGCCAATTAGTAAAATGAGGATTATTTTGTTTTAGCTGTATAGTATCTTAATCTGGTTGCTAAACACGAGTTTTTACAGGCAGATAATTTCACAACCACTACTATGATGACCTGGGAGCCCAGGGTTCACTCCCAGCTTTGCCACTTTAACCCTTTAAACTTGCCAAGCCTTAGTGCCCCCAGTTCTAAAATCATAACAGCAATGGTAATGGGAATAATTATAGAGCATTTGTTTACTGTATTCCAGGCATAGCTCTAAAGCCTACATGCTCATTGACTCTTCATCACACCCCCATGAAGTATTATACTATAATGATCTCTGTTTTACCAGTGAGGAAATCAAGGCAAAGAGAATTGAAATCACTTGGCCCAAAAACACCGAACTGCTAAGTTGACTCCAGATTCAAAACCAAGAATCCTGACACCAAGGAATAGAGGCCCTACCCAAATGAGAGTACTTGGTAAGGAATGAATGAGGTCAAATATGTGAAAATGTTTTGTTAACTGTAAAACCATATGTGCATAGGAAACATAACATAGTCCATGTGCCATAACTAAAATCACTTAGTAATTACTAGTAGTATTAACTTAAATCATCACCCAAACAAGAAGATTTCCCTTAGTATGTTCCCTAACAACTACTCCGGAGTACCAAGACAGGCATATTTACTGGAAAAGATGCAGTATCTTAGCAAAAGAATATAATCCTTTGAACTCCTAGTGTATAGAATGTAGTAGTTATTGGAGGAACAAGATAACCTACAGGAAATCAGTATAAGCTCTCAAGAGCTATCCCATACCAGCCCTTCTGTAAATTCTGGGGTGATTGTAAATGTTCATATTTTTATGGAGGTCTTTATATTAAAATATTTATCTTGACATTGAGTCTTAGATTCATTCAAAATTGAGACCTTAGATAATTGTTAGTTTAGTGCCTTTCTTTTTGTGACATGACCATTAACTAGGATATCTCATTCATAATCAACCAAGTCAACCATCTATAGCACTACATGAAAAAAGTAAAACAAATTTCAGATGGTTTTCAAAAGTTTCCCAGAAGTCTGTGCTACCAAATCCTGACCAGATCCTTGGGAATGTTCAAATTCTGTTTTATTCATATAAAACCCTGCTCTCAGCTTTCCATGGAAACTGCGCATCTCCAACTCTTCTAAAGCAAAGCAGGACTTCAGATCTCAACAAGGAGGAAGGAAGAATGAGCACACTTGCAGGGCACACCGCGTGCTTCACCCTGACCTCTTGAGTGTTAAAAATAATGGATACACAACTTCACCAGAATAGGCAAATTCATAGAGAAAGTAGATTGCTTCAGCCTGGAAGGTGGAGGAAATGGAGAGTGAGTGGTAATAAAACAGGATTGCTTTTTAAAGTGAGAAAAACGTTTTAAAACCTGATTATGGTTATGGTTACCCAATTCTGAATATGCTGAGAACCATTACATTGAATGACATACTTTTATTAGGTAAATTGTACATTTAACTATATCTCAATAAAGCTGTTTTTAAAAAATAATGTCCACCTACACCTTTAATTTACAGATGAAGAGCCAACACCAGAGCTTTGTGTGGTTGGCTGCATGGAAGCCCAGACTGCAATCTGAGCAGGCCAGCTCCTCCTTTGGTCCCCTTCCTGTACACCACGTGACTTCTGACTAGTCTCCCAGGATTATGCTTTGGTTTCTGTTAAATCATAAATTACTTTTTACTAGGGCTTGGTAACTCAGTGAAATCTAGTCACCACCCCTACATCTGAAATGTTTTATGAGGGGCAGCTTTGACTCCTGCTCAGTGCAAGGAAAGAAACAGAATTCATCCATTTACAAGCTGGTTTCCCCAATGCTTTGTCAGTGACCCCAGGCAGGGTCAGGACTTGCTCATCTCTCATCCCCAGTGGTGAGCATTGTGCTTAAGGCCACCAGGGTGGCCAGAGCCACCCATCCTGACCACAGGATCTCTTCCAGAGAGTGAGTCAATGTGAGGACAGTAGAGGGCACTATAATAGGCAGGAAGCCCAGAGCTGAGCCATCCAGGGAGCCCAGATCATTCAGTGCCACACAAGCCCCCTGATGGGACTTCACGAATCCCTCCACGCGTCCCTAACTCTGGACTAACCCAGGCCAACGCAGGTCAGCCAAGTGTGCCTCAGAATTCCCCAAATGACCATCTTAGACATCTCGTGTTATCTGAGAAATGCTGTCCAACTCTGCTCCTCTTGTCCCAGGCCCAGCCCATCTCAGGCTGCTGCATTCAGGAGGCTGCATCGGGAGTTGGGTGCGAGGGTGGAAAAGCCCTAGGCTGAGAATCAGGAGGCCAGCTAGTCATTTTGAGCTTTTGTTGCCTTGTCTATAAAATAAGGTGAAACAGGTGATTTTATCGTTCTTCCTAGACCAGCAACTCTCATTCTAAAGCTTTTTCATCTTGGAACTCAAAGCAAACAAGGCCCCCAATACCCAGTATTCATAGAATAATAAAATTTAAGCATTTATGGAAAAGGTCTCCCACTAAATAATGCTTATTACAGTCATTAAAAGTAATATAGGTCAGGGGGTATTTTTGGCCGTGATGGAGGCTTAGGGAGATACTCTTTGCCTCCTTGTACAACCACAAGAAGAATTACAACTAACCTCAAACAGCTCCAGAACTTCCAGAAAAAAAATTGAACTTTATGGAAGTCTGACAACCAAGGATTTAAAGGTGCCACATTCATCCAGACAGGTAGGAGAGGTGGAGACGTGGAGCAGAGGTGAAGAGGTAAGGAAGCACGGTGTGGTACACAGAGGCAATGGTGGCAGCCAGATGGGCGATCCCACGTTCATCCGTAGTGAATAAAACTCAGGAGGAATATACTGGAAGTGAGCAATCCCAGCCCCAGGCCAGACCTCACAGCACAGGATCCCAGCACTGAGAGATAAAGCCCTATAACTTCAAGCTGTAAAAATCAGTGGGAGTTGGCACTGCAGAAGAAACTGCTGGTTTCTCAGGAGAGTCTGTTTAAAGGGCCCACACAGACTTAGAACATATGCAAACCCACCCAGGGCATTCACTACCAGAGCAACAGCTAGAAGGGTGTTGGTCATATATGGGAAGTGGGTGCAGTGACTAAATGGGTGAGTGCCAGGCAAACCCCCAGAAGCCAGGCAGCAGCATTGTCCCTTCTCTGAGCCCTCCCCACACAGAGCCACAAAGTGGTGAAGTAGGTTGCCCCACTTTGGGAAATACCTAAGGCTCCACCCCATACAACTTAACAGATGTACTGACACAGGGAGTCAAAGCAATTCTAACTAATACACAAAAACTAACACAAGGGGCTGTCAAATTGAGGAGACAAAGAAATATGGTCCAAATGAAATAGAATAAAATCTCAGAAAAAAGAACTAAATAAAACTGAGATAGCCAACCTATCAGACGCAGAGTTCAAAACACTGGTGATCAGGATGCTCAGAGAACTCATTGAATACAGCAAGAACATAAGGAAGAAATGAAGGTTACACTAAGTGAAATAAAGAAAAATCTGCCCTGGCTGGTAGCACAGTGAATAAGGCACTGGCCTGTAAATCCAAAGGTCACTGGTTCGATTCCCCAGCCAGGGCACATAACCAGGTTGCAAGCCAGATCTCCAGCCAGGTCTGTGGCTGGGGGCAGGTGAAAGGCAATCATACATTGATGTTTCTTTCCCTCTCTGCCTCTCTCCCCTCCTCTCTCTCTGGAAATAATAAATAAAACCTTTAAAAAAATCCATAGGGAACAAATAATGAAAAGGAGGAAGCCAGGATTCAAATCAATGATTTGGAGCATAAGGAAAAAAAATAAACATTCAACCAGAACTGAAAGAAGAAACAAGAGTTAAAAAATAATGAGGATAGAATAAGAAGACTCTGGGACATTTCTAAAGGTGCCAACATCTGAATCTTAGGGATACCAGAAGGAGAAGAGAAAGAGCAAGAAGTTGAAAACTTACTTGAAAAAATAATGAAAGAAAACTTCCTTCATTTGGTGAAGGAAATAGATATAGAAGTCTAGAAAGCATAGAAAGTCCCAAACAAGCTAGACCCAAAGAGGACCACACCAGGATATATCATAATTAAAATGCCAAAGGTTAAAGATAAAAAGGCAATCTTAAAAGCAGCAAGAGATAAGCAGAGCTTTACCTATAAAAGAGTTCCCATAAGACTATCAGCTGATTTCTGAAAAGTAACTTTGCAGGCAAGAAGGGACTGGCAAGAAAAATTTGAAGTGATGAAAGCTAGGTCCTACAATTTAGATTACTCTATCCAGCAAAGCTAGATAAAATTCAGATAAAGTGCTTCCCAGACAAAGTAAAGCTATAGGATTTCATCATCACCAAGCCATTATTAAATGAAATGTTAAAGGGACTTATTTAAGAAAATGAAGATCAAAACTATGAACATTAAAATGACAACAAACTCATAACTATCAACAATTGAATCCAAACAAACAAATAAACTAAGAAATGGTAGATATGGAAATCATTTGGAGGGTTATCAGCTGGAAGGGGAAGGGGGAGAATGAGGAAAAAGGTGTAGGGATTAAAAAGCATAATTGGCCCTGGCTGGTGTGGTTCAGTGGATGGGCACTGGCCTGTGAACCCAAATGTCGCTGATTTGATTCCCCCACATCACATGCCGTGATGCAAGATTGCAAGTCAGGTCTTCAGCCAAGTCCTTACCTGGAGGCAGGTGTAAGGCAACCATACATTGAAGCTTTTCTCCCTTTCCTCCTTCCTCCCTGCCCTTCTCTCTGAAAGTAATGAATAAAATTTTTTTTTTTTTTAAAGAAGCATAATTGGTAGGGACAAAATAGACAGGGGGATAGTAAGAATAGTATAAGAAAGGGTGAAGCCAAAGAATTTATATGCACAACCATGGACATGAAGTAAGAGGGGACTGCTGGAGGGAATGGGGGTGTCAGGCAGAGAGGACAAGGGGGAAAAGTTGGGACAACTTTAATAGCATAATCAATAAAATATACTAAAAAAAAAAAAAGTGAAAGTAATACGGATTAGCCAAAAAAGGAAACCGATTTTTTTTTAATCTAACTCATTCTTGTTCACCCTGAACATTGCCCTCACTTTCCACAATTCTTTATCAAAACTTCACTCCCGGACAGAGGGGAGAAAAAAAGGGATGGATGTAATACAACAACAATAAAATTAAAAAAAAAAAAACAAAAAACTTCACTCCCGAGACGTGGCTCGTAGCACAGTGGATAAGGCGCTGGCCTGTGAACCCAAAGGTCGCAGGTTCGATTCCCAGCCAGGGCAACATAACTAGGTTGCAAGCCAGGTCTCCAGTCCAATCTGTGGCTGGAGACAGGTGAAAAGCAACCATACATTGATGTCTCTCTCCCTCTCTGCCTCTCTCTCTTTCCCTCTTTCTAAAAATAATAAAATAAAATCTTAAAACAAACAAACGAAAAAAAACTTCACTCCCCCAGGAAGCTGTCTACGTCAACCCCGTTCTTCTCTGTGTCCCTCTTTCTTGGTGTGCTGTGGTGTGGTTAGGAGAGTGGCCTCCAGAGCCAGGCTGCCTTGGTTTGAGTCCTGTGTGACCTTGGGCAAATGACATAACCTCAAATTCAGTGCCTCAATTTGCTCATTAGTAAAATAGGGATATAATGGCACTCACGTTGTAGGGGCAACATGAGGATAAAGTAGTGTATATATGTAAACACCAACGACATAGAAACGATTTCCTGTGAGCTTATCTTACTCTCTTGAGTGTATTATTGTCTACTTACTGACATGTTGTTTTATAATTATTTCTAAACATCAGCAGAAGGACTTTCCCCTAATTGGTGTCCTTTTCCAGTGCTTAAATAATGCTCTGCATGCAGCAAGATGTTTAGTAAATGCTTATCTGTCTCCCAGGGCAATCTGTTTCCAACAGAAGAAAGTCAGTCCTTCATCAGAATTTTTATCAAGGATAATCTGCCCTTGTTTTAAATTCTGGGTGAGTGTGGAGGCAAGAGTTGCCACCTTCCTGTGTGCCTTGTTTCTCTGAGCCTTGTTTCATGTTTTCCCTCAAAGTGTCCTTTAGTTGTAGCCACCCTGGTACCTCGTGATTGCCCTGTACTGGGCTTCAGCTTACAGGTTAAAATTAGCCACAGCACCCTGGGAGGGGGACCAGAAGGGGCAGAAGTGGGGTGGGAGAGAATGAAACGGACCTGCAGTGTAGATAGTGTTGAGGGGATAGAGATAGGAGCCCCGTCAAATGTTGGCATCTACCGACTGGGCACTGAGCCTAGGTATCCTGGACATTGGAAAAATCCTGAATTCGTGCCTGGTATCATGTCTCTTATGCAAGGTCTGTTGCTGCTACATTTTAGCTGCTTGACAACTGGAATCTTCCAGACTGTTCTTTTATGATTACAGACTGTCTCTGGAGTAGCATGGTGTGGGTGGATGCGGTTTATAGAGCTACTTGGACCAGGAAGCCTACTTCTCAAAGGAACACTTGCTTTACACTCTTCCAGTGCAAAACAACATAATATGTCAGTCTGTTTGAGGGGAAAGGAGAGGAGAAAGGACGTCATTCAATTTAAGGGCATAAACACCTGAGCATAGGCCAACCCTAAATAGAAATTAGCAGGAATTACCTGTCTTTCATGCGTCCTCCCTCCTCTCTCTCTTATTCCATAGCACCCCTCCCTCTGTCAAATGTCTACTGCCTTCACGTGTTTGGTGGGTTTGGTGCCCTAACCCACCAAAAATAAACTCACACTCTTCCAATCTCAAGTAAGGAGCAAATCTCACCCTTTAGTGTACGGCTTTCTTACGAAGGTGCCTTTGACAACAGATACCTGGGTTCCAATCCCAGCTGTTCTGCTTCCTTGCTGCCTGAACTACTGCAAATTACCACATCTCTCCTATGTAAAATACAGCTGCAAGTACCTGAACAGCCAGCTATAGGGAGTTTAACCAATAAGGAAATATACTGCTCCATATAGTCAGAAGTTCAAAGGTAGGACAGATTGAATGAACCCTAGTGTCAGGGACCCAGGTTCTTTCTGCAACTCTGCCTTCCATCCTCAGTGTCCGCTGCATCTTAAGTCCCCTTTCCAAGTCAGGGTGGCTGCTAGCAGGACAGAGCAAGCCACTGCCTCCACCACAGACTAATAACTGACACCTGGAAATGCTATGTGCTAATTGGCTTAGACCTGGGTCCCTAAACCAATTACTAGCAAAGTAGGGACAGGATTACCATGACTGGTATATAGGCTGGTGGTTCTCAAACTTGAGCCTGCATGAGAATTACCTGAAGGACTTATTAAAAACCAAAGATGATCGTTTCTGATGCAGTGAGTCCAGAGGAGAGCCTGAGAATTTGCCTTTCTGACAATTTCTGAGGTGGCCCTGATTGCTGCTGGACCCCACTTCAAGAACTACTAGCATAGACTAAACAGAGGTACCTGGGGGCTGAGGCCAGTTCCCCAAATTGTAGGTGCAATGGATGTTGGAGAGCTAACTGCAATCTTTGTAACACGTAGAGTAAATGTGGAGATTGTTTCAGTAATCTATTGCTACACAACAATACTCTTCATAACTTAGTGGCTTAAAAGCAGCTAGGTATTGCTATTTCTAATGGTTCTGTTCATTGACAAGGCCCAGTTGGACAATTTTCACTCAGGGCTTCATATACAGTTGCGGTTAGAGGTTGAATAACCCCAAGGCTACATTGAGCTGGACCTACAAGATGGCTTCCTCATTCACATGTCTGGGACCTGGTATGGTTCCAGGGAAACTAGAAACCTTCCATGACACTTGACCTTCCCCAAAATCATTGTCCAGGAGGCAAGATTGGAGCTATAAGGGTTCTTCTGATCTAGCCTTGGAGACCACACTGTGTCAGTTCTGCTGCATTCTGCTGGTTACACATGAGTCAGAAGGCAAGCCCAGGTTCAAGGGGAAAGCACCTCGTAAGGACATGAACAGGCTGAGAGGCAAGGTCATTGAGGGACTGTCTTGGGGACTAGCTGCTAAAGGGGTTAAAGGAGATCACTCATGTCAAGTGCTGAGTATGAACGTTAAGTACAGCATTTACCGTAAGTGCTCAGGAAATAAGCATTGTTATTATTGCTTTTCTTTTCAGAAGGTTTTGATTATTACACTTTATTTGTTATTCTAAACCAAAAAGGATTTTCAGGCAAGGCACTTGGCAGAAGGCGAGGCAATGTTCTCTTGGAGTTGCAAGCTTTCCAGTGTCCCCAAAACCATACTTGCAACAACTATTTCCTTAACCCGGAATGAGACCTGCACTCCCCAGTATATCTGCTATTTAATGGAAGCGTTTTAGTGTGTGTGTGTGTGTGTGTTTCTATTGGCTTCTATGTGGTTCCTATTTTATAATGTTGGCCTTTAATGGGTGATTTTTATTTTTAACCTCAGGATCCTGTGGATTGGCTGACTTTACTAGTAAGAATGACAGCACTTTTATTCTGAGTCAGTACTTATGTAAAAGCTGGTCATCCAAGTTTCCTCATTCACATTTTAGTAATGGAAAAAGTCCCTAGACCACCAGCTTATCAAGGTACTTATCATTCAGCCACACCTATTCCAAAGACAAATACACCATCCCAATTTGAAAAACACTATGCGTCACTTAGTTCAGAACGGCCCCATCGATGAGATAATTTTAATTTTTTCTGCCAACATGCACATATGTATCTTAGCATTATACTTACTGTTTTTTTTCCCCCTTTTCTTTAGAGTGAATTGGATTTTTAGTCAATTGCATGACCAAGAGAAACTTGAGGGGCTTTCAGTTTTCACATGTTGCTAGGATGGGGAAGGATCAGGTCCAATCTATAAGAATACCCTACTGGCTCAGAGGGAAAAAGCAAGGAGAGTCTGGGGAACCAGAGTATTTTGTTTGTCAGCTAGGGTAACCATGTGTCCTGCCAAACTCTAATGTGTTTAGGCTTGAGCTTCACGGGGAAGATGGCAGAAAGGCAAGTTCCTGAGATTTGTTCTGTGAGCTAAATAGGCTTGGGTGTTCTCACTGGGCTATTTTTTTGTATAAAAAACTATCTGGAACCATCTGAGAACCCACTAACCACTGTGGTTAACTGTAATATATCTTCTAGTCATTCTCTGTTACATCATTTCCCCTCCATTTTATGCTTGAGAGAATAACTATGTGTGCTCATGTGTATGTCCCTGTGAGTGTGTATGTGTGTGTGTTCCAAAGTTTGTTACCATGGAGAGATCTTGGAAAAGGTATCTTATAAACCACTTCAGCTGAACAGATGAAGAAATGCATTTCAAAAATCATGTCCATGTATATGCATGGACTGTCTGGAAGAAAACACACAAAATGAGTAACAATAGTTGCTTCTAGAGAAGGGGATGGGGAGGTCAGTGGGCTGAGACTTCCTCTTCACTGTGCACTGTTTAATTTTTTTCTTTTTACCATGAGTATTTTTTATACATTTTAATACTGGAGTTTATATGCCAAGGTTTCTCTTGGAAAACACGTGTTAGTTCATATATCCCCCTTGACTCCTGCTCTCAACTTCCCAGGAGGAAACTGGAACCTCTGAACAGTCATGGGCTAACTACGAAAAAGGAATCTGACTGCCTTTTTGGACACTATCCATTGCAACAGATAAAGTACGTTGAGGAGAGATACCATGTCTCTTAGATTCAACAGTAATCAATAGTGACTTTACGTTCTCCCTGGCAGCATCGCAGAGAAAATGCAGCTGGCAGTGAATGGAGCAGCCTGCTGACTGCAGGGAGCTCAGCATGTACATGATTCCTAGAGCTCCTGCCAAGCCAGCACAGAACAGCTCATCCAGGTCAGCCAGGGAAGCTCCGTGCCTGGTCATGTGAAAGAATATTAAACGCTTTCATAATGTGTCCACACAGGTTTTGGTTCCCAAAGAGATGTTGGCTCTGGCTTCAGAAATGGTGGTTCCCTTATTGTGTATTCTTATACTCTCTTTGCTGATGACCCACTTCCAAACTAAGAATACAAATGAACATCCTAATAACACTTATGTTTCTATACAGGGATTCCACTAAAATAAAGAGTATCAACCCAGCTCCTCTCATTGACACTGATATTCAATGTAGGCTAACTGGATTATACAGGACAGAGTTTCTAGTCATTGGAAATCATTAGCCAACAGAAGAGGGAGGAAAACATTGCCCGTCACAAAAATAACTCTAGAATTGTGGAATCTGCCAACATTGGTCATTTGTGTTGAACTTGCTTTCGGCACTCTGTAAAATATACCACACCCTACCACTGAAGCAATTACTCTCTTCCTTTGAATAGCATAATAATGAGAACTAGAAAAGCTTCTGTGGATTTGGCAAGGTTTAGTGTAAATGTTTCCATTAAGTCTGACAAAGGTGAGAATGAGAGAGGGAGATATGTCTACTCATTATGCTTTGGTGCTACATGTCCATTCAAAGCTAGCTTTTCAAGGTGAAGCTGTGCTTTCCTGTACATGAGACAATGCCTGGACCGAGTACACTTGGCAGACAATACAATTTTGCTACATAGGTTATTGTTGTATTGTTCCAGTATGTTTCAAATTATCGTGGAACTTCACGTAATGCTGAATATTTTTCCATGGGAAATATTCTATTTTGCACGCAGAGCTGCCCAGCCTCAGAGTTTCCTGCTGAGGACATGGTGTTACTCTACCGAACACAATAGGGCAGATGTTGCCGAGGATTTTGGTAAAGTCAGGAGAAATTTGATTACGGCCAGCTGCACAGCAGACACTTTCATACAACCATCTCAGGTTGACAGCCACTCTGGGAGGCTGACGTCATTGGTTGTACTTTCCAAGGGGAGGAAGCAAGACACAGGAAAATGAGTGACTTGCACAGGGTGCCCCTGGTGAATGACAGCTGGAGTAGCACTCAGGCCCTATGGCAGTGACACTGCCTTTCAATGCTCTGCCTGATGCTGGAAGTAAGAGGTGTGGCTTGTAGTTTGGACTGGACAGAAGACTGATTAGACTATGGGTGGGACATTGAAGAGGATGAGGACTCAGATTGCATGAGGGGGGGTGGAGAGAGTTCTGGTAATTGACAAGTCAATGACATCTGGAGAGTGAGAGGCCAGATTCCTGCTAATCTAATAGCACATAAGTAGGAACAGTGCCATAGGGAGAGGATTACAATCTCTAGAAAGACTGAGGAGGAAATAACAAGGCAGATCCTTAGTCATGATGGATGGACGCCATGAAGGCCTTGCCTCCACATCAAAGGGATCAAAAGGTCCAGATGGAGAACCACAGGAAGGACTTTGGTCACAGGGAATACTACAATGGCCATGACTAGCATCAGATCAGAGCAAGACCAGTACCAGCCTGACTTGATGCTGAGTCCTTACTATGTGCCAGGCACTATTCTAGTTACCATGGAAAGAGCAGTGAGCAAAATAGATGAAATCCCTGCCCTTGGAGAGATATGATACAGTGAGAGACAATCAAAGAAATAAACAAGGAAATACATTTAAAATGATAAGTTCCATAGAAAAACAATTCTGCTAAGTAAGGGGGATGGGATAGTAATGGTGGTGATGATGGTGTCTGCTGTTTTGCAGAAAGTAGTCAGGAAGGACCACTTGCTTTGGGACAGTTGAGCAGAGTAAAGGTGAGGGAGTGGCTATCTGGGACAAAAGCCTTTGCACCAATTACAAAAACCTTGAGGCAAAGGTTACTTAGCCTTTGGGAAAAAAAGCAAAGAGCTTTGTTTCCCAGGTCAGGTTCCCCTGGAAACAGTTTCAGAGGTGGTGATCAGCATACAAGATGTTCACTAGGGTATGCTCTTGGGGTCAACCTGTGGAAGGGAGTGGAGTGGAAGAAAGCAAGACTGCCTCAGGCAACCTAAGGGGAGTTCTGAAGAAAGGATGAGGCCTTCAGAGCTGTCCTGCATTGAGTAAAGGGGGCTGGGTCCTTGCACTCACTTGTCATTCACTGTGGCTGCCATGGGGGAAAGGGTGGGATAAGATGTTGGGGAAGGCAACTTCCCTTAGCTAACTAAGGTCATTCTCAGTACCTGAGGGCTGCCAGCCCACAGCACTCCCAGCAGAACCTCAATTCCTGAAGGGTGATTTGGGCAGCGCCTCTTACATCCATTGCATGCTGGTGTGATTGGAGCAGAGTGACAGAAAATGAGCTCAGAGAGGCATCCAGGGGACAGGTTGTGCAAGGAAAGAGACAGGGAATATATAAAATGCAGTCACTTTAACCCACCTGCTAAAACTATTAACATTATGAAGGTGGAAGTATGAGGGAACAATTCTATTCTTGTTCTAACTAGCCTGGGAACTTACTTTTTTAAATTTAATTTTTTTCAATTACCATTGAAATACAATATTATATTAGTTTCAGGTGTACAACATAACGATTAGACATTTTTATAACTTACCAAGTGATCACCCCAATAAATCTAGTACCCATCCGACACCACACATAGTTATTACAATATTATTGACAATATTCCCTATGCTGTATTTTATATCCTGTGACTATTTTTATAACTGGAAATTACCTCCCTCTCATCTGGCAACCATTGATTCATTCTCTGTATCTATGAGTTTGTTTCTGTTTTTGTCTGCTTACTTTGTTTTATAAACTCCACCTCTGGGTATTTATAAGCAACCTACATATCCATGGATACACAACTGGATAAAGACATGGTACATATGTACAATGGAATATTACTCAGTCATAAAAAAGAATGAAATCTTGCCAACTGTAACAAAATACATGGACCTAGAGGAGGGTATACTAAGTGAAGTAAGTAAGGCAGAGGAAGTTAAACTTTTGAACTTTCCAGTCTTGTATCAATGCCTGGATATACATCAGTTTGTTCTGTGTCTATAGCCAGACATTCACTAGACTTCAGATAACCCTCTATTTACCCTATGAGAGACTCACATGTCCAAATCACCTGATGTCCATTGTCCAGACTACCAGACATAAACAGACCTCCTGGCACCCCTCTTCCAGACTGCCTGACATCTGGCTGATAACCACCCTGCATCAATGCTAAGTCTACAAATGCAAGACTGATAGTTCTCAAGAATGCTCTTTTTAAATGAGAACTCTTAACTCCTCTTTCTTCTTTGGAACACTTCTGAGTTTTTTGCCTAGCTGTGTTCCCAAGTTGCAAAAACTCTAAGACCTTTGAATAAATCTGTATCATTTATTTTTAGTTAAAGCCTCCAGACTCTTTTGAGTTCTTTCAACATAGGCATTGGTAAAGACTTGGGCTTTTATTCCACTTGAGGTGGGAAGTCATTGATTTTGAGAAAGGAATGCTAAACTCTAACTTTTGTTTTAATCTGATCACTCTGGCAGATAAGTGGAACAGACTATATGTAGATGTTGAAGGTGGGAAGAGTTGTTAGGAGATATTTGCAATAAGAAGTTATGATAGTTTAGAGCAGGTGGTACTGATGGCGACTGAGAAATTGTTGGATTTTGGATATTTTTTAAGGTAGAGCCAGTGGAATTTGCTGATGGATTCATTGGATGGTATTGGGATATGAGAGAAAGGGAAAACAGGGACAACTCCATTGTCTCTCTGGAATAACTGAAAGGAGGGAGTCACCATTTACTGACATGGAGAAATCTGTGTGTATTAGTTTCCTATTGCTGCTATAACAAATAACCACAAAATTAGTGGCTTAAAATAGCATGAATTTATTCTCTTACGGCTCTGGAGGTCAGAAGTCTGAAGTTAAGGTGTTGGCAGGGTTATGTTTCTTCAGCAGGCATCAAGAAAGAATCTGTTTCTTTCTATTTCTATCTTCTAGAGGCTGCCTGATTGCCTTCCTTGGCTCATGGACCTTTCCTCCATCTTTAAAGTGCATCATCCCAATTTCTGGTTTTATTGTCCCATCTTTTTCTTTTTCTTTTTAATTTAATTTTATTGTTGTTTTATTACACCCATCCCTTTTTTCCTTCCCTCTGTCCCCTTCCTCACCCATGTACTTCCCCCCAAAGTCAATCCCACTTGTTGTCCATGTCCATGGTTCTTCCCATCTTTTTCTCTCTCTGACACTGATCCTCCTGCCTACCCGCTAGAAGGACCCTTGTGATTACATTGGGCCCACCCAGGAAAATCTTCCCATCTTAAGGTCCTTAACTGAATCACATCTGCAAACCTTTTGCCATGTAAGGTAAGATATTCACAGTTTCCAGGAATGAGGATGTGGACATACTAGGCAGCCCATTATTTGCACTGTGAATGGAGACAGTTTTGCCAGGTGGAATCAGAGCTTAGTTGTGGACATGTTAAATTGCAGATATCTTGTTAAGTATCTAAGTCAACAGCTGGATAAATAAACCTGGAGTTCATAGGAGAGGTCCCAACTGAAATATGAACTTGGTGGTTGTTGTCACAATATGTTTAAAGCCACATGAGCTAAGATATCACTTAGGGAGTGAATGCAGAGGGAAGAGAGAAGTCTGAGGGTTGAGTCACAGAAAATTCCAGTGGTTGGGGGTTGGGGAGGTGAGGAGCAACCAGCAAAAAGTGACAAAGCACCAGGAGAAAGCATGTGAAAGTGGTTGTCCACCAAATAAAGAAAGAATTTCTCCCTGGCTGGTGTGGTTCAGTGAATTGAGGGTTGGCCTGAGAATCAAAGGGTCGCCAGTTTGATTCCCAGTCAGGGCACATGCCTGGGTTACAGTCCAGGTCCCCAGTTGGGGACACTTAGGAGGCAATGACACATTATGTTTCTCTCCTTCTCTTTCTCCCTCCCTTTCCCTCTCTCTAAAAATAAATTTTAAAAATCTTTTTAAAAAGGTTTCCCAGTAGATAAAATAATTAGCCACTGAGAGGTCAAGTAAGATGAAGACTAGGCAGTGTCCTTTAGGTTTGGCTGATGACTATGACAAGAGCAGTTTCAGAGCAGTGGTGAGGTGAGAACCTGTTTAAATTGGATTCGAGAGATAATGAGATGAGAGGAATTGGAGATAATGAGTATTAGCAACTGTCTAAAGAGTTTTGTTGGAAAGAGGAGCAAAGAAAAGGGACAGTAGCTGGAGTGGGCTTGAGCTCAAGAGGCCACTGAGCGGAGGGCCTTCCAAGGATAGCTCCAGTCCCAGAGTTGAGCTGGGTGGAGCCTGTGTGTGAGCAGAGGACACCCCTTTGAAGGCTGGGTTACAGGAAGTGGAGGCAAGAAAATCTTGGTGTGGTAAGTGGAAGGAGGGAGCAAAACCATACAGATGTGCCTCTTTTTATACAAGGAATGTCTTCCTACAGGTGAAGGGTAGTGAGTTGTGGGTTGAATCTTTAAATTTTTCATCTTATTTTAATTACAGTGGGGAAATTACTTAGAGGAAACTATGGCAATGTTTTTTAATGTGAAGAATTCTCTCCACATGCAACCATGTTATGACAATTTTCATGTATCAGTTTTTCCAAAAACTGGGTATACCTATAATTACACTTCTGGTTCTCTGCTACATCTAGAATGAAACTAAATATATAGTTTCTTCAAAGAATGCTAAACTCATAGAATGGCATGTAGTTTTAGTAAACTAAAACATGGAGCAGGAAAGTTATTTTCCAGATGTCACTGAATAAGCCTGGGCGCATCTGGCAATGAAGCCAGAGAACAGGAAGTCAGTCCAGTTGCCCTCCGGGCCCACATCAGGAGCCATAAGCAGTGGTCTTAAGGCTTTGGAAGGGCTTTAAAAAGTAAAAGACCAAGTCCTGGCTGGGTGCTCCGTTGGTTAGAGTGTCCTGCTATGCCAAGGTTGTGGGTTAGATCCCTGGTCAGGGTATGTACATAGGTTTCAGGTTCAATCCTCAGTCAGGTTGCCTACAGGAGTCAATGGATAGATGTTTCTTTCTCTTCCTCTCTTTTTCTAACACCAATAAGCATATCTCGGAGTGAAGATTTAAAAGCAAAAGAATCAACCAATGAATATGTAAATAAGTGGAACAGCAAATTGATGTTTTTCTCTCAATAAATAAAACAAAACAAAACAAAAAACACCCAGCATCTAATAATATAAACAGGACTCTGGAGAGCAACCTAGGTCTTGGGGACAGAAGGCAGCATGCCTGCAGGGTGGGTGGGTTTCCAGCGTTGACTTGCATTAAGGAGAACGTGCCCATTTTGTGCTCAGAGATTCAAGGCTGGTAAGTGTCACCTTGAAGGTGACATAATGAGCTGACCAGCTCAGGTCCTTTGACATGGTGTTCCCTTTGCTTGGACTACTTGGTCTTCCCTCCACCCCTGGCTGAATCTTAACTCATCTTTCAGGTCTCATCTGAAGTATCATTTGGTAGGAAAGCCTTTTCTGAACCCCCCAGCCAGTCTCATTCCACCTAAATCCAGTTACGGGATCAATTAACTCAAAGTCTACATAAGTTATTTGTGAGCTATGCCATGTGTGTGGATGCTAAAGCTCACAGTAATATAAGCAAGCTCCTGGGCTCTCCAGGCCTCCTGAGCTTAAGGACAGTAATGTTTCTGCCCAAAGCACTCTTCGGACAGCTACAGAGGTCTGCAGAGCCTGCCCCTCCCTTCCGCTAGGTCTCTGCTACCCATATTCAGAGACAGCATTCCTGAACACAATCTAAAATAGCAAGTCTACCCAGGCCATACCACGACAAACCTCTTACCTTGCTCTACATTTTGCCATGGTCTCTGATGACACTATTTGCTTATGGGCCAATCTACTCCTTACCATGAGGGCAGGGAGTCTGTCTTGTTCATTGCTGTAGCCCCAGAGCCTGAAAGAATGCATCACAAGTTGTAGGTGCTTGATAACTATTTATTTAATGAATGAGTGGATCAGTCAATGTCAGATGACAGGGAGAGAAGGTGCTGATCTGGCCCATCACATCCCAGCAGACATCCGGGGAGAACATATGACTCCCCCTGCATGTTCTTTTGCTTTTCTTTCTTTTTTCTTTTTTTTTTTTTTTTAGATTTCATTTCATTATTTTTAGAAAGAGGGGAAGGGAGACAACACCTGCCTTCAGCCACAGACCTGACTGGAGACCTGGTTTGCAACCTGGTTACGTGCCCTGGCTGGGGAATCGAACCTGCGACCTTTGGGTTCACAGGCTGGCGCCTTATCCACTGTGCTACCAGCCAGGGCATGCTTCTCTTTCTATTGTACAGATGTAGCCACCTGGCCTCTCCAGTTCTTGGTTTTGGTGCATCTGCCATTCCAGTTTTTCTCCCACCTTGCACTGGGTCTGATTTCCTGGTTCCTCTTGGACTAGTGCAAGCACCCAACAAACAGCCTGTTCACACACCACCATCTAGCTGCTCCTCTCTGCCTTGAGTGGCCCAGCTGAGGTCAATACCACCTGTTTTATGAGATGGAGCATTCCCGCAGCTCTAGATCCAGTTTCTGAAAAGATGCTTGCCTGCTTGCTCATTATGCTGAGGAAAATGTCTTAAGAAAACTGCTCACTTTCCTGACTAAATAGTGATCACAAAAGGTTTTCCTGCAGAAAAATATTCACAATAATTACTGAGAAGCACTTCGGTATTTTATTTAATGGGTTATATTTGACATACAACATATTAGTTTCAAGTGTACAATATTTGTATGTATTGCAAAATGATCACCACAGCAAGTCCATTTAACATCTGCTGCCATATATAGCTACACATTCTTTTTTCTTGTGATGAGAAGCACTTTGATTTGTGTAGAAGTTGCCCTTAAAACTTCCCATTGTTCATGGACACCTTCCTGTGTAGGCTGCTAGGTGACATATTTTTAAGAGGTTCTGACTAAAGTATTAGCAGAGAATGAACATATGGGTCCCACATCACTTACTGTTGCACACATTTGACTGGAAGGGGGAAGGGTGAGAGAGAGAAACAACCAGAGGTCAGGGTGACACCTTCCGAGGCTGCCCCATTCGTGCTTTTGGCTTTCGCTCACCATACTCAGGACAGTCATTAGAATGTCCTACTCCAGAAACCAAGCATGGGCACCCAACTTCAGTAGGCCTGCAAAGTTTCCAGCACACTTTTCTTCTCCCAAAAGACAAACGTGGCGAAAATACTTCAGATCCCACTAGCCAAAGACTTTCCATGGTTTGGATTTGCGGTCCTGAGGCTGCTTCCTGGAATGCCAGGGACCACAGACTGCTTTCTCTCACTAAGACCACAGTCACTGTTTTGCTACCACCTTAGGGCTAGGACTCAGTTACAAAATGCCAGCTGCTGCCAAACCATCCTTTGTTTACTTTCTTGGAGCAGTGCCATCCACAGGTAAAAAACCAGGTGAAGACACTGTTGCAGTTAATGAGGAATTAAGAAGTTTCGCTCTTGCTCCTGTGGCTATTGTATTGTTATACCGGTAAATGTCAGAAGCCTCCTTCCCAAAGGCCTTTTATACAGTGCTGTTTAGTCGGCACTGGACTCTTCCCTGGGTCAGGCTTATATGAGGACACAAACTCTCTTTAACCATTATCACACATGGAGAACATTCGAGGGTTCCAGAAACAGGTAAATATTTGTTGAATGAATGAATGAATGAAATAAAAATTTAAAGATGGCCTTTGGGGACAGAGAGGGCTGCAACTCACTAGCTGAGTGACTTTAGGAATACTCAATATTCCAGTATGTAAATAGCACTTATTTCAAGGTTGTTTTTAGAGATTAAATGAGATTGCACAACACATGCTGTACAAACATCTGGCACATGGTAAAATCTTAATATAATATCTTTATTTCCCGTTTCACTTTCAATCCTATTCTCCTCAGACCCCTGGATTATAGTTCAGGAACCAAACATGGGGAACTTTCTGCATGTCTGAGGCACTGTGGTTCAATAGTATATAATTTTCCTTTTCAGTTCCTGTGATGTAAAATGGGATTTAGCTAACAGAGTTTTTCAGTATTAAAGTACTCTCTGGTTGAAAATGATTCCTTGCTTGTGAATTATCACTATCTACTGATAAACAAATTCACAGCAATATATTAATGACTAATGGTAGCATCTGCACTTCAGGAAGCAGTGTTAATGGTGTAATTTGGGGCAGCTAAGTGTGAACTGTAGGGTTGATATTTTTCTAAGGCATTACTATTTAAAATATGGTCCTTGGATCAGCAGCACTGGGATCCCTTAGGGGTTTGTGAAAAAATGCAGAATCTCAGGTCCCACCAGACATACGGAATCAGGACAAGGTCCCCAGGTGATACAAACACACTATAGTTTGAGAAGCACTTGTGTAGGGGACCATGAGATAGTGGAATTGCCCATTCAATCTATACAGAAAACTTGTGTTAAAAACTGAAGAGGATAGATGGATGTAGTAAAACTTCTACAGGTGAGCACACATTTCCCACCTATTTCTGTTGCCCCTCCTCCCTTCCTATTCTAAAATCCATCAAGCCCCTCCTTCTACCCTACACACATGCCTTGTTTAGCAATGTCACACAAAAGCACATCTCCACATACTATCAGTGGTGAACATTGTGAACCTATTTATCCGTCTTTACATTTTTATGGTTCACTTGTTTAAAAAAAAAAAAAAAGATGGATTAAAATAAGTCTGTTGGCTGCCCTGGCCAGATGGCTCAAGAGGTTGGAGTGTTGTCCCACACACCAAATGATTGTGGGTTCAATTCTAGAGCACATGTGGGAGGCAACCAATCAATGCTTCTCTCTCACAATGATGTTTTCCTCTCTCTCTAATCAATTAAAACATATCCTGGGGTGAAGATAAATAAATATATAAGTCTGTTGCTCATTGCCTCTAATTTTATAATAAAGAAAGTAAACTCAGTTGTCTTATCTTTTAAATAATCATTAGGATTGTCCTGAGTTAGTCTGATTTAAAACAATTCTATGAATGTAATACAACAATAAAATAAAATAAAAAATTCTAACTCTTGCATTTTTTTTGCATGTACTATGACACAGACTGGTCAACCCTCCTTACCCTGATACCCATGGGAAAACCAATATATATATATCTCAGATTGGGTACCATCATGCTACAATAACAAAAAGAGAAATCATTAAACTCTTTGGGTTTTTGTGATGCCCTGCAAAATCTGGAGACGAGAGGGCTCACTGCTTTTCTGCCCAGTAACAGGAAGGGCTTATAGCTCCTAAGAATAAAAGCAGAGCCATGCTCCCTGAGCTAGGATTCAATTGACCTTGGACCCCAAGGAAAATTGTCTCTATAATGTATTTACTTCATAAATAACTTAAGGAACAAGCCATTCATAGCTCTTACAGTGGGAAAAGAAATTAAAAATAGGGGCCTCATATTCAGCTTCTACTATGGGGATTGTATGAGTCAGGCTTCTCCAAAAAAACAGGACCAGTAGGAGGAGCTATTGTATACAAGGATGGGCAAAAGTAGGTTTACAGTTTTGAGTATGCAAAACACAGTTTATTCTTTTATTATTTACTAATTATTATCTTATTTTCCATACAAATAGCTATAAACCAACTTTGTCCCACCTTGTGTGTGTGTGTGTGTGTGTGTGTGTGTGCGTGTGCGTGTATTCCCAAGATCTGCAGTGAGCAACCTGGAGACTCAGGTAAGCCATGGTGTAAATTGCAGTCACAAAACTGGCAGGCTCGAGGCCTAGTCTGAGTCAGGCGGCAGGAAAAGACTGATGTTCCAGCTCAAGAGAGTCAGGCAGGAAGAGATCCCTTTTACTGACAGAAAGGTCAGCTTTTTTGTCCTATTCAGGTGTTCAACTGATTAGATGAGGCCCACCCAGAGAGGGGAGGATAACCTGATTTGCTCAGTCTCCTGATTCAAATGTCTCTTCTGAAAATATCCTCACAGACATGCACCAAGTAATGTCTTACCAAATATCTGAGCATACAGTGGCTAAAGAATGCAGAAATAGATCTTCTCATATACAGTCAATTGATTTTTGACCAAGTGTCAAGGTAATTCAAGGAGATAAGGATATCTTTACAACAAAATGTGCTGGAACAATTGGATATCCATATGGAAAAATGAGCCTTGATTTGCACCTCACACCATATCCTAAAAAGTACTTAAAAATAATCAAAGACCTACACTTAAAAGCTAATACTATAATACTTTAAGAAGAAAAGATGGAAAAAAGTATTCACACTCTTGGATGAAGCAAAGGTTTTTTAGAGGGGACACAAAAAAACATAATAAAATAAAAAATTGATATATTAGACAAATTTTAATTTCTGATATTCTTATACATCTCACAAAAGACTTGTATCCAGATATACAAACAATGCTGACAAATCAATAATAGGACAAAAATCTAATTTTTACAATGGGCAAGAGATTTTTTTTTTTTTAAGATTTTATTTCATTATTTTTAGAAAGAGGGGAAGGGAGAGAGGCAGAGAGGGGGAGAGACATCAATGTATGGTCGCATTTCACCTGCCTCCAGCCGCAGACCTGACTGGAGACCTGGTTTGCAACCTGGTTATGTGCCCTGGCTGGGGAATCGAACCTGTAACCTTTGGGTTTGCAGGCCGGTGCCTTATCCACTGTGCTACCAGCCAGGGAAGAGATTTAAACAAACATTTTGCAAAATAAGATATACAATGGACTGATTAGCACATGAAAAATGCTCATTATTTTTTATTGCTCATAGAAACGCAAATTAAAACCACAAGATACCACTACATATCCACTATAGTGGTTAAAATCTTAGAAACTGACATTACCACCAAGTGTTAGAAGGACAGAGACCAATAAAACTTTCATACACCATTGTTGGAAATACAAAATGAAACAACCATGTTGAAAAACAGTTTGGTAACTTCTTATAAAGTTAATTATATGACCTACAAGTCTACTCCTAGTTTTTACCCAAGAGAAATAAAAAGATTTTCCCACACAACTTGTACATGAGTGTTTATAGAAGTTTTATTCATAACAACAAAAGCAATACAAAATTGAAAACAACCAAAATGTCTGTCAGCAAGTGAGTAAACATAGTTTTGTATAGACATAATGGAATACTATTCATCAATAAAAAGAAACAAATTACTGGTATTGTATATGCGATATGAGTGAAAATTTAAAAACATTAAACTGGGTAAAAGAAACCAAATACCAGAGTATATACTATATGATCACATTTTTAAAATTGACTTTTAGAGAGAGAGAGTAAGAGAGGGAGGAAGAGAAAGAGAGAAAAAGAGAAACACTGATTTATTGTTTCACACATTTACATATTCATTGGTTGCTTCTTGTATGCACCCTGACCAGGGATGGAACCCACAACATTGTTATATCAGGATGACACTCTAACCAACTGATCCAGGGCTGTATGATCACATTTTTATGAAATTATAGGAAAAAGAAAAATAATCTAGAATAACAGAAACAGTCTCAGTCTCAAACACAATTTTTTTTTAAAAACGCAAAGTAGTCCAATCAAGATGGAGGCATAGGTAAACAAGGCTCGCCTCCTTGAACAACTACAGCAAAAATGACAACTACAAAACAACTGTCACCCAGAATAGTCAGAAAATTGAGCTGTATGGAAGTCTGACAACCAAAGACATAAGAAGCCACATTTACACAAATGGATAGGAGGGACAAAGATGCGAAGACATGGAATAGATGGTCCTGCACCTATATATGGTGGATAGAAATAGGGAAGAAACCTCAGGATCAAGGGATCTCAGCCTTACACTAAATCACCCAACCCAGGGATCCAGTGCCAAAAAGATAAGCCCATAACTTTGGGCTGTAAAAAATCAGTGAGGATTAGGGCGGCAGAAGAAACTGTGGGAGTCTCAGGACTTTCCTCTTAAAGGGCCTACAAGGGACTTAGGACTTATGCAGCCCCATTCCCTCTGGGCTTTAGCACTAGGGCAGCAGCTGGAAGGGCACCCGTGGTATAAGGGAGAAATTAAAGTGTCTGGCATCAGGGTGAGTGCTGGGGACAGCTTCCTCCTGGACAAAACTCCAGAGGCCAGGCAATGGCATTGTCCCCTTTCTGAGCCCTCCCACACACAGAGCCACAGAGCAACAACACCATATCAGAGATTCCATCAACCTGGTTCACATGGATTGCCCTCCCCAGGCAATCACCTTAAGGCTCCACCCTGTTCAACTTACCAACATGTCTTTCTACAATAGGTCACAGTACTAAGATGGGGAATTAAAGCAGCACTACCTAATACATAAAGAAAAACACAGGAAGACTGACAAAATGAGGAGACAAAGAAATATTGCCCAAATGAAAGACACATAGAAAAACAAAATGGAGATAAGCAATCTAACAGATGAAGAGTTCAAAACACTGATTATGAGGATGCTCAAGGTACTCATTGGGTACTTTGACAGCATAAAAAAGATCCAAGCAGAAATGAAGGTTACACTGAATGAAATGAAGAAAAATTTACAGGGAATCAACAGTGGAGTGGATGAAGCCGAGAACGAAATCAGTGATTTGGAACATAAGGAAGAAAAAAAAATCAATCAGAAAAGCAAGAAGAAAAGATAATCCAAAACAAAAATGAAAAAATAGGCTAAGGAGTCTCTGGGACAATCAAACGTACCAACATTCAAATCATAGGGGTGCTGGAGGAGAAGAGAAAGAGCAAGAAGTGAAAAACTTTCTTGAAAAAATAATGGAAGAAAACTTCCCTAAATTGGTTGAGGAAATAGACATACAAGCCCAGAAAGCATAGAGCATCTCAAACAAGCTACCAAAGAGGACTACACCAAGACACGTCATAATTAAAATCCCAAAGGTTAAAGATGAAGAGGGAATCTTAAAAGCAGAAAGAGAAAAGCAGAGAGGTGCCTACATAGGAGTTCCCATAAGATTGACAGCTGATTTCTGGAAAGAAACTTTGCAGGCAAGAAGAGATTGGTGAGAAGTATTCAAAGTGATGAAAAGCAAGGACCTACAACCTAGATTACTCTATCCAGCAAAGCTTTCGTTTAGAATTGAAGGGTAGATAAACTGTTTCCCAGACAAGGCAAAACTGAAGGAGTTTATCATCACCAATCCATTACTACATGAAATGCTAAAGGGACCTATTTAAGAAAAAGAAGATCAAAACTATGAACATTAAAATGGCAATAAATACATATCTATCAACAACTGAATTTAAAAAACAAACTAAGCAAACAAGCAGAACAGAAACAAAATCATAGATATAGAGGTCATTTGGAAGGTTATCAGTTGGGAGGGGAAAAAGAAAGAATGGGGGAAATGTACAGGGATTAAGAAGTACAAATTGGTAGGTACAGATAGACAGGGGGGATGTTAAGAATAGTATAGGAAATGGAGTAGCTGAAGAACTTACATATAGGATCATGGGCATGAACTAAAGGGAGGATTGCTGGAGGGAATGCGAGATACTGTGTGGAGGGGTGCAAAGGGGGAAAATTGGGACAAATGTAATAGCATGTTCAATAAAACATATTTTAAAAATAAATAAAAATATAACTGAAAGACAGAAAAAGGCAAAGTATAATCACAGTCAGGTATGGTTTTTTGACCTGCACCATAGCAAAGTGTGTGCTTTGAGCAAAGCACAACTCTAGATCAGAGATAAGAGGTGAAGTTTGGGAACTGACTGCAAAAGACCATGCAGGACAATTTTGCTGTGACAGAAGTGCTCTCTTTTGATTATTGTAGTGATTACCCAAGGGTATACATTTGTCAAACTACAACAAAATATTATGCTTAAAGTAGGGATTTTATTGTGTATAAATTATACCTCAACCAGGGGAATGAGGAGTTGTTTAATGAGTACAGAATTTCAGTGGGGAAGATAAAAGAGCTCTTTTTCATGGCGACTATGGGTGGTAGTTAATGTGAATTTTTAAAAGAACAATGTAAATGTATTTAATGCCATAGAATTGTACACTTAAACTGGTTAAAATGGTAAATTTTGTATTATGTATATTTACCATACAAAACATCTACATCAATAATGTTGGTTTTATAGAAATCTAAGAAGGCTTCCAAAATACAAGTCTGAAAAAGAATGAAATGCAATGAAATAAATGTAGAATATTTGGAAATGTGTGTGGAGGATGTACTAGATGCTAGCAAGATATTCGATGCTATTGGGCTAAGAAGATAAACATGGCAGCCATAGAGCATGAAAAGAGTTCAAATCAAGAACCAGATTTCTAGTTCCTGCATGGCTTACTGGATGACCTGGACACGTCACTTTCCTTCTTAAAGCTCCATCTGCCTTGGCAGTAGCCTGTCGGAGATGATTGGCCTTGCAGTTAAGGTCCCTCCCAGCTCTAACAGTTTCTATTTTTATTAGGATTTACTACCATATAGAGTAAGAGATTGGAAAAGGAATCCATAGCTTAAGTAAAAAGGACCTAAATTGTGCTTTAAAGAAGTGACAATATTTGCATTCATAGTAATTATTTGTCTTAAAGAAGTTATGCCAGGTTTTGTTTTGTTTTGTTTTTTTCCAATTAATGTTGGAAAGCACTCATGTTTTATGTCCTGGCTTTCTCTTCTCCTTTCCTCTGCTCTCATCCTTTCTCCCTACCCCTCCCCTCCTTCCCTTTCTGATTTTTCTTTCCTTAAATGTGACTCAAAAGCTTGTATATCAATATTTCCCCAAACCTGCTCTACCAAAGGTCACAGTGGTCTACTTCCTGGTTTCCTATTCCAAAGCACTCTTAAATATTCATCTTACCTGAATGTTTGGCCAAAGTCAACATTGTTAAACCCTCCAATCTAATAGAACTTGCAACTCTTCACTTCTGAGACAACCATCTGTCTCATCCTGCCTCCCAGATAGCACTGTCTCAGCCTGTTCATTTTCTCTTTAGCCCTTCCAGGGATCAGAAAATGATAGAATATATTTAAAGCCTATGGGCCCCATGGGCCCCCTGATTATACTTTGCTTTTGTTTCTTTGTATGTTGTTGTTGTTGTATTACACCCTTTCGAATGTAAGAACCATTCTTAGAAACGTGCTTCGGTTCTGTACAGTCTTCCCCTCTCAATCTGCAGGTTCTTCCTGGGCTGTTCCACCCAAGGCTGTCAACCAACACCCACCTGTAACCCATCAGCATTAAGTAATTAGTGATGTCCTTTAAGTTCGATCTTTCCATAAGAACGGCATTAAGGATACCCCACTTTATACATTCTAAGAAAAACTGTACTTGTGCAAAAGAAAAAGGGAAAGTACATAAACAGATGAGTTATAAAATAACAACTGTTAATGGCTTTTAAACATATTTAAATTCTTAGGTTCATACCCAATAAAAGGCAAAGTAAAAAAACACAATGAGATATGGTTTTTCAATCTTACAGAACAACAAAAATGAAAGGGTGATAACTTTGGGTGTCAATGAGCTATTGGAGAAATAAGCATCATTCTTCTGGGTGAACAATTAGCAATATTGATAAAAAATATAAAATACACATATCTTCAGACCTAGAAGGATCATTTATAGATAATTATATGAGAAAGGCAGGAGGGAGAATATAAGTGTGGCATGTTAGTACTTGTATTAATAAGACATAAGGAGAATATACGCATATACAATAGACTGTTAAGAGTGGTAAGGGTGGAGCAAAAATGAGGGCTGGGATTCAAGGGTGGAGAGAAACTTACTTTTTCACTGTGTATCTTTTTGTATTGTTAAAATATTTTAATCTTATGCACACTATATTTTTACCAAAAATATTAACATTGATAAATGAAATGAAAAAATGAATATAAGATAAATAGATGATAGGAAGGAGAACATTATAAATGAAAGAGAAAGGGATAGTTGAGATTGAAGGGACCTTAAAAGCATCTAATCCAACACCACTGCTGATAAAGAAACAGTCTATGTTTGCTCTGTGACTTGCTTAAGATTTTATTGCTACTGACAGCTGGAACTTGAGTCCAGGTCTCCTAAGCCTCAGTCCAGCACCCATCCTTCTACATGAAATTAAATCAAGCCTCTTAGATGATATTCTTGATGCAAGAAGTTCCTCTACATATTTGAACTTGAGAAACAAATGAAGGCATTTATAAAATTGAACATTTGCAATGTATTTTCTTTTCTTAAAAGAAGGTCCAACCTGGTATTTTAAAATTACCAAAGTATTGCATGTTTTTGGTGTCTAGACCATTGGTAGAAAATTTAAATAAAGCAGAAGTGCATTATACAGTTGTTTCCTCAACAAACATTCCACCTCTCCCCCATCATGATTGATTTTCATGGGGCCTACACCACTTCCAGCTCCAGGGAACATTCTGATCTAAGCTTAAGCAGGCCTTCTTGCCACAGTGATTTATTTAGAATATATAGGTCCAAGAGAATCTGCACTTGTCTTTCTCCTGGCCACAGGGGTTCATTCAGGGTTGATTCAAACAGCATTGGATCTGAAAAATTTTGCTGAGAAATTATGAGACACAAACATGTCCCTGCTTCTGGGTACCATGGGGGTGCACATGTGGCACCTGGAACTGATGCAATTTATTTTACTACTCTGAAGGAATCTTACCTAAGAATTCAGCTGACACTAATTTCTCAATAGAAGCATTATCAGGAGAATAGAGGGTTAGAGGGCTGGGTGGAAAAGGTGAACAGATTAAGAACTACAAATTGTTGGTGATAAAATAGTCCTGGGGCTGTAAAGTATAGCATTGGAAATATAGTCAGTAATATTGTAATAGCTATGTAGAGTGCCAGGTTAGTGCTTAAAATATTGGGGGGAGGGCACTTTGTAAAGTTTTTGATTGTCCAACCACCATGCTGTACACCTGAAATTAATATAAAATATTAAATGTAATTGAAAAACAAACAAAACAAACATTCATAAGCACCGGTCTGTGAACCCAAAGGTTGCTGGTTTGATTCCCAGCCAGGGCACATAACCAGGGCGCCGGCCAGGTCTCCAGCCAGGTCTCCAGCCAGGTCTGTAGCTGGAGGCAGGTGAAAGGCAACCATACATTGATGTTTCTCTCCCTCTCTCTCCCTTCGCCTCTCTCTAGAAAATGATAGATAGAATCTTAAAAAAAACACACACACACACAAAACACAAAACTATTCAGCTGGCTCAACAGAAGGCAGAGAAGAGAGATGGAAAGAAACCAACTTCTTGAAGACATTATTAAGTTGCCAAGTCACACCAATCCTGGTGTGTCAAGTTGCCAAATCACAGCAGACCTCTGAACCTTCCAGTTATGTGAGCAAAAGTTCCCCTTTTGTACTTAAGCTCATTTGAGTTAAGCTTTTCATTACTTAATAAGTAAAGAGAGGTAAGTGATACATATTTAAGGTAAAGAAGTGAATGATTTTTCCCCACTTCTACACCAAAGTAATAACCACTGTAAACAATTTGGTACGTTTTCTTTATTACATACACCTGTATAGTTTTGCTGTTTTATTTTTTTTAAACAATCACTCATGATTTTCACAACTTGCTTTTTTCCTTCTTAATTATGTGGTATGGGTCATTTCCCTATAGGTACAAACAAAAGTATCTGTTGCTACATAGTATCCTATGGCATGATTGTCAAACTATCCTTCCAATTTTAAAATTTTAGATTCAGTCTCCATACTACAATAATGCTGTGTGTGGGTATGTCCTTTGCGCCTGTATGAGAGATGTTAAAGGCAGTGATTATACTTGAAAGCCCTGGAATCAGACTGTCTGGATTTAAATTCTGGTCTCACTGATTACTAACTGTGAGAACTTCCCTAAGCCTCAGTTCCTCCTTTTGGATCTAAGATTCCAAAACAACCAAAGAATTACCTCCTAAATGAGACTAATAAAAATAGCGAGGTGCGGATGGAAATCATTGGAACAGTCACTTCCCTGGATTCTCACCTGGGTTGTACCAGGAACAAACCTGGTGATCCAGGGAGCTCCCGAAACCTTTAGACTTTGTCTTTTCCTAGTTGGCTCTCGGGATCTTGGGGGGGAGGATAGTTTGGTAAGTGGAAAGCAAGGAAGGGCAGAGATGCATAAGAATTGTTTTATTGTTATTTCATTTTGATTTTTAAATATCACATTTATAACTCCTGGCCTTTAGATTACACTCATATTTGTTTTACAAAGTAATCCGTGCCCTTGCACCCACCCCAGCCTCGTCTTGCCCTGTTTCTGTCCAGGAACCGCCCTGGGTGCTCTGATTTCTGCAAAGCCTTTGCATGTGCTTCTCTGGCCTTCCTCCTTTCACTTCTTCACCCAAAGTTATGGGGGAAATTGTGTTCCTCAAATTCATATGTCAAACTCCTAACCCCATTATCTCAGAATGTGGCTTTATTGGGGGGAAAGGGTGTGGCAGAAGTAGTTACTTCAATTAGAATGAGGTCAGACGCAAGTAGGGTGGGCCCCTAATCCAGCAGGACTGGTGATCTTAGAGAAAGGGGGAAATTCAGACACCAGAGACACAAATCAAGAAATGTCAGATTGCCGGTGAACCACATAAAGCTAAGGAAGAGGCATGGGATAGATTCACCCCCATGGCCCTCAGAAAGGACAAATCCTACAAAAGCCTTCATTTGGAATTTATGGTCTCCAGAATTTATAGACAATAAATTCCTGTTGTTTTAATACACACATTTCAGGATTGCTCTCAGGCATCACCCAGAGGCCTCTCTTAGCCCCCACAGTCTGGATAACTTTTTATAAATAACTAATTTGGATGTGGTTGACATAATGTTACATTTTGCAGATATTCAATTATACATGCAATTGATATTGTTGTTTTCTTTCTTTCTTTTTAATATATATTTTAAAATATTTTATTTATTATCTTCAGAGACAGGGGAAGGGAGGGAGACAGAGAGGAAGAGAAACATCAATGTATGGTGGCCTTTTCACCTGCCTCCAGTTACAGACCTGGCTGGAGACCTGGCTTGCAACCTGGTTATGTGCCCCAGCTGGGAATCAAACCAGCGACCTTTTGGTTCATAGGCCGGCGCCCATCCACTGAGCCACCAGCCAGGGATGTTGTTTTCTTTTTATATTTTGGACATGATGTTTGTTTCTTCAGGACTCAAACATTTTTATAGTTCCTGGGAAAACTTGAAGGCCTTAAGTTTCTGCCTAGGATGCTGAATGAATCAAACCCTCCTTGACATCCTGAATTTATTTCTGTTGCAGGACCTAGCACTGTGGGTGTAACTGACACTTCCTTGTATTTCTCTTACAATCCTGTTCATTCTTTGAGGACCAGTCTCTGCCATATTTCTTTTTGTTTTATTTTTTGAAGATTTTTATTTATTTGTTTTTAAAGAGAGGGTGAGGGAGATGGAGGGGGAGAGAAACACCACTGTGTGGTTGTTTCTGATGCATCCCCAACTGGGGACCTGGCCCATAACCCAGGCATGTGCCCTGACTGGGAATAAAAACTAGCAACCCTTTGGTTTGCAGGCTGGCACTCAATTCACCGAGCCACACCAGCCAGGGCTTCTACCATATTTCTCTTTGTATGAATCCCAGCAGGATGTCTCACATGAAACTGGTTGTTCAGCAGGCTCATTCAATGAATAAATAATTACTTACAAATTCCACTTTTTTAAATGATTAAGTGTGGCAACAACTAATACTTCTATTTTAAAACTTGGAAGCAAGGAATAACTAAACATGAAACAAAAACCTCAGGCACATTTTTTTCATGTGAGAAAATTTATACTCTGAGGACTTTATGAGGACAAACCCACATTTTACAGCATGAGAACAAAACCTTTGTCATTTTTCTAATCCCAAAGAGCAGATGCTGGTAAGTAATCTAACTGGACTTCCATCTCTCTTGGCCTTTCCCTGAGGCCTTAGTCCAAGGAGGTGAGTCTTGCATTAGGTTCAACTTAAGGGTTTGGAATAACTGCTAGAGAGAAAAGGTCGGAGAGGAGAACAACACTGACGTCATACTGGTAGGAATAAGTGGCCTCTGGAAAGAAGTGGGCATGTGGGGAAAGGGAAGGCAAAGTGGAAAGAGAAGGTGGTGGCCTGTATGATAATGATGCTGTGGATGAGATCATAAAACAGGCGATCAACCAAGCACACGCTGAGAGTTTACCACTGCCTAAAATAGCAGTAAATACTGGCATACACGGTCTTCTTTCACCCTCGGGACAGCTCTGTGATGCAGCTTGCATTTTCCCTACGCTGATAAAGAATCTTGGGTTTAAAAAGTTGCACGGAGATGAAGGTGAAGGTCTTACAGCTGGTGATGGCTGCGGTGTGACTTGGTTTGTGTGGCCCCAGAGTCCACACACCTAAGTGCTACCACTCCTACAGCAAGTTGTATTTGTGTCTGTCACTATCTTATAGGCACCCTGAAGGCCAAAATGTTGTTGTAGCCATCTTGTACTACGGTAGGTTTTCTGACTTTTTGAGCGGAAGGATATAATAATTGCTTACCAAATCAATTGGTTTTGATTGAGAAAAGCATATCACACTCTCCTACTTCACTTCTCCTGCTGTTCATAACAATATTTTTTGATGGCACTAAATTTTTTTTTTACTCTTCACCCAAGGATATGGAGAGAGAGAGAGAGGAAGAGAGATATGAGAAACATCAGTTGTTGCTTCCTGTTCATGTCCCGACTGGCGATGGAACCCACAGCTTTTCGTGTACAGGATAACGCTCTAGCCAACTGAGCAGCCCAACCAAGGCAAAGGCAATAATTCTTTGAATCAAGACCTATTCTGTTAAAATTATCAAATGCAGTGTTTTATTAAAAAGTGTTTTTTTTTTTTTTTTTAATTTATTGATTTTAGAGAGAAGTAGGGAGAGAGAGAAACACTGATTTGTTGTTCCACCCATTCATGCATTCACTGGTTGTTTCTTGTATGTGCCCTGACCAGGGACGGGACTCAAAAATTTGTCATTTGGGTACAACACTAACCAACTGAGCTATACAGCTAGGGCTAAACAGTGCTTATTCTTCAGTGGGCACACAGTTCCACTAGCTCTGTGTACATTAACTCATGTGATCCTCTCAGGAACCCTTTGAGTAAAGCAGCAGCCCACAGTCATGCAGGTGGTGACCAGCACCCCCTAAAATGGTGCAGTTCTCAAAAGCTGCCCAATCACAGGTGGTGACTCTGCTAGTAACCATTCAGGTGACCATTTTACAGGTGGAGAAACTGAATCATAAGATGTGCAGTGAAACTTTCTTAGGTTCACAGTTAAATCAAACTCATAACTACCTATTATTATTCAAAATATGGTAAGATAAAACCTTATAAACTCAGCCAAGTTGCAAGGGTGGGTGTGGAAATGTGATAAAATTTAAACTACTTGAAAAGCATATGAATTATAAAGTTATTTGTAAGGAAATTAGTTCTAGTACATTAAGCTACATTTAAGAAGCAATTGGTTAAGTATAACCAGAATGTCTATCAAGAAGCACTGCCATATTTCTTTAATTACTGTTGATGTCTTATTTGAAATCAGGAATAATCATGTACAAAAATCCTTAAAATTAAAAAGGAGGCTTGCTTTATTTAGTCAGTTAAGTATGTATTGGCTAGCCTGGTGATTTACTTACTAAATAATTTCTTCTTAAATTACCCAAAGACTTCACCATATTTTAAATAAATGTATTACAATTCATAATTGAGTTTAACTTAACAAAATTTTAGTATATTGTTTTTTTTTTTAATTTTATTGTTGTTGTATTACATCCATCCCTTTTTTGCTCCCCTCTGTCCCCCTCCCCACCCACCCTTTCCCCCCAAAGTCAGTCCCACCTGTTGTCCATGTCCATGGTTCCTTTATACTAGGTTCTTGTCTAAGCTGCTCCCCTTCTTTGCCTCTGAGTATATTGTTAAAGAGTGAGTTAGAAAAGCCCTAGGAAGAAACTTCAAGGGAAACATTTTTAAACTTTTGACAGAATAACTCTTATGCCAATGATAAGACAGGATATAAACCTAGTTTATGACCAATGCGATACATACATTTTTTGGTCACATTTCCAGAATAAACTCAATTAAAAAAAAAAGTCCACAGAATTTCAAGTTAAGTTTTTCTATACATATATTAATATTTGGTATTATTCTTACAAATCTGATTTTCAGTATCACATAGTGGTGTGGGTTTCAGTCATCCCAGCCTCCAATGTGCATAATAATCTGCTAGGGATCTTGTTACCCTGCAGACTCTGATCCAGTAGGTCTGGGATGGGGCCAGAACTACAGACCCAAAGTGCTCTCACGTGAAGCCAATGCTGCAGAGTTTAGAACTCAGACTTGGAAGCCAGCTGGTTGGGGCTAGATCAAAATTCTTGCTCCACCACTTATTAGATCAGTGTCCTTGGGTAGGAAACTTTACCCCATCTGTAAAATGGGGTAATGATAATATTATATAAGGGTGTTGGTGGGATAAGATTCATTAATTAATGTAAAGCAATTCAAGGAGAAAAACACCCAACTGGCACTAGGCTATATATATGGTCACAACTAGCTTTTTATCACTTAACAATATATCCTGGGCATCTTCCTATGTCAGTAGAATAAATCTATTTTATTCTGTCTAACATCTACATAGTTTACCACAACTGGATATCTCTTGATTTGTTTCATTCCAAAGGATGTTTTTATATGTTAAATTGTGGTAAAATACATACAATATAAAATATTCCCAATTTCACCATTTCAGTGACATTACATACATCCATACTGTTGTGCAACTATCACCACTATTCCTCTCAAGAAATTTTCCATCATCCCAAACTGAAATTCTATACCCATGAAAGCATAGCTCCCCACTATGAATAAAATCAGTTGAATAAGTGGAGTGCCACAGCACGTGTCCTTTTGTGTCTCCAGTGGATTCTGAAGGGCATGGTCTCAGGGGCCCTTCCTGTACAATCCCTGCTCTGAATCCGAGTCTGTGGAGCCGGTGGTTTCTCTTCTGCTGCCCTTCCATGATGTGCAACCTCTGTAGCCCTCTGATCCTGTAATAAATGAAAACCACCATCACTTTCATTCTCTGAATACCTGCTCTGGGCCGGCCCTGGACTGAATACTGCACCGGTGTTCTATGAGGTTGGACAAATGACGCCCATTTTGCAGATGCAGAAATGGAAGGTCACAGAGGCTAACTGACCTGCCTGATGTTAGTGAGGGGCAGAAGTGGGTTACAGTTCAGTGTGGCCCCAAAGCCCCTGACTTTCCACTACCTACTGGTCTGGCAAATGAAACAATGATCTTTTTCAGGGTTTTTCAACAACATTCTGATTAAGGCAGGTGGAACTTAAGCAAACCGGATACTTGGAGATTCAAAATAACTGGGGTGTTTGCTAAACAAAAGAATTCATCACAGAACCTGTCTTGAGCAAAAGCTTCTCATTTTTCACTCAGTTTCTAAGGCAGGGAATGTTTTCAACAGCTTGTGTGTTTGAGTAGATTTATACTGCCTGCTATTGTCCAATTCTCTCTTTCATGGGGTCCCTTCCTCACCACGAGAATATGTTTAGAATGATAGTTAAGTAAACAAAGAACTAGGAAAATGTCTAGAAACAGTTCCTTATAGAGCCAATCCAGTCCCCAAACACTGCAGCCTTTCCCTGCCACAGAAGAAAGAACACTTGGAGGCAACCACTATGATCCCTGACGTGCATTACAAAAGTCAAAATGCTCTACTGGTACCGTCAGATATTCCCTGGCCAACCAAATGGGTGTGTGTGTGTGTTTGTGTGCGTGTGCGTATGTACACACATGTGTATCCAATTACTTTATAGAATTCAAATGTTCTCTTTTCTAAGAAGCAAAACATTTTAAAATTTATTGGTGGGGGAGCCTCTAAAATGGCTATCCCTGTCACATCTGAAAAGTCCATTTCTCTCTCCTACCAGATGTCTTTTGTCCCTTGTTTTTGCCAAGAAGCAAGAGCACTGTTTACGTTTTGCATCACTCTCTTCACGTGCTCGAGTTCGGGATCCTCTCCACCAGGCTCACGTGTTGTTTTGGCAGCCTGCACATTCTTTCCAGCTCCCACCCCTTAAAGGAACTCTGCTCAGCAAAGAGGAATTGAGCTGTCACCCTAGCAGTGGTGGGATGGGTGTACTGCATCTTTTGGTTGTGATGTTAAGCTTTGGGTCTGTTTTGAGGAACTGGATTTCAGATCAACGTGATTAGGGAAGGCTTGAAAAAAAAAATCACTGAAAATATGATGTACAACACAAGCCACTGTCTTATCATTCATCGAGAACACAACAAGAAAATAAAGAAAATAAAAATAATGATAGTATCCACAAGGACTCTTGGAAGGTATATGTACTTGTCAGAAAGTAAAAAGATTTTCCAGGTCTGGGGCTTTTTAGTGACTTGGGTCAAACTCGTTATCATTTATCTGGTGATGGCTAATATCCATATCCAGTCCCCCTACACAGTTACTAGGAACAAACGAACTTCTTATTTGTTGTTATAAATAAGTCTGAAACTCAAATCACGTGTGGCCCCATCTGCTCAATAGCTTTGAAGGATCAGTGAGAAGCAACTCCCTAAAACCCCATGACTGTAACACAAAAAAAGACTGAAGGTACATCTCGTGCTAGGAAAGTACTATTTTCTTATTGCAGCAAAAGATGCTGCCTTTCTTAACTCACATTGTATCAGAAGATGGTCTCAGTCTTTAATCCTACTCTTGCAATGGTTTTTTAACTATAATTGTGAGTTCACATTCAGTGAGACCACTGAAGTATGAGGCTTATATTATGTACAGTGTGAAGAAAAACAGGGGTGTAAATAAAGTCATTCCTCCAGTTTTATTTGCATGTCATTGACCATCCTTTTGGGGTAGATGAAATATGACACACATAGTTTCTGAGGTCCATGTATTCTGGAAAGGTTGTGGTAATTGTATATGCTAAATTATAATTCAGTACACATTTATCAAAGATTTCAATGCCATGCTTGCCTTCAGCCAAGAGACTGAACAAGAGAGTTAGAGACGAAATAGCTAGTGGCCACCCTTCTGAAAAGCTTCCCTCTCCACCTCAGTCTCATGTCCCTGCACAAAGTGATTGGTTTCAATTACTCAACAAGCATGTGAAAGACACAATGAAATACAGCTTTCAGGAACTTACTATCTAGTTTAGGAGAAAAGATGTATGTACCTAAAAAGGCTAGAGATTGATACAAAGTCATAGAGAATCAAGTACTAGAATGTGGTTATAAAGACCTGAGTATGGATTAGAATTTCAAACGGATAAAATGGCTGGGTTAAGGTTAGTGAGGATCTTCTGTGGAAGGAACCTCATGAGCTGGCCCTTGAATGGAGCCAGAACTCAAACTACAGTTAAAAACAGAAAAATGGGTATTTCAGGCTGGAAAATATATGAACTCAAGCAAAGCATGTTTCCCTTGCTCCTTCCTTTATGTTGTTTCCTGCTGCTTCATACATTAGAGTCCTTCCAGCTCCAGCTAATAGGCTGCAAATTTATAGAATAGCCCTTCCATTTTACACCATCTGTTCAGGGAATGTTTTGCATCTATTCTCCCATCTTTTGGGGGGAGGGAAAAGAATTGTACTTCATGAGGAAAAAATGGAACCATTAAAGAGAAATGTGTTCTTTTCCTTCTAAATTATTTAGCCCTAAGGTACGAGATGGAGCAGAGTAGGATGGACTTTCATGGTGTGGCGAGAGAGGGTTAGCTGTGGTGGGACAGAACCCCGGCAAGGTAAAGAGGGCCGAGAGTCCATGAGGGTGAGGGGGCATCCCCATGTGGGGCGGCTCTGTGTGTCAGAGTCTGAGCATGATGGCTGAGGCATCCTGGTGATCGTGGCCTGGCATGGGACATCAGAGCCTGAGCATAGACAAAAGTATCCTTGAGAGGCATGGCATGGAAAATAGGAAATTGATCAAATAAGTAAATATATGAGGTTTTTCACTGTCAGAGAAGAGAGTTACAAATATGGAAAGGGCAGGAACTAAAATGAATACTGTGGTGCTGGATTGGAATTAGATGCATTAGTGTGAACCATGATTTTAAAAATAGAATGATGATAGACGATAAGATAGAGGACAGAAATGTAAATATGTACGTGCCCATATATGTATTGCAGCAGACAGACTTGAAGATGCTCCTAATTACTGACTTTGGAAGCATGGGTCTCCCCTGCCTCCACCACTTGGAAAGGTGATTTTGGGAAGATATTCCTAGTATTCATGCCCTTGTGTAGTTCTCTCCCCTCCAGTGTGGCAGGATATATGACTTGCTTCTAAATAATAGAATGCAGAGCAAAGATAGTAGGATGTCATTTCTGTATTATGTTACAGAAGATTATAAGCTTGTCTTGCTTGGGGATGCTCTCCCTTGCCGGCTTTGGTGAAACAAGCTGCTATATGGTGAGCTGCCCTCTGGAGAAGTCCATGTGGCCAGGAACTGAGGGTAACCTCCAGCCAACAGCCCCAAAGAACTGAATTCTGTCCCTATATGAGCTTGGAAGTGCATCTTTCCCAGTTGACCCTGAGATAAAACCACAGCTTCATCTGGTATTTTGTGAGACCCCTGAAGCAGAGGAGCCAGCTAAGACAGCCGGCTTGACCTCAAAATCATTAATAAATGTGTGTTGTCTTAAGCTACTAAAGTTATGGTAATTTGTTACCCAGCAGTATATGTAGTATGCATGTGCATGTGTGTGTGTCTTCCCTTTTACTAAGAAGCTTCAAATGTCATTTTCAACTAAAAGAAGCTATGGCTCCTTAGAAAAATGACTGACTCCAGGGCTGCGGCATGGAAAATCATAGCAAATGCATCCATAACATTTGCTTGTGCCATAAAGTAAGGAGGTGCTCAAAGAATGATGGGGACATGTCAAAAGAACATACAATATAAATCCAGCTTGAAAAAGTTTCCACAACCCAAATAAGGGATAATCTCAGCATTAAAATAAATTATTATATTAGTGGCTTATAAATTTATTGAATGAAACAGGAAGCCAGGAGTCCATAGAGAAAAATAATACATAATCATATAAATAAATTGCAAATTTACTAAAAAATGAGTTACTTAGATCATTTCAAAATACTTCTCCACAAAAGATTTATTAATTACAAGAGGAAAAGGGATAACTGCATAGTGTGTTAGCTTGGCAGATGCCACCTTTATTAAGTGATCAAAGTTAACATCATCATTAAGGGATACAATGCCATCATACAACACCTAATAGGATGCACTGAGAATAACGCAGAGGCATTTATATAACATTCCTGTCCAAAATGCATAACTTGAATCTACTCATGAGAAAATGTCAGACAAATCCAAATTGGGGACACTCAAAATAACTGTCCTGTGATCTTCAAGTGTCAGACTTATGGAAGTTATGAAGAGATAGGAACTGTTCCATGGCAATGGGCACAGGACAAATGCTAGGCATGGTTCTGAACTAGATCCTTTGGCTTTAAACAATATTATTGGGGCAATTGGCAGTTTGAGTAGAATGTGAAGATTAGATGGTAACAATGCATTAGTGTTCCTTTCCTGATCATGCTGGTCATACTTTGGTTATACAGAAGAATATTGTTTTGGGAATTAAATCCTAAAGTATTAGAAGGTGATGCACATTATGTTGGCAACTTATTCTCAAGTGGCTTAGTAAATTAAAAGTTCATTGTATTGCATTTCCAATTTTCCTGTAACTCTGTGATTATTTCAAAATTTATATAAAGTTAAAATAAGAAATTGAGTCCAGTGTTTCTCAGAGTAGTTCCCAGACTAGCAGCATCAGCACTATCCAGGTATTTGTGGAAATGTAAATTATTTTTTATTATTCTTTTAAAATACATTTTATTGTTATTACAGTTGTCCCAATTTTCCCTCTTTGTCTCTCTCCACCCTCCAATTATCCCCCTTAGTTCATGTCCATGGGTCATGCATATAAATTCTTTGGCTTCTCCATTTCCTATACTCTTCTTAATATCCCCTTGTTTATTCTGTAACTACTGGTTATGTTTCTTAATCCCTGCACCTTTTCCCCCATTATTCCCCTTCCCCCTCTCAGTTGACAACCCTCCAGATGATTCTGTTCCTGTTCTGTTTGCTTAGTTTGTTTTTTGATTCAGTTGTTGATAGCTGTGAATTTGTTGCCATTTTAATGTTCATAGTTTTGATACTTTTTTTTAAAGATATTTTTTTTTTTTATTTATTATTTTTAGACAGAAGGTCAGGGAGGGAGGCAGAGAGGGAGAGAAGCATCAATGTATGGTTGCCTTTCACCTGCCTCCAGCTACAGACCTAGCTGGAGACCTGGCTTGCAACCTTGTTATGTGCCCTGCCTGAGAATCGAACCAGTGACCCTTGGGCTCGCAGGCTGGTGCCTTATCCACTGTGCCACCACCCAGGGCTATGAATGTGACTTCTTTAAATCTTTGGTTGTTGACTTCCATACAGCTTAATTTTCTGACAGTTCTGGGTATTGTTTTGAGGTCTAGTTGTAATTCTTTCCATGGTTGCATGAGGAGGCAAAATGTGTTTATTTATGCCTCCATTTTGACTGGAAGTCATGAACTCTATAAATTCTTGGGTCCCATCCTGGATATATCTCCTTCAGGTGAATCTGAAGTACTCTTAAGTTTAAGAACTTCTGTACTAGCCCTGGCTGGTAGCACAGTGGATAAGGTGCCGGTCTACAAACCCAAAGGTCGCAGGTTCAATTCCCCAACCAGGGCACATAACCAGGTTGCAAACCAGGTCTCCAGTCAGGTCTGTGGCTGGAGGCAGGTGAAACGCAACCATACATTGGTGTCTTTCTCCCTCTCTGCCTCTCTCCCTTCCCCTCTTTTTAAAAATAATGAAATAAAATCTTAAAAAAAAAAAAAAAAAGAAAGAAAAAGAACCTCTGCACTAGTCCATTTGGTCTAAATGTAAAATTCAAAAAGCCATTTCTCAGCTAAGTTTAAGTCCCACTACTGAAAACAAGTAATATTGGTCTTTTTTGAATTGCTACTTCTATGTCCATTTATGGTCCATTATAAAGCTGACAAAGTTGATACTAAGTAAAAAAAAAAAAGACAAGAAAACAGATTTCAAAAGTGCTTCAAAGAAAGAAGAAAGGAACTGCTTTTTATTGAGATCACAAATACACAAGGTTTCATGCTAGGTTCTTTTCTGTAGGAAAGAAAATCCTCAGATTTTCAGAATATTCTCCTGAAATTTAGAGTTAAAATGATCAGACTTTCCCACCTTAATTCACTGAGCATTCTAGTTTTTTTTTTTTTTTAGAAATCTATTCAACACTCAATAAACATCTATTGATCACTTACTATGTATCACACAGTGAGCAAATCATTAAAAGCTAAAATGTAATAGATTCTCGAACACAGTATTTGGTGGCTATAACACGAACCTCAATAGTACATATGACCTTTTATCAAGTAACAGCTCTATTGAGATATAATTCACATACCACATAATTCATCCATGTAAAGTGTACAGTTCAATGGGTTTTAATATACTCAAAAGTTGCACAACCATCATCACAATGAATTTTAGAACATTTTTATTACATCAAAAAGAACCCTTATACTATTAGTAGCTATTACTCCTTCCTCCCCTCAGCTGCTGGCGACCACTAATTTACTTTCTACCTCTATGGGTTGGCCTCCTCTGGACATTTTATTTAAATGGAATCATGAAGGTTTATCCATGTTGTAGCTTGTGTCAGTATCTCATTCTGTTTTTATTGTGGAATGCTATTCCATTGTATGGATGTACTACATTTTCTTTATCCATTCACCCATTGATAAGACATCTGGATTGTCTCCACCTTCTGACTATTAATAATGCTTCAGTGAATATTTGTGTACAAGTTTTTATGTGGACATATTTCCATCCCTCTTGGGAATATGATGAGGAGCAGAATTGGTCATATGGTAAATATATGTTTAATTTTTTGAGGAGCCACCATACTATTTTTCACAGTAGCAGCCCTACTTTGCGTTCCCACCAGCAGTGTGTGGAGATTCCAATTTCTCCACATCCTCATCAACATGCTATTCATACATGGAATCTCGGCATCATAATCAAACTGTGAAAAGCAACATTCTTAGAATGAAAACTACAGGGTGGTTTATAAAAGACCTGGAGTCAAGCATGAAATTAGCATTTTTGTAGCATCAGGAAGTATTTAAGGAGTGCCTACTAGATATAGGGCACTAGAATAGGAAATGGGCTTTAAGGTGCTTCTCATGGTTTGTATTAAGAAATGGGCATCCAAGAATCTGATTTCTCTGGCAGCCAATAAGTATCTCCAGAACTCTAGGTCTGGTTCAAAAGGCACAACAGCATGACTGAAAACAATCTGGTATGTCCAATCACCCACTGTGGGCAGAGGCAAATAAGAGTTTGTGGCTGCTTGGTGAGCCAGGCAGAGGTGCAAGACAGCAGAGCAGAGCAATTCAAGATATCTGTAATTGGCCTCAATTTCCAAGTCTGAGTTCAGGCCAGCACTTGGGTCACTAACTGCTGACTCATTAGCTAGATTCAACCCACAGAAGTGTGTTGTTTGTCCATATAGTATTTCAAACATCCTGATTTGAATTCCTTTCCACTCTCCAGTCTTTCACAGCTCCCATAGCTCTCTGTTGTTTTATATATACCTTACCTGCTTCACTCCTTTACATTATCTGCCTGGCTCCTGGAGGTATCTGAATATCTTGCTTAGGATGATGCCTGGGCCATATGTTTAAAGCCTGAATGATTATTAAGTATAACGTCACTGCCATCATTAAAAAGCAAATAATCAGTTATCTATAATGCATCATCAACAGGAAACAGTTATTAAGCAGATAACTGTGCAACATGCTACATACAGAATAATAAATAGATGTGAACTGTATCTACCATAACCTTACAGACTCAAGTAAACCACATTGATACAGACATGGGTCCACTAGAGAGTGGAAAAAGACACACAGACCATGAAAATAAATAGGATGGAGGTCAGCTTCATGGCAGCACAGCCAAACTTATGACTGTGTTCTTCCTTACACACGCATGCTAAAAAATGCTTTCTTTACAAAAGACACCCCTCCCAGATTATTCATATGAAAATTCGCAAGTATTTGCTGACTGTACCTCCAAGACTTGTGAAATTCCAACTTTTTAATAATGCGAACTTTTTTTTTCTTTGAGCACTCTCTTATAGCAGAGGCATTCACTGAAATAATCAGCTGTGTTAGAAATGCCATTTGAAGCAAAGCCCATGTGTCCCTAAGTGCTGATGGTGCTCTGATCAGTTCCTACCAGTGCATCCATTTCCAGCTCCTGTGAGTGTTATTGCTAATAGCTCACGCCACACTCTTCCAGAGAACTGCTTTTTCCTAAAGAGAGCCTCCTTCCCCAGTGATGTCCAGGATAGTATGCTCCCCCAGGGTGGCAGGTGGTCTACAGCTAATGAATGATTGAAACAGGTGATGAAAGTCTTGGATTCTCGCCTAAGCTGAGGCAATTCTGCAGTGCCACACACACTCCAGAGCTCCCTGTGGGGCCAAGCTGCAGTCAGACTTCACTGAACCCTCACCTTTACCTGGCTTCCTCCTCTGCTCTATCCTGCTCCCCTCATTCCCTCACAAATTTTACTGGAGAGGACTTGACTCTTTCACAAACAACAACAAACAAAAAACACTTGCATCAGAAACCCCATCTCAGGCTCTGCTGCTAGGAAACCTTGTGTGAGACACCTCACCCAACCTACAAAGTTATGGAATCAGATTTTTAATATTATTTATTTTATTTAAAAAATATTTTATTTATTACTTTTAGAGAGAAGAGCAGGGAGGGAGGAAGAAAGGGAGAGAAACATCAGTGTATGGTTGCCTTTCACCTGCCTCCAGCTACAGACCTGGCTGGAGACCTGGCTTGCAACCTGGTTATGTGCACTGGCTGGGAATTGAAATAGTGACCTTTGGATTCACAGGCTGGTGCCAATTCACTAAGCCACCAGCCAGGGCCTGGAATCAGATTTTTAAATGTTTGTTAAAGTACAATACACATGGCGTAAGGCATATAATGGTTAAAAAGTAACAGCCCTGAGCTGTGGTAGCCAAGGTGACCCTCTAATAATGTTCTTAAGGCAGTTTAAAGGCATTTATGGCTTCTGCTCAATAGAAGAGCTATTTCAGTTCATACCCTAAACATAAAATTATTTTTCCATAAACCAGAGTGCTAATAACCCCTTCCTTTACAGAGCTGTAGTCAGAGCCCAGCAAGAAAGGGGGGAGAATATTATGAGGACAAGTAGTAAACCTAGATTTGATGTATACAACTTACATGATTCATGAGCTCTGAATCTTACCAAAAAAGTGCAAATAGAAGCACTACAATTTGTTGAGGGAGACATGTTAATGTATTACTCTTGCTTCCACAACACACAGTATACTTAATCTTCTTAACAGCTTGGTACAACTTTTTCCCTCATAATCTAAAAAAGTTTGAAGTGTATGTGTGCACTAGGATTCTGTGGCTGCCATAACAAATTACCACAGATACGGTGGCTTAAAACAAGAGTTTATTCTCTCATTATCTGGAGGTCAGACGTCTGAGATCCAGGTACTGACAGAGCTGCACTCCCTCCAATTCTGGGGAGAATCCACTCTTTGCCTCTTCCAGCTTTTTTTTTAAGATTTTATTTATTATTTTTAGAGAATGGGGAAGGGAGAGAGGCAGGGAGGGAGGGAGACATCAATGTATGGTTGCCTTTCACCTGCCTCCAGCTACAGACCTGGCTGGAGACAGGGCTTGCAACCTGATTACGTGCCCTGATTGGGAATTGAACCAGTGACTTTTGGATTCCCCAGCCAGTGCCTTATCCACTGTGCCACCGGCCAGGGCTTCTTCCAGCTTCTGATGGATGTTGACACTCCTTGGCTTGTGGCTGCATCTCTTTCTGCTCCACCTTCACATGGTCTCTTTTGTGTGTGCTTTCTCACCTGTCTTTCTCAAATCTCTCTCTGCCTCCCTTTACAAGGACATTTGCCATTGGCTTTAGGGCCGCAGTCCCCAACTTTTTTGGCATGAGGGACTGGTTTTTCCACAGATGGGGGGCACAGGAGGTAGAGCTCAAGCTAGGGGTGGGCAGTCAGGAGGCAGAGCTCAGGCAACTTCTCTCACAGCCTAGTTCCCAACCTATACCAGCTGCAGCTCCAGGGTTGGGAACCCCTGCTTTAGGGTCCAGGGGGATAATTCAGGATTACCTCACTTTGAGATTCTTAATCACATTTGCAACAAGACCTTATTTCCAAATAAGATCACATTAACAGGTTGACAGTGGGAATCTGGGCAGTCATTTTTGGGTCTACCCTATGTGTGTGCTTACACAACCACACCAATATAAAGAGGGATATGCACATTTGAAGAATCTGATCAGGGCCGTACTTGCATACTTAGACTCATACTGAATACCCAGTATTGACTTTTTAGAAGGAGGCCAGAAGATTCTTATCCTAATTTTGGTACATAATTATGCCAAGCATAATTACAGACTGCATTACATGTGTGATGAGGTTAGTAGTGCATTAAGTGGAAATATGCACTTGGTCACTTAGCAGCCTAGCCAACCACCCAATATCCACATGTCAGTATGGTTTTGTCGTTCTCTGGTCATGCTGATTTTCACTATACTTATAGAATATTATGGGATAGCATACTATGCTATAGAAATGTGTTAGGTCTCTTAAGAATGCCAAAGCTCAATTATCTAAGAGAAGACTTCTAATGGACAGTGGTGTAAGGCACATATGCGAGATTAAGAATGTTGGTGATAGTAGGAGACAGACCAGTAATTCCATAGCCAATGCCACTCCTCTTTAAATAATTGATAGCTATTTCTAAATTAAGTATTTGTAAGATAAAGTAATTGCAGATGAAAGCAGAAAAATATTAAAGTATTTGAAACAGCTGCTTTTTAAGATACAGATGCTCTGACATCTTTGAAATATGACAATTTGAAAAAGCCTCACATATTGCTGGGCATATTTTTTCTTGCATATCTTGAAAGGCACTTAAGGAAAACAAACAAAAATGTTTAAAATATTAATAAGGAAGTGTAAAATGATATAGCCATGATGAAAGAATTGTGACATGAACTGTTTCACTAAATTCCTTTTCGCAAATTAGGTCTTAAACCTTCTTTGAGGACCATCATGATTACATATACAGGATGCACACGATGAATTGGCAAAATTTTAGTAAACAACATACCACAAAAGTGTTATATTTTGAATAAGTTTATTCTTATACGTAAATACATAAAGTCATTTTTTAAATTGTTCAAAAAAGTCTCCATTTGCTGCAATAATAGACTTTATTCAACTTCGGAATCTTCAGCATGCTTTCATTAACTTTTCTTTATCCATGGATATCATGTTTTTTTTTGACATCAACGTATGGTTGCCTTTCACTTTCCTCCAGCTACGGACCTGGCTGGAGACCTGGCTTGCAACCTGGCTGTGTGCCCTGACTGGGAATTGAACCAGTGACCTTTAGGTTCTCAGGCCAGCACCTTATGCACTGTGCCACCAGCCAGGGCTTGGATATCATGTTTTTAACCTCAGCTTTAACAGTCTCTTTATTGGAATGAGGTTGTTTATTAACTTCTCCCTCACAGATGCTGCCTACATAATAATCTAAAGGTGAACTAGAAGGCCAGATTTCCTTTGACCAGAATTCAGGAACATTGACACTGAGAAATTCTTGTCCCTTTTTGGCACTATGTGCTGGTGCACCATCTTGTTGGAAGATAAAATGACATCCGTTTGAGACTTGCATCATCCATGGTACAACCACTTCCACTTCTCTCAAAATGTCAAGGTAAACATCCTGCATCTTCATTGCTAATCTCCTGGATACTGTGTACAATACCTGGACTTGCCCAACAATTATGTATCTTATGTGTTTTCCTTGTTGGTGTGGTGACATCAGGATCAGCATCATACACCTTATTCATGTTGTCAACTGTACGTAAAGGGATGTTATTGAAGTCCACCATTTCCTTGGCAGTTTGCCCTTTGCCCTGCACATAGTTTGGAAATTATGGTTGCTGTATTCCTTTGACATGACAGTTGCTCTCAGAATTTAATACTTTATATCTGAAACAATGATGTTAAATCATAAACTTAGAAACATCATTTTTCAAAATTAATAAGCAGCCCTGAAATAAGGAGATGCAAAGTTATTGCCAAGTGATTGCGTGCACCTTGTATATATGTAGGCAAGTTATATAACCTACAAGGATAGCTGGTACTTAGGGGAACTAATTATTATTATCCTTTAAGAATACACTTTCGTTTTTTAACCTCTCCTATTTTCATCTTTCATCTTCCCTTTTCCTGCTCTTCCCTAACTTTGTTGATCAAGACTGAAAGTTTGTGTCCCTCCAAAATTGCTGTGTAGAAACCTAATCCCCAATGTGATGGTATCAGGAGGTGGGGCCTTTGGGAGTTGATTAGGTCATGAGAGTAGAGCCCTCATGAATGGGATTAATGCCCTTGTAAATGCAACCCCAGTGAGAAGAGGGCCCTCTACCAACCAGGAAACACTGAACTGCTGGTGCCTTTATCTTGGACTTCCTAAATTTTCAGATCTGGGAGAAATAAACATTGTTTATAAACCACACAGTCTGTGGTATTTTGTTCAACAATCTGAATAGCCTAAAAAACCATGACTTTGCATGCTCTAGGATGCACTGAACCCATCCATGGCCATTTCCTAGGCCAGTGGGTGGCACTGAGTGAAAATTGTGGGCAGCCTTCAAATTCCATGATTCCATCAAGATCCTCATCATGCCTCTCTGACAACACTGAGGAAGACGGTGTGCAAGTTTCTGCTCCCTCGTTGTTACTTCATTTTGAGTGCACTTTTCATGTCGCTATAAGACATAAGAAAACTGGAAAGAGGGAACATAAAAACAACCATGAAAGAAAAAACGTGAGTTTTGGCAAATGAGTTACAGTGGAGAGAGAAGAAAAAATTAAGAGTGTTTCCCAAATGGCGGCAGCGATGCATGAGGATAACCCTAGCATGTGGTGCAGGCAAGAAATACTCTCAAGTGAAAAACTGGAATGCAGTAGCCCTCTGGGCCTGGGATACTATGGTTGATAACCGTGCCACCTACAGGAACCACGTTATGGATCTTTGCATAGAATGTTAGGCCAGCCAGGTGTCTTCCACTTCTGGAGTGCACCGTTGTGTGGGGACTGTACTCATGCTGTCTCTCTCACTGGCTCAAACACCACAGGTGTGTCTGCTGGACCACGGAGTGGGAATTCTGAAATATAAGCACTAGAAAAAGAAAGTATAAGATACTTTCTTTAATTATTCCCTTCATGCTGAGTGTTTAGTTTCTTCCACGTTTTAGACTTTGTTAATTGGTCTTGATTTTTTTGGTAGGAATGAGTCAGTAGGCATGAACACCTTCATGTCTCTTTATAAACATGATCAAATATGTAGCTTTCTAAAATGACCATTATCAATGTTTCCTACCAGTTTCATATAAAGTGTCTATTTCACAGCATCCCACCTCAAACTGAAATTATGAATTTCTTGAAATTGCTTGTTTTGAGAAACCCAGTCACTCCTATAAAATGCTTCAACAAAATGTCAGATACTTTTATTCTTAACCGTTTCCAGGATATATAAAATTCTAAATAGTTTCCAAGTGTGCTGGCAGAAAAAAAAAAAAAAAGTACACCTTCACAAATAAAACCTTTATGAGAATTTCAAGAAAGTCTGAATAAGGTATGGGATCCATTTATTCTACCTTGGCTGGTAGACATTTAAATAGATTGGCTTACATTGGACTCATTGTTACTGTAATGTATGAAAGTTTTAGAATAAGTTAAATACAATGACATCTTGTAATTTAAAGTGCTTTGGCTTGAAAAAGTCATCAAACACCTATGTTAGAATTATTGAATATTTGTATTAAAGAACAATGAGGCATCTGGTTGTCTGGGTAACTGAGGGAGAAATCAGACTAAATGACTATTAGTTCTGGCCAGACACTGAGGGCTTTCAGTCAAATCACCATTCACCTACTCAAAATAAATAATTCTCTATTCAGCAAGCCATTCCTTGCTTTTTTCGCCAATTACCATCGTATCTTTGGAAGCAAACTAAATACCAGAATTTATGTCATGTAGTTTATACATATAAAATTCAATTTTGCCCGCCAAGGAAAGGATAACATAAAGGGAAGTGGCCAAAACAAAACAGTAATGCTAGGATGGGTCGGAGGGTAATAACCTGGCAACTAGTGCCAAATTAGTGGACGAAGCAAAGCACTCACTCTATTCTATTGGGAAGTGCAAAGTAGTAAGTCCTACTTTTGACTCTGCTGACCTCAGTGAATATTTCCTTGTTTTAAAAATAAGCATAATTCTTTGCTACCTAAAGAGGCCTGTTATGAAGTTAATGAGTCTATAAAGTGTTTTGACGTCTCCAGAAGCCCTTCCTAACTATACACTATAACCCTGTCTTCTAACTGCTCTTTGAAGATGTGCCAGGCTTTTTAAAGTACACCTTCTACCACTGTAAGTTCACTCTTAAGTCCTCATAAAATTAAGTAATACAATGCTCAGTATTTTAAGCGGGAGACTGCTTTCAGAAATGGTTTCCACTTCTAATTGATAATGTCAAGGTATTAAATACTGAGAAGTGGGAAATAGGCTTATAAAAACGGAGGCGGTCAACAGGAACCTGTGCTGGGAACCCGTGGGCACTCTCCAGACCTCTTACCTCGGAGACCCTATTTGGGTTCCCAGAGCCCGATCGCTCCGGGGGACGCCCGCGAGCCGCGCTCGCCGCGGCCCCAGCGGGGCTCGATTACTTTCGCCTGGGCGAGAAGCTGCACCTCTGCTCCAGCGGGAACCCAACGGTGGGGAGGTGGGGCGACGACAACAAAAAGAAGTAAAGTAGGAGGAGATTCTCCCTGGGAGGGCCCGGACGGGTGAGGGGGAGGCAGCCAGCCCGCGGGAGGAGGCAGGTACCTGGTGCCCAGAGCCCTGCATCCCGGTCGCGAGCGCCCCTTGGACCGGGGAGGGGGGGTGCTCCGCCGTTCGGGCCGGGCGCCTCTCCTCCGCCGCCCCGGCCCGCGCGCCGCGACCCCCGCAGGCCTGCTCCCCGCCACTCGCGCTTCCCCGCCCCTTGCGCCGCTCGCGCGCTCCGTGCCCGCCCCCTCGCCCAGCGCCGCCCGCGCGCAGCGTCTCGCGCTGGTCTGGCCCGTCCGCCCGCCGGGAAACATACGCGAGCGCAGTGGACGCGGCGACTGCCTCTGTGCCCGAGCTGCCGCCGAGCTCCCGCTCTCCGCGCCTCGGCCCTCGCCCGCGCTCCGGCCAACGTTCTCTCCGAGCCCCCCCGGGCCTGCCGCCCACTCTCCGTTCCTGAGCCCCCCCCGCCCCCAACCGTCGCGCTCTCCGTCGGCGCGCGGCCCGCCGCCTGCTTCCGGGGCGGGCGGACTGGGCGCCTGGTGCCCGCGGCCGCAGCTACAGCGCCCCCGGGAAGCAGAGGAGGAAGGAGAGAAGAGGTGGAGGCAGCGGTGGGCTGAGTCGCGGCCGGGATGTCCGGGCAGCCGCCGCCGCCGCCGCAACAGCAGCAGCAGCAACAACAGCAGCAGCTGCCGCCACCACCGCCGGCGGCTGTGGCCCCGGTCTCCGGAGTCGTCCTGCCAGCGCCCCCGGCCGTCAGCGCCGGCTCGTCTCCTGCTGGTTCGCCGGGAGGCGGCGCGGGGGGCGGCTTGGGGGCCGCGGCTGCCGCCCTGCTGCTCCACCCGCCGCCACCGCCACCGCCACCCCCGGCCACGGCCGCCCCGCCGCCGCCACCGCCGCCTCCGCCACCCACCGCGGTCGCAGCCCCCGCCACTGCGCCCCCCGCGCCGCCGGGTCTCGCTGCGGGCCCGGGCTCGGTTGGAGGCGCCCCAGCCCTGGCGGGCAGCAGCGCCGCGGCCCCTTTCCCTCACGGGGACTCGGCCCTGAACGAGCAGGAGAAGGAGCTGCAGCAGCGGCTCAAGCGCCTCTACCCGGCCGTGGACGAGCAGGAGACGCCGCTGCCTCGGTCCTGGAGCCCGAAGGACAAGTTCAGCTACATCGGCCTCTCTCAGAACAACCTGCGGGTGCACTACAAAGGTACTGGGCGTGTGTCCTGCGGTGGGAGTGGGGCCACTGACCCGAAGTGTCCTGTCGCCGCCGGTGCCGACTCCCGACCCGCCCCCGACCCCCTCCCTCTCGGGCTGGCGCCCTCGGAGGGGACTCGCCGCCTGTGCTGCTTCTCCGAGGGTGGGATGGGGGTCGTGGTGAAAGGTGCGAGGGCCAGGGGCCAGATGCTTGGAAAAGGAAGGTGAGTACTGCTCCTAGGCAAAATGGAGCGGGTAATCATAAGCCAGGAGTGGAACACCTTGAGGGAATCCAGGATGACAGGACGCAACTCGCTTTCTGATTTCCCTGGAAGATAAATCTTAGGGCTTGGATAGAGGAATTCATGGACTCGGAATTGGGTTACATTGTTCTCCAGGTGGCGGTGGGTCAGGCGTTCTCTTCTTACGTGGGGGGAAGAGGCACGATTCCGAGGTATAATTTCTAATTAAGGGAGAGCAGGGATGTGTGAAGGGAAGAGTAATCGGTGGAGGATTTTGTCCGAAATTAGGCCATAGATGGTCCAAGGGGACAAAAGAACAGGGGCCCAAGTTTGCCATCAGTGTCTCTTACTAGACACTAGAGGCAACTGGAAAGGTAAAGGGAGACACCTCAGGAGCCCGTGTTTTCTTCAGGGAGCAGAAATTTACCATTGGAAGCGTCCTCTAGTTACGTGTTGGCATTATATGAAGTCTGATGGAAAACAGGGATTGTAAAAAAATGTCATTTAGTGTTTTAAATAAAATTGGCTTGTGTTTCACACCTGCAGTTAAGAAGAGAAACCTTAGGCTTGTGCTTATCTCCTTCCTCCTCCCTTATCTGTCTACTATATTAAAACAAAGCTTTAAGCAGATTACTTTTATATAAAATAATAAATTGCTATGGGAATTTCTAAATTGTCCAAATTTATACCATGCTTCAAGTTACCTTGGGAGCGGGGGAGGCAATCCAGTATATCTGCCTGGAAACAAATCCAATATTTTAGGCCCCAAACCTGAATCTGGGGGTTTTATATTCAAAGCAGCCACATTTTGATTGGTTACAAAGGGGGGGGGGGTGTCTTAATCAGATCCTAGTGACATGAATATAGGGGATATAAACAATCTTGATGGTTACATTCTTAACGTATACAGGACTGAAATTTGAGAACCTTGACAAATAAGTCACTATTCAATCAGAGAGGAGAATGGCAACAACCCTACCAGATGATGTGACTGCGGAGAATCATGTACCAAAAAACAGGCCTGGTTGAATATTTCTTTTTATCCATAGAGCCAGAGAAAAACTTTCTGTATGTTTCTTAACCTAAATGGCTGAAAATTTCAAAATATTGGGCCTTTGTTTTTTCTTACATTAGGACATTTTGTTAATACTTTGTGAAGGCTGTTATTTAATTCGGTGTTTTAATTTGTGCGAACAGTGCTATATAATGAAGTGATTACTTCTGATCTGACCACCAGAATACTTTTTGTTAGACTTGACAAAACTTTATTTTAAATTTACGGTTGATAATTAGCTTTAAAAAATCAGAGGCGGAAGATAGGGAAGATTATGAACAAAGAGCCCTAGCTTTCCTGAGTTCTGCAGTCATTTGTGATTTTAGGCATGTTACAAAACAGGGCCTCAATTTCTTCCTCTGAAAGATGAAGGGAGTTGAGCTGGATGGTTGGGAAGGAAATTTCAAGCCCTGAACTTCCATGCTATCTAAGGTTCATGACTACAGTTTATTTAGCATTGTAACATGGCTTGGTTAATTTTACTAACTCCTTTTACATAAAATTGATTTGGGTCAGAGGCAAGTACATACTTGTATGAAATTGGTTGGCATTGAGAATATTTATAACACTACTGTCTTCAGTATTTTTTCTGTTGGCCTCTGTATTTCTGTTGTGTAATATTAAGATTCACTTTCCGGAAACTTCACTCTTTTATAACCATAAACTATTATTCATAGAAGAACTGATTTTGTTGTCATCCTTTTGCTTTTCTCTCCCTTTCTTCCATCTTTTTTTTTTTTTTGTCTCCCTTGTTGCAAACAGTCTCCCCCCACACCACCCTCCTGCCTCTTCCTCTTGTCTTGTTATTTTAATGTGTTGGGTGTTTTGTTTTTCCTGTTGTTTTTCTGTGGTCCTTCTGAGTGGACCACACCAAAAGTACTGAGCAGCTCTGTCCCAGCAATAAGGGAAGGGAGCAACGGGGAAGTGTCATAGGTAGTGGGTAGTAAAACTTTGAAGGCCCAGAATAAGAGTGAGTTTTATTTAACCTGTCATTGTGCTGCATTGTTTTTACCTAAGCATTTTGAGACAGTTAGCATTAAAAACTCCTGTTCACAAAGTATTTTTGCATATTTCAGAATTTTAAAGGATTGATGATAGTTATTTTTCAGAATAAGGATTTTCCTTACATTTGAGATAGAAATATATATCTTTGTTTCTTTTACTCTGGCCACATTCTATTTTTAAGAGGTTATTATTCTAAGTTGAGTTGAAATGACTGTTTTTGGAAGCGGTGTCTGATTCCAAAAACCATTTAGATAATTTGAAGGGATTAGTGTAAACACCACCAAACAAATAGACAAAGTTGTTTGAATTACAGAAGAATAGCAGGGTGTATATTCTATATGTTAAAAAACAAACAAACAAAAAATACCCATTTGCTTAGCAGTCATACATCAACTGTTGAAACACTCAGGCATGTTTCTTTTTACAATTATTGTCCACTTTGAGTAAGTACAAATATGACAAGTTTAGACTTAGTTATAGTGATAACCTTATTTCAATTTAAAGCATTTCATGAATTTGAGAAAGGATTTGATTACTATATGTTTCAGTTACAGATCTCAATTTTAAATTGTGACGTTACCATTATTTAGCTACTTTACAAAGTATTTTGATACTAGATTTTGAACAAGATGGTAGAACTCTCATTTTAGATCTAGAAAGTGGGAGCACCTAGAGGTTAGATTTTTGTTAGTCATAATTAAGCCAGGATTGAAAAATAATTTTCACTGATTCTAAATTTAGTGCTATTTTCACTACACCAAATTGCGTATTTCAATTTGTATGTGACTTAATTATCTCAAATAGGTAAAATTCAATGATTATATTTAGAACTGTTTGAAGAATAGTTGATGTGAAAAGTACTTCCTCTGGAGAAAATAATACCTGGATCGTACCATGGCCATGGAAAAGTCCAGAAACCTTGATTATGCTAATTTAGGGCAGCTTAAATTAGAAGAAACACAAGATAAGTGTAAATTGGGAATGGTAGAAAGTAATCAAATAGTGGGTTGCACTTTTTACTTAAAGCATTATTAACAGTATCTAACCAAATAGGTTGAACTTTGATATGCCTAATTCCCCACCCCCCCTCAATATCAACAGTTGTTGGACCTAAGTTTAATTGCTTATCTGATTTCTTGCACTTCATTTTCTTTTTTTCTTAAGGTAGTGATGCCTTTTGAAAAATATTTTTTTTATTTATTTATTTTTAGAGAGGGGAAGGGAGGGAGAAAGAGGGAGAAAAACATCAATGTGAGTCTGGCTCTTGCAAACCCCCAACTGGGGACCTGGCCCACAACTTAGACACGTGCCCTGACTCAATCAAATTGGCGACCCTTTGGTTCATAGGCCACACTCAATCCAGTGTGCCGCAGTGCTAATTTCTTTCACTTTTTCAGGTTGAACAAATATCTCAATAAATATTTGCTTATCTGCCAATACAAATGTCTAGTAAGAATTATGGGGATGATGTAAAATTGCTCCTCACAGTCAAGGAATTTAAAAACTGAGCCTTTCCCAGGGATCCGTCCCTTTGCCAAAATTTTGGGAAAGTTAGCTTTAAAAATACCAGGTAATAATTTAAAGAATTAAGTGAGTCTAATAATCATACTTGCAGAAAAGTAGACAACAGTAATGCTAATTTATTGAGCAGTTGCTATAGGGCAGATACTGTGCTAGAGAATTTGTATATATGCCTTGCTTTTTACTTACTTTTTATTCAGCAACCTTTTAGTGAGTGTTTATGTTGTGCAAGGTTCTGGCCACTCAAAGGTGCATGAGACACTCTTTGAATTCAAAGAGCTCAAAGGGTGTGAGTGTAGTAAAGGAAGTGTTAGAAAGAGTAGTGTGGAAGACAGGAGAAGATCTATCTCAGGCTGACATTGGAAGGGATGAAGTTGGTGGGTCAGGGATAGCTTTTAGAGGGGATAAAGCTAGTGGTCAGTCTTGAAAAAGATGAGTAGTCTATAGGGAAAGAGGAGGGGCTGGGTATTTTAAGTAAAAAAGCGTAGAGAGTTATTGTACATGTTTGGATCTGTAGGCAGTTTTGGGGTTATTGGAATTTAAGTGTGTGACAAGGAACAGCTGGAAAAAGATTGTGAGAGGCCTTATATAATATTTTATTGAGCTTAAATCTTCTGTAGCATTTTAAATTGGTTCATAGTTTAATTTTTCTCATATTACACAACTAATTGAAGATAAATTCAAAGGGTACAATACTGGAGATAGCAAACTCATTTAGAAGGCTGTTAGAGCAGACTGCATAAGAAATAAGGATCTGAACTTGATCCATGGTAGGGGTGGAAAAGAGTATAGTTGTAATATTTTAAAGTAACACTGATAGGGTATGATGGAATGATGGAGAGAGAAATCAAAGCTGATGTTTGGGTTCCGTCTCTGTTTGGTTCTTACAGTGATCCATGAATCTAATAATGTCTCTAAGAAGTAGTACAATATATTTGGAGATAAGTAAAAATGAGAACCTTAGCCATGTGCCCTGGCTTCATGGAAACCAGAAGAAGCCAAAGAAGCCAGCTTTCTGGAGTTAAGGTGGCTTCAAATGATTACAACAGCTGAAGTTCATGGCTTTTCATTTTAATTCTGCTGCTAAAGTGACTCAGCTGCAGTCATTAGTTCCTGGTTTTCTTACTTCTCTTTTCCTGCTTCACCAGCTTTTTCTTTCCTTCCTATTTCAAATTGGCCTTGCTAATTGTCATCATTTTTAGTTGGACAGTACTTTTCATTATATGCGGTGACATAGATTGGTACTTTCATGTCAGGTGCTAACCTTAGTTGGATCAGCTGTAGGGGTGTGAGGATAGTTAATGACAAAAGATCCTCCTGGCACAAGGATAGTGTGGGCTCTACTTCTTTCAGTAGGGAAAGTGTGTGAGGCAATTTCTCCTGGGAAGATTGGCATGGACAATAATTGACCTCACCTTGGGAGAGATCTAGGCCTTGACTTGATGTAGGAGTCACCTCTTGGTGATAGTTGGAATCTGGGAGCGTGTGAGAAAGTACGAGATTGCTCAGTGGGTCAAAGATGGAAGCAATACTAACCAACATTAAAAGGCTGGATGGATCCCAAGAAGGAATAGTTAAGAGGAACTTGGACAGAGGAGAGAGTCTAGTATCACAGAAGCTGAGCAGAGGTGTTCAGAAATGAGGAAGTAATCCTTAGTGTCAAGTGCAACAGATAGGTGTAGTGAGATAGGCACAGAAAAGTTTCCACTGAACTTGGAAATTAGATCATTGTGACCTTAGGGAGAACAGTTAGAATTGAGTGATGGGGGCAAAAATCAGAATAAACAGAAGGGATCAAGCAGGGAGGATAGTGAATCTAGATTACTCTTGAGAAGTATAGTTGAGGAGCGAGATTAGGCAATATCTGTAGGAGGATGGAGGTTAAGGCAGGTTTTTATTTTTTATTTATTTTTTAATGGCTGGCTGATACTGAAGTTACATTGTACCTGGAAATTAGCTTCTAATGTCAGCATGTAAGATGAAAATCCACATAATCCAAAATTATTTCTAAAATTCCCTTAAGTACTGTGTTAGAGACTATTATTTCATTTGTAGGTTAAATTGCATTTTAGTTTGGCTGTGGGTAAAACTGAGGTGACATAAGTTAAATAAGAGTATGCTATTAGTCCAAGATTTGGAGTCCCAATGTATACAAAATTTAACTTTTTTTTTAAAAAGATTTTATTTCATTATTTCTAGAAAGAGGGGAAGGGAGAGAGGCAGAGAGGGAGGGAGACGAGACATCAATGTATGGTTGTCTTTCACCTGCCTCCAGCTACAGACCTGGCTGGAGACCTGGCTTGCAACCTGGTTATGTTCCCTGGCTGGGGAATCGAACCCTCGACCTTTGGGTTCGCAGGCCGGCGCCTTACCTACTGTGCTACCAGCCAGGGCCACAAAATTTAACATTTTAACAAATAAAATCATTGGTAACCATACATGTTTTTAAAGGTTATTTTAAAAGTTTATTATTCTCACTATCAATCCCATTGCATTATTGACAGTGATTTATAGCATAGGAGCGTATACAGGGTGGGGCAGAAGGAGGTTTACAGTTGTTTATACAGGAAATAATACAATAATTATTAACAGTAATAAAAGAAAAAACTTTCACATACTTACAACTGTATACCTTTTGCCCCACTCTATTTTATGAAAACTGTACATTTTTCGACACTGGAGAAGGAAGGTAAAAAGTGAAAGGATGAAAATACAACTTGGGGGGCTGACACTAGAGGCTTAGAGAGGAGAAAGTGGTTCAGGAGTATAGGATAGAGAAGAGGTGTATATCCTATTCACTCTGGTAATAGTTTGTAGTAGGAGAGTGGAAGAGTAGAACTTGACCACATACAATCTGAATGATGAAAATGTGGACTAGACGCTGAAATGGAGAACAAGCAAACTAAAGATTCCTGAATGTATTGCTGATAGCAGTGGGAAGCAGTGGCTCTTGGCAAGATTGTTGAACATTACTCCATGAGACCAGTTGCCCATTGCAGGAATGGGGAAGGTAGATTATAGTATTGATCTAAGGCTATGGTTTTGCTGGTTGGATGTGATGGAAGGATAGGCATCAGAGAAATCAAGGATACTTGATAGCCTTTAAGTGAATATGGTGTAAGCCCTGCCTGGAGGAGGAAAAAATAAGATTTAAAAAAAAAAACAAAAAACAAACTGAGAAAGGATCCAGGGATGTAGAAGAGTACGTATAAAGGTGAAGTCTTTAGAAAGGGGAGATGATAGATAATGCATCCTAGAGGAAGGTGAAGGCAGGCATTTCTATATAATGCCAAAAAAAATATGTTGCTGCTGGGAAAAACCCTCATGTTTTCCACAAAATTGTACTCCAAAGGTAGCAGGGCTTATGGGAAAAATAGGGCTAAAGGTAGACCACTTAAAACTGGTGTCCACAAAAATAACAGTCATACTAAAATACAAACCTAGTTAAATTTCCACTGGCATTTGTGCCCAGTGTCACAGGCTGCTGGTCTTTCACATCCTTAAGCGCCAGGGTTTGGGATACCTTCTTAGAGATGTGAAAGCTTGACAGCTCTAATCAAAAATAAAAATCTGATTCATGATTTAGCCTCCCCCCTCTTTTAAACCAAGAGGAAGTACATACTTTTAGCTTTTAGAAAAAATGGCTAAAATCCAAAGAAAACCTAACAATGTCAATTGCTGGTGAGAATGCAGAGCAACAGGAGCTGGTGGGAATGCAAGCTGGTTTTGCTATTGCTAAAAAAGCTATACTAGTTTTACCGTACAGTCCAGCAATTGAGCTCCTAAGTATTTATGCAACTGACTTGAAAACTTATTCCCACACAAACACCCGCACGTGAATTTTCATAGCAAGTTTTCTCATAATCACCAAAAGCAAGCAACCAACCAACCAAAATGCCTTTCCGTAGGTGAATGTATAAACTCTGGTACATCTATATAATAGAATGTAATTCAATAATAAAAAGAAATAAGGTGTTTATCCATGCAAATACACAGTGGATCTTTTTTAAAAATTATATTTTATTGATAATGCTATTACAGTTGTCCCAATTTCCCTCCCTCTCAGCCAAACCCCATCCCCTCAGCCAGTCCCCACATCACTGTTCATGTTCATAGGTCATGCATATGTGTTCTTTGGCTACTCTATTTCTTATACTGTACTTTACATCCCCATGATTATTATGTAACTACCAATTTGTACTTTTTAAAAAAAGATTTTATAGGAAGGGAGGGAGAAAGAGAGGGAGAGAAACACCAATGTGTGGTTGCCTCTCAAGCAACCCCAGCTGGGTACCTGGCTTACAACCCAGGCATGTGCCCATGTGCCCTGACTGGGAATCAAACCTGGGACCTTTTGGTTCACAGGCCAGGGCTCAATCCACTGAGCCACATCAACCAGGGCCAATTTGTATTTATTAATCCCTTTACCTCTTGACCCAACCCCCACACCCTTTCCCATCTAGCAACAATCAGAATGCTCTCCTTATCTGTGATTCTGCCTTTGTTCTTCTTAGTTTGTTTTTTAGATTCAATTATTAGGAGGGAGAAGGGTGGGATTAGCAAGGCACAGGGGATTTTTTTAGGTTAATGAAGTAATTCTGAGTGATATAGTAATTGTGACTACATGATACTGTATTTATCAAACCCATAGTATTTTACAGCATGAAGAGTGAGCCTTAATGTATGCAGTTCTACAGATCACTTAGAGGGGAGGGGGAACCATCAGGATAGATTACAGAATATCACAACATAATCTTTTACAAATGTGTGAAACAGCCTCAGAGAAAGGGCAAGGAAGGGTACTAACCTAAGTAACTTGGAAATCAGGAGTGTCTGTAAAACTAAAGGTATAAGAAACTGCGTAACCATTTAACTCCTGAAAAAGTCATATTCCATGGGGATATAAATGATCAATTCTGATACAGCTATGTATTTACACTGGAACCAAGCATTATGGATGGCAGATGATGGAAGCTAGGTTTCTTACCACTGTAGTAAAATTTTACAGATAGGCAAAGGGAGGAGGCTAGAGTGATCCATGTGATAATGGATTAAGAGTTGGAGATAATCATTGTGAACTCATGTTTAATATCAACATAGGTGATTACATATGGAAATTGTATATATGAGGGTTTAGTATACAAACATATATTTACTTGCTTTCACCAACGAGGGGCCCTAAAAGTAAGAACACCTTGATAACAACTAGCACACTAATATCTAGAGGCTGGTTCTAATGCCATTTGCCAGGGCTCCTTGGAGAAAGCACTCATTCTAGGACTGGGCCAAGAAATAATACTTACATCTTGTAGTGCCAGAAAGTTACAAATAAAAACAAAAAACATAATGGAAGTATGTCAGAGTGGCAGATGATCCAACTAAAAAATTTCCAATAGCCTAAGGGGGAACCGTTTGAACAATAAAACGAAGTGTTGGGTTGGCCAAAAAAGCCATTTAGATTTTCTCTGTAAAATAAGACACATTTTTCATTTCCACTGTAACTTTCTTGATTTGGACATTTTGAGTATGTCAGCTGTCTCCTGCTATTGGCTTCTAATGTACATCTTCCAGTGCATAAGATGGCCCCACAGCAAAGAATTCTTTGGCCAAAATGTCATTGGTACTGAGAAACTTTGTAAATCATTTTTGACATGTTTGATCAGTCACAGCACCTTCTCCGTACCTGGCACAGATCTTTTTTGTATTTCAATTGTTTTTTACCTTTCTTAAAATAATAAAGTATAATACACCGAAATAGTGCATATTTTTTCATTTTCAACATTAAAATGGCTGCACAAAAATTCATTTTTTTTTAATGCATGCTGATACAACAACTGTCACAATACAGTCTGACAGTTGTTTGGAATGAAGTTAAGGATAACTAAGCACTAGTAGAGCTATTGTACGGGAAAAAACTGACTCTTTGGCCAACCCAATAATACTAAGTTATAACCCAAAGTATAAGATAAATATTTGTGAGATGTATGAGCCCATATAGATATAACCAAAGAGGAAATATCTTAGCACTTTTTGATTCTGTACTGCACTTTAATTTTCCCAGATGGCTTGATATTTGAAATCCTAGACTTAATTGACTTAGGGTCTTGTGTATATTGCTGAACTTTTCTCTTCAATTCGTTATGTACTGGGGAAAACTGTGTTATGAACAAGATGATTTCTTTATTATGCTGACATCATTCCTGTATTTATCAAGTGCATATGAGCTAATTTGTATTCAAAAAATGTGTTTTGTAGCAGGACAGGCTTTATAAGAATTTAATATTTCTGAGCTGGACTAATTTCAGGAGTTCATTTTGAGCAACAAAACAAAGTATTGGTTTGGCCAAAAAGGCCGTTTAGTTTTTTCTGTTAAATAAAAGATACATTTTTCTCCATGGCTGGTGGCTCAGTGGGCGGGCACTGGCCTGCGAACCCAAAGGTCACTGGTTCGATTCCCAGCAAGGGCACAAAACCAGGTTGCAAGCCAGGCCTCCAACCCGGTCTGTAGCTGAAGGCAGGGGAAAGGCAACCACACATTGATGTTTCTCTCCCTCTCTGCCTCTCTCCCTTCCTCTCTCTCTAGAAATAATATATAAAATCTTTAAAGAAAAAGATACATTTTTCATTTTCACCAATAACTTTCTTGAACTGGATATTTTGAGTATGTCGGGTCTCTCCTGCTATTGGCTTCTAGTGCATAGAGGCCAAGGGTGCTGCCAAACATCTTCCAATGCCCCACAGCAAATAATCTGGATCCAGGAAGGAATTACTGAAGTTATGGTGGACGTCAGTAGGAATTGAAATTCAAGAATTAAAATTAAAAGCAGGAAAATAATCACAAATGATTAAGTGTGTGGTACGGGAAGGATGTTTGTTACTATGATGGCATAATAAAAAGGACGTTAGACCAAGTCAAAGAGGTTAGAGAAATAATTGAGGAAGTAAAGCTTGAGCTGAGATCTGAATGATGAGTGGGCCTACACAGGCTGAGAAGGAAAAGGGAGGGCTTTCCAGTTAGAGGGAATTGCTTGGGGCCAAAGCTGGCCTGGTGAATGTGGCTGGAGCTGAAAGATGGAGGTAGAAAATGCAGGGGAAGGGTGAGATCAAACTTGGTTTTCAGGAGGTTCATCTTTTTGCTAGGCCAAGTGGGGGATTTTTAGAAGGAATTTTAGTTGTACTGAGGGATAGTAGCACAAGCAAGGCTGATTTATATTTTCAGAAAGGCACATGGCAGCATGGTGGAGAAGGGAGGAGGATGTGGTGGGCTTTATTCAGAATCATTCATTTTTCAGTGAAATGTAGTCAACAGATTGAATAAAAAGAATAACCTTGCTAGCCTTTGAGTTTTGAAGCAAAAACATGTATTTTATTCTTGAACCATGTAGGAAAAACTCAATATTGAAGACTTAGAATTTATGCTTTGGTGGTGTGAGGTTGTGTTTTAGTCATCACAGAATTTAAGGTAGTAACATTCCTGCTGATGAACATTATTAGAAATAGGCCCTTCAGTCTCATAATACTAGTGTAATGTAAGGAGTAGTATGAATTATTTACATCTGAACTTTTCCCTAAGTCTTTAAATATAAATATAATTTTAAAAAGAATCATTTTTAACATTTACAGTAGTTTTATGCAGTGCCTTAGTAGAGCATAATGAATATAATGGAATCTTGAATATTTATTATTGTGTAGTATTTTATCGTTATTTTTGCATAATGGAAAAATGTAGGGGGTTAAATTCATACATAGATTTAACATGGGTGTACTAATATGTATAATCCTTGTAAGAATTTTTCCATTAAAAAAAATAAGGTTAAATATCTGTTTCACAGATGTTGAATGCAAAATATCTATACCCCTAATACTTTGAGAGACTGTTTAACCTAAATATATTTTCTCTCTTTTCCCAAAGAAGTAGCAAGGATAAGAGATAGGAATATATGTGAAGTGATCCCAGAATGCTCATTGTAATTAAATCCTTCCTGTGGATTCAGAGCTGCACTGGATCAGGCTTCTTAAATTTAAATCTCAGTATAAATCCTGGTTTGGAGTTCTTACACAGCAGTATGACCTTGAGCAGGTTTATTTTTCCTTAGTTTCCTCAATTGTGAAATAAAAATAAATAACATATTTTCTAAGATGTTTTGAATGCTAAATATGTAAATAAATATAATGCTCTTAGAACAGTGCTTTATCCATAGTAGTAAATATATGTTAGCTACAGTATTATCATTTATTTTATTATTGAGTTTACTTTAAGATTATCTTATTCCTAAAATATTAGCCTAGTTTATCACCTCGCAGTGGTCACTTCTGTTCACACATATGTACTTAAGACATCTATGGACACAAGTGTTCCTAGTGATAAAAAAAGTGATTGAGTTCAGCATTTTCTTTTGGGCCAAGTAAACATGGGCTAGTTTGCATTACAAGTATAAACTTAATTGTTTAATGATAGGATATGCATTGATAATTTGATAAAGTATATGGTAGGGGAAGATATAATCTCACTGATTTGTGATGGTTATATGTGTACTGGTTATTATATGGCTAAGATATAATTTGTGACTCAAGGTTTTTTGTTTTAAAATAAAATGATAAATTTGAGGAGGGAAATTCTCCCCATGAAGGTATTGTTATAGTATGACTGAAAGGTGAATGATAAAAGGTTGTATTGGGTGAAGCATTTTTAACTAGAATGCCTGAATAATGATTTAAACTGTTGTTTCTCTCCCTGGCTGGTGGCTCAGTGGATTGGTGCTGGCCTGTGAACCCAAGGGTCGCTGGTTCGATTCCCCAGTCAGGGCACATAACCAGGTTGCAAGCCAGGTCTCCCCAGCCAGGGCTGTAGCTGGAGGCAGGTGAAAGGCAACCATACAGTGTTGTTTCTCTCCCTTTCTTCCTCCCTCCCTACTCTTCTCTCTAAAAATAGTGAATAAAAAATCTTAAAAAAAAAAAAAAAGCTGTTTCTCATAAAGCTTTTTTGGGGATTGTGGAGACAAGTCTCTCTCACTCTCTCTGAGTACTTTTTTTTTTAAATTTAAGATTTTATTTATTATTTTTAGAGAGAGGGGAAAGGAAAGAGGCAGAGAGGGAGAGCGACATCAATGCATGGTGGCCCTTCACCTGCCTCCAGCCGGGACCTGGCCGGAGACCTTCCCTGCAACCTCGCCACGTGCCCCAGCTGCAAATCGAACCAACAACCCTTGGATTCGCGCAGGCTGGAGCCAATCCACTGAGCCAACAGCTAGGGCTTTTTGAGTATTTTTTAACCAGCTACATCAGCTTGTGTTTATTCTTCTGTGGTTTTACAGGCAGGCGTAGTTTCTCTTGCTTGCTTTATTTTGTTCACATGCTAGCTTTCAAGTAATTTGTGTCTTGAGCAAAGGACAGGGGAAGTGATTGTGAGTGAAGGAAACTCCATGGGATTAAAATGAAGAATAGCTAATTTAAGAAATTTAAAAGCCACTATGTACAAGATTTTCTGATGTCAGCTATGATATGGTATTTTCTTTCAGAAAATACAACTAGAGATTAGATATTTCTCAGGCTGTAAATGACCAAAGAAATTTTTATAGACCAGCCTTTGTAAGAATTAAAAGAATAAAATTATAAGTTCTTTTGTCAATTCAATCTAATTGTATAAAAATTTCACTTAAAAATATACTATGTGATGTAGATGTATCTCATTTAAAAAAGGAAGCCATGTGGCAAACTAGTGTTTAGAAATTTTATAAATGATATGCAAATTTAGATTAATAAAACTAAAGTCATATTCTTATTTCAAGTGAATACTTTTTAGAAAAAATACAGTCTTTTAATTTTCAAGAAGGACTGCTAGGTTCAGTGTGTTCAGATTTGTAAATTTTATTAAAATTAGTAATGTGTGAAGAGTTCCATGGCTAACTTGGGCTATTTTGCATATTAGATTAATTATGATGATCATCGAGTCTTTATACTGATGGAAGCAGAAATGTAGATATTATCCTATAAACCGTATTTGTTCCTAAATTATTTAAGAGTCTTGTTTGAATATCTCATTTGATTTTTTTTTTTTTTCCTTTTTGTTTTGTATACAGGTCATGGCAAAACCCCAAAAGATGCAGCATCAGTTCGTGCCACACATCCAATACCAGCAGCCTGCGGGATTTATTATTTTGAAGTAAAAATTGTCAGTAAGGGAAGAGATGGGTAAGTGTGAACTGTGGTGGAAATATTTTGCTATTCTTGGGTAATCATTTTTGTTTTAATTCATAATATTTATGAAGTAATTGGAATCTTGGAAATTTTGCTGATTGGAAGGTGGAATCTGAATATTTCAGCATAGCAGGTTAAATCTGGTTTTGTTTGAAACTAACACTTGAATTGGTGAAATTATCCAGACTTTTCTGATAGGTTTGTCACGAAAATGGACAGTTGGAATTAAATAATAGAGAGATGGTAACTCATTTTTTTAATGCCTTTTCTTACACTGCATTTTTCTGAATTCTACTGAGAAGTTAAATCTTAAAGATCTGACCAAAGCCAAAAAATTCTTGGTGTTTTATAGGAGTTGGGACTTAGAAATTCAAACTTAGATCAGGAAAATGTATATTTATACATTCTCAGTTAGAGACAGTTCCAAGGGATTAGAATGTGGTTTAGAAACTTTCAATTAGAACTCCGTGGAGATCCTGGAGCCAACTTTTATATCACTGCTTTACAACTTGGAATTGGGGAGTGTATGTGTGTCCGTCCGTCCATGTGATGTGTACATCAGAATTATTTATGGGACTACTAAAAATAGAGTAGTTTAAGCTTTATCCCGAACATTCCTAAATAATACTTTTAGAAGTAGAGTTTGGGCAAGATAGGCATTGTGCAGAAAGCCCCTTGGGGAATTTTGGTTCATATCTCTGGTTAAGAACAGACCGCCTTAAATCATTGGATTTATTCTGTGATATTTTCTGATAACTTTATTGTGGTATCAGAGATCCTTTAACGTATCCATTGAGTCATTTGTTCAGCTACCAAGATAAAGTTCTTGGCTGTGTGTGTAAGTTGACCTGTATTTGAAGTGAATTATTTAACCCTTCTTACTGCTTATTCTATGTTTAATTTATAACATGTGTATTCAACAGTTTATTCCTCTTTATTTGCTGAATATTCTCAATGTCAACAATATGGAAAGTAGGAAGTGAAAACTTGGAATTCAATGATAACTTTATTTAACTGCCTCAGTTTTCCCAGGGTGATCAAGCCAAAGATAAAATCAGAGAAGTCAAGGATAAAGTGGTTGGAGACCCAGATTGAAATAGGCAGATGATTGTAATCATTTCTAACTCTACTGCTGCATACTCAGTAAGCCATTTCGTTTTATACCCCAATTATTATCTTCAACCCCATAAATGCTGGTGTTGTACAGGATGGGTCCCAGGGTTCTTTTTACCTTTCACTCTACATATTCTACCTTTGCATGATCTTGACCTTATATTTTCTTGACTGCAAATACCCTGATGAATCTTAAATCTAAACTGCATCTCAGGCTATTCCCCTGGGCTGTGGACCAATATGTTATTTAACTAAATGTTTGCATTTCAGTATCCCACAGGCATTTAGTTGTAGCTTTTGTCTAAAGTCTGTTTTGCGATATTAGCTTGGTTAGTTGTTTCACTAGTGCTGCAAACTTGAGAAATTTTCTGCTTTTACTTTTTGTCCCTCTCTACAGCCTTTGCCTTCATCAGTCTTGGTAATTTATCCCCTAAATTACTGAGGTGGTTGGTTCGTTGGTCTCTCAGTTGCTCCCTGGTTTCTTCTTACTCCATTTTGTAACTGTTGTTAGTGGTCTTTTAAATACAGAACTGAATTGTGACTGTCCCCTTCTTGAGATCCTTTAGTACTTCTGTTGCTTTGAGGATAAAATCTGAAACTTTATTAAGGAGCAAGGGCTCACTCCCTCGTGACACAGATAGACACCAATAGTATGGCACTAGATTTTGAGAAAAGAAAAAAAGCTTTATTGTGTAGTCAGTTGGCAAGGAGACAGGGAGACAGAGCTCAAATCTGTTACCCTCATCCAGCGTCTGGGGCGAGATTTAAGGAGTTATAGGGAACAGACTGGTATGCACAGTGCTGATGGGGCAGGTTTCTGTAGGAAGTGTTTGGAACTTGGTCATTTATGGTAAGATAAGGTAGGGGCTTTTCAGCACCAGATCTTCTGGACAACAGAGACTTCATTTCTGAAAGGGTTCACTCATGCTCTGGTCCTTTGGTGGGATTGAGGTGGCCGGTGGGGGTGGACTTTGGTTCCAGGTGTAATAAGTTAAAATTCTCTCCTCTATGCATCTTCCTTTGCATGACTTGCAGTTTTGTTCTTTTGTCTCTGAAAAACAACTCCCTATCTTATTAGAAACAGGATAGGGCCAGCTTGAGCTAGTTCTGCGATTACAACTTCTTAGCTGGTTCCTTCATGAAGGAACTCCTTTCTAATTTCAGTCTTACCTCTTTGTTGCTAGGATCTCTCATTCTTTTCCTTTTTTTTTTTTTAAATTAGGTATATTTTACATATAGTAAAATTGATCATTTTTAGCATGTAGGTCTGTGAGTTTTGACAGATGTGTACATTCATGTAATTACTGCCACAATCAATATATAGAACAGTTTGAACACACGCACCACTCTCACCAAATTCCTTTATACCACTTTGCAGACAGTTGTTCCATTCTCCAGCCCCTGGCAACCACTGAGTGGCTTTCTTTTTCTATAGTTTTGCTGTTACTAGAATAGTTTATAAATAGAATCATTATCTGTCTGCTATTTGTTTGAAAATATAAGTAAATAATGCCATTGCAAACTCTGAACATATATCACAGATAACTGGTGACATAGGTTGCCTTTTCTAGACAAGGGAAGTGCTTAGCTGAAGATAGAGGAAACTTTAAACATTTTTGTCATTTGAATTTTTAAAATAATGTGGTTTATTTTCATTGTTGTTTTGGGGTTAGTATATTTTTACATTTAAAAAGTTACTTTTATACTAATAGTTGCAATCCCCTCCTTTTAAGATACTCTCTATTGTGAGCAGTAATAGAATTAGCTAGTAACCTTTTCACCTTCCCTTCCTCTTCCCTGGTATCTATGTTTTTGGCATTTAAAAATTTATTATTGATTTGAATGCATTAAAATTCACTTTTAAGGGGTGACATGTATAGGTCTGTGAGTTTTGCTAAATTAAATATAATCATGTAATAACCACCATAATCAGGTTATGGAAGAGTTAATTCCCTTTACCTCTCTCAGAAGTCTCTTTTTGCTCCTTTGTAATCAAATCCTTCTCTTAACCCTAACTCCTGGCAACCACTTACTTATTTTCTATTCCTATAGTTTTTCCTTTTGACGCCAGAATGTCATATAAACGTAACCTTTTGAGTATAGTATTTTCTCACTTAATGTAATGCATTTAAGATTCATTTTAGGTAGTCCAGTGTATCAATAGTTAATTCCTTTTTTTGGTAAACTCTCCCCATCTCCATTTTGTTAGTTGTATTATATCTGTATGCTGTAAAAGTACATATAATTTATATACACAACTCTTATTTCTTTATCATTTAGTGTTCTAAATTCATTATGTTCAACAGTCACCACTTTACCTTGTTGCAAAGTGTCTCTTAGCATATTTTGATTGTCTGAGGCTTACTGGAGAGCTCAGTGAGAATTCATGGGGACAATATTATTTTAAGTCCTTTCTTGCCTATTACATATTTATGGCCTTAAATAATAGGTTCAAGTCTTTTATTTCAGAAAAGTTTTCAGCATTTGCCCAGTTTCATTACGTAAGTTTCTTTTGGGGGACTCCAATTATGAGTGTATGTTGGATCTTCTTTAACTTCTATGTCATTTGCTAACAAAACCTTTTCCTTTTCTTCTTTTTTGGTATAATTAAAAAAATTTCCTCCATTTTGTTCCATCTTCTCCTGTGGAATCTGTTTATTCTTATATTACATTTAGTTTGTCTTCATTTTTGATGTTTTTTTTTTGTTTGTTTTTTTAAAAGATTTTATTTATTATTTTTAGAGAGAGGGGAAGGGAGAGAGGCAGAGAGGGAGAGAGACATCACTGTATGGTTGTCTTTCACCTGCCTCCAGCTATGGACCTGGGTAGAGACCTGGCTTGCAACCTGGTTATATGCCCTGGCTGGGAATTGAACTAGCGACCTTTGGGTTCGCAGGCTGGTGCCTTATCCACTGTGCCACCAGCCAGGGTCTCTTTCTTTAATTCTTGTATGATGCAAGTTCAGACACTATTTTCCCACTTATTTAAATTAAAAATTGCAGACTTCCTATGAAGATGTCTTAAAGATCCAATGTAAATTTTAAGTTATAACACTTGTGAAGAAAAATGTTATTGCTGAAAAGCCAAATAGTAACATGCACCCCAATCTCCATAGTTTTATAGGTACCTGTTATGTGGTATGATGAATTGTACTTGCAAAGTTTATAAAATTAAAATAAGAAGTAGTTGCTTACTAATTAATTTGTATGATTTGGAATTGCTGCTTCTCATTGTTCGTAATTTTTTAAGGACATGCTGAAAGATGAGAGGATTTTAAATATGTATTGAAGTGTAAAGATTTAATTTTTTTAAACAAAAATTTTCCTTTGTTAGAGTAGTAAGTAATTTTGTGCCTATAGTTGAAAAATAGGGTTTTTACACATATAATGTGATAAATTCTACTCCTTGACCTATATTTACTATAATGGGAAGCTATTAAAAAAAACAACAGGAAATCAAGTTATGTTTCTTTGTTGTAATTAACTGCACATGAGATTATTTGACAAGAGTTTTGAGAGGAACTCAAACCAGTAGCATGGTTTTGTTGAACTTAGAGCTTTACTGTCTTAACTGTCCCTTAAAAGGCACTGTAAGTAAATGGGTACTTGAAGGCCACTTTAATACATGTAGCTGGCCTTTTTATTAAGGTACTATGTATTTGTATAGCTCTTTGAGAGGTAATGGCAGAATTATGCAACTGGCAGTTTGTTATATAATGTGGACTTTCTAGATGCAAGAAGTAGAATCTGTTAATTTTTGTTTTTCTTTTGCTTTGGGAGGAATGGGGGCAGGGTAGTGAAATGTATAGAGAAATAAGTAGTTGCTTTCCTGTCAGTGTAAAATTAGATTTGGAACAAAATTTTGTATCACAGATAAATCAAAATGCTCTAGGTTTGAATAATATTGAGAAAAGAATTTTCATTTTCTCTTACTTCAGTTACAAATTATTTACCTCGATTCTTTTGGCCTAGATAATCATCTAGTGATTAGTACTTAATTTGTAATATTTTAGGTATGCATCTTCTTGAATTTTGTACATTAATGGTGGCTGTTAAATGAATGCACGTGTGGGATGCAGTACGATAAGGTTGTGGCTGTAGGAGGAAACAAGAACGAAGCTTGGAAGGAAGTTTAAGTTTATTATACTTACAGGTCCCAGAGAGGTGTCATTCATGCCACTCAGGGTCACAGGGGAAGCATCAGATTTTTGGAAAGGTGGCAGAAGACAGGAGTGAGAAGAAGAGTGTTGACTGGGGTTTCTGAGGGAAAGACAATGCAGGGCAGAGTAAACAGTTTAGGATTGGCATGTCTGAATAATTCTGATGAGGTTTGGTCTATAAGGGTGGTCTCTAGTTGTCTGGTACCTGACCCTGGGATGATTTAGGACAAGGGAAGTATTGGCTTGTATGCATCTGTGTGTGAGGTAGATAAAGAGACGGCTGGGGCTATTGACTTAGAATTGGTTGGTTTGTACATACATGAGAGATGTTCTTGGCCAAGACCTTTTGCTGTCTCTAAGAAAGGACTAGTGGTAGGATGAGCAGTCTCTCTCTGGCCAGAAAGCTTTTGAAGATGTCTAAAATACAGCAAATAAAAACACATGACTATTAGAGTGATAAGGTAAAGTTTATCTGCTCACTTTGGCCATAAGACATTTTTTCCATAAAAGAACAAAAAATAAAAGAGGAATGTTTAAAAAGACATAATGAAATTTGAAAATTATGAAGACTTTATCACAAAAAATTCAAAGTGCATTGTCTTGGAAGTCTTTTGTTCATAGTGTATATATATATATATATGTATATATATACATACATATATATATATGTATACATATAAACGTATGCACATTTATTTATTTATTTTGATTTGTCTTGTTTGGCATCACAATTTTTATTTTTTGCTAAAATTTCTTCCTGCATTGAGAGAGGGGAGTTCGTTTCCAACCAAAGAATCGATGATTAATGCTTTTCAACACTTGAAAATTAGTAGCCATGGCCCTGGTTGGTGTGGCTCAGTAGATTGGTGCCAGCCTGCAAACCAAAAGATCGCTGGTTCAATTCCCCAGCCAGGGCACATAACCAGGTGCAAGCCAGGTCTCCAGCCAGGTCTCTGTAGCTGGAGGCAGGTGAAAGGCAACCATACATTGATGCTTCTCTCCCTTTCTCCCTCCCTGCCCTTCTCTCTGAAAATAATGGAATAACATTTTAAGAAAAATAGTAGTCACCTCTTTTATATTTGCCATAGCTTGGTAAACTTTTGGCGTTGATAGATGGGAAGAATAACTGCTTACTTGAAGGATTTGCAAACTGGTATGTTATTTTGTAGTGTAGTATGCAATTTGGCTTTCCATGTAGCTTTGCAATTTGGCTTTATACGTGGCTGTTATCCACTATTTTAAGACTGCTAGGTCTACTCTTGTCACTTGTATAGACCATTATGAGACTAAGATTCATGGCATACAAAAATGGGAATACTGCTGGAACTTGGTCAATGGAGAAATGAAACCAAACTGACAACTAAATTAAATACATTAAATCTACCAAATGTAAACCAAGTTGGTATTATTTTATCTTGTATGACAAAATTGTTTTATGGCCAATTAGTTGTGTGGCAAAGGTGCTTATGGAGAAAACAATGTACTCAAAGTGTTCCGATGAGAGAGACAGAGAGACACACACTCACGCAGACACCCATACGTACCAGTGCTCTTTCAGTGCTCTTAATTTGTCATGTCACTGTATTCATGATGCCATTTCACAGAAATAAAAAATTTTATTTCACTAGGTATTATTAGGTAACTTTTAAGTCCTTAAGACAGATTTGTCTAGTACCTTGAGTAACATTTGAAACTAATCAGAGTTTTAATCATTGAACATCAAAGAATTTGATAGATGATCATTATGCCAATTAGATGAATGCTTACTGAGAAGCTAACATTTAGTATGATTTGAAATTTTCTTTATTTCTGAAATTTATAAACATGTGTTAAGAAATCATAGTCATAAAACTGCTTTTGATCCTTGGCTGGCTGGTGTTGCTCAGTGGATTGAGTGCTGGCTTGCAAACCAAAGAGTTGCAGGATTCCCAGTCAGGGCCTGGGTTGTGGGCCAAGTACCCAGTTGGGGGCATGTGAGAGGCAACCAACCACGCATTGATATTTCTCTCCCTCCTTTTTTTCTCCCTTCCCCACTCACAATAAATAAAGTTGTTGTTTTTTTTTTTAACCTGCTTTTGTGTTTAAGATAGGGTACTGGTTAAATGAATTACCTTGTAAATTTAAAGCTAACTTTAGTACTATAAGACAAAAAATGTCTAGCTCATCATTCTTTTCGAAATTGCCAAAAAATGAATCATTTGCTATCTATCCTCCATATTTACCTTTTTGGAAAACCTTGTTAGTTTACATATCCAAGTGTACGAGGTGTTTTTAATATTGTGCTTTCTCTCTCATTATCATACATCTTTACATTTTATTAAATATTATTTTTATAGCAGCATTTATAATTACCGTATAGGTTTGTTTTTAAGGCTTTTTGGGTTCTAGCAGGGCCTGGTCAAAGTTTGATGGCTTCTTAGGTGCAGGGCTGTGCCTTTGCATGGCCACCCACCCAGTTTGCATACTGGACAAAACCTGGGTGGGGCCTTGTTGAGATAGGGGCAGAAGTGCTACCTAATTTAAATGCTTACATATAGAGTGCTTTACTGTCCCCTATATAGTTTATGTAGCCCTGGTTTTTATATAACAAACAGCACTGCAATAAATGATCTTGTGAATAGTTTTGCATATATCCATGATTATTTTCTTAGGATATGTTAAGTAAAAAATGGTTTGCCATATTAAGGAGAATTTCTTTAATTATTAGTAAGGTCACATACTTTTCATGTTTGTTTTCATGTGTGGCTTTTTTATTGGAGTATGTCCTCTTTATAACTGATATAAAAGGAACTATGTATTATGTAATCCTTTGAGACTGACTTTTTTTCATTTCGCATAGTACATTTGAGATTAATACATGTTGATGTTGGTAGCAATAGTTGACTACTTCTTATTACTGGGTAATAATCCCTTGTAAGGATGTACTATAATTTATTCATCTCTTCACCCGTTGAAGAACTGGGTTTCCAGCTTATGTCGATTATGAGTTTATATTTACAGGAGAATTAAATAATTAGTGTAGAGAGTTCCTGCGTACCCCTCTATCCTCCAGTTTCCTTTATTAATACCCTGCATTAATGTGGTACATTTTTATAATTGTTAAACCAATATTGATATATTATTATTATTTAACTCAAGTCCATAGGTTACTTTAGGGTTTGCTCTGTGTTGAACAGTTTCATGGGTTTTGGCATATGCATAACATCATGTATCTACCATGATAGTGTCATACAGAATGGTTTCACTGCTCTAAAAATCCCCCACAGTTCACCTATTCGTACTTCTCCTCCCACTACTCTCTATCCTCAGACTCCTGGTCTTTCTTCTGGCTTCATAATTTTACATTTTCTAGGTGTGATAATTGGAATTACATAATACATAACCCTCCTTTTCAGACTGCCTTCTTTCACTTTGCTGTTTGCATTTAAAATTTCTCTGTCTTTTTATGGCTTGATAGATTCTTTTTATTAGGGAATAATATTCCATTATATGGATGTATATCCATATAAGATGTTTATCCTATTGAGAACTATCTTAGGTAGTTCTCCTTTTTGACAGTTAGAGGTGAAGCTCCCATATACGTTCATGTATAGGTTTTTATGTGGACTTAAGTCTTCAGCTCATTTGAGTAAATACCTAGAAGCATGATTGTTGGATCATATGATAAGACCATGTTTAACTTTGTAAGAAACTGCCAAATCTCTTCCGAAGTAGCTATACCATTTTGCTTTTGCACCAGCAATTAATGAGCGTTTTTGTTGCTCTGCATCCTCACTTGGCAATTGGTATTGGGGTTTTTGTTATTCATTTGTTTTTTAAACCCTTATAATAGGTATGTGGGGTAGTTCATCATTGTTTTAATTTGCAATTTTCCTAATGACTTATGATACTGAGCATTTTTTTTATATGCTTATTTGCCATTTTGTAGATCTTTAGTGAAGTATCTGTTCAGATCTTTTGCCTACTTTTTAATTGGTGGTTTTCTTACCGAGTTTTAAGGAAACTTTATATGTTTGAATTAAAGTTTGTTATCAAATATGTGTTTTACAAATATTTTCTCCCAATATGTGGCTTGTTTCATTCTCATAACATTTGTCTTTTTTTCTTTTTGATCCTCACTGGAGGACACTTTTCATTGCCTTTAGAGAAGAAAGGAGAGAAACATCCATGCAAGAGAGAAGCATCCATACACATTATACTGGGGATTGTACATGTGTGAACCAGGAATCGAACCTGGAACCTTTCGCTTCTGAGATGACACTGGCCAGGGCTCTTAGCACTCTTTTGAAGAATTTTAAATTTATTGAAGTTCAACTTTCCATTTCTCTTTCATAGATCTTGTTTTCTATTTTGTGTCTAAAAAAATCATAGCTGAACCCAAGATCACCTAAATTTATTTCTTCATTACTTTTTAGACATTTTATAGTTTTGGGTTTTATATTTAGTTCAGTGGATTATTCTGAGATAAATGTTTTGTGAAAGACATAAGGTCTGTGTCGTATTCACTTTTTCAACTGGATATCTATGTTCAGGACCATTTTTTGAAAATAACTTTCTCCATTGTGTTGCCCTTGATACTTTATCAAAAATCAGTTAACTGGATTTTTGTGAGTATATTTCTGGGTTTTCCTTTCTGTTCCATTGATCTATTTGTTCTTCTGCTAATGTTGTGTGGTCTTTGAATGCTGTAGCTTTATAGTGTGTCTTTTTTTTTTTTTTTTTTTTTTTTTTTTTTTTTTTTTTTTTTTTTTTTTTTTTTTTTTTTTTTTTTTTTTTTTTTTTTTTTTTTTTTTTTTTTTTTTTTTTTTTTTTTTTTTTTTTTTTTTTTTTTTTTTTTTAATGTTTTATTTATTCTTAGAGAGGGAAACATCGATGTGAGAGAGACGTCCATAGGCTGCCTCCCACACACACCAGACAGGGGACTGAACTTACGACAGAGGCACATGCCCTGACCAGGGAATCCAACCTCGAACTTTCACTTTATGGGGTGATGCCCAACCAGCTGAGCCACACAGGTCAGAGTGGGACCTGTTTCCATTGCTGGCTTTTTAAAATTTTATTGTTGTATTACATCCATCCCCTTTTTGCTCCCCTCTGTCCCCCTCCCCACCCTATAGTGTGTCTTAAAGTTGGGTAGTGTCAGTTCTTCATCTGTCTTCTTTGGTACTATGTGTGTTATTCTGGATCTTTTGATTTTTCTGAGAACCTGTCCCATAACCCAGGCATGTGCCCTGACTGGGAATTGATCCAGCAGCCTCAGTCCACTGAGCCACAGCAGCCAGGGCAAGTTCTTTGATTTTTAAAAACAGTTTTATAGTGATATCATATAAATTCTGTACATATTAGAATCATTTTATACTTGTTTCCTTTTCTTTGGTGCTAATGTAAATGATACCATTTTTTAAATACCAAAGTCACCCACAGGGTGGACTGAGAAATATGGCTACAGTAAAACACAACTTGAAACTCATGATTAAATGCTCCAACTCTACTGCTATTATCAATGAGGTTCTTGAGGTGACTGTTTCCCAAGTCTCGAGTCAAACTGGGTCAGCCCAACACCCTCATCTGTGCGGTGGATAATATCTTCCCTCCTGTGATCAGTATCACATGGCTGAGCAATGGGCACTCAGTCACAGAGAGTGTTTTTGAAACCAGCTTCCTGTCCAAGAATGATAATTCCTTCCTCAAGATCAGTTACCTTACCTTCCTCCCTTTTGCTGATGACATTTATGACTGCAAAGTAGAGCACTGGGGCCTGGAAGAGCCATTTTTGAAACACTGGGAGCCTGAGATTCCACCCACTACGTCAGAACTGACAGAGACTATGGTCTGCACCATGGGGCTGGCCGTAGGCCTCGTGGGCATTGTGGTGGGCACCATCTTCATTATCCAGGGCCTGCACCCAGGTGCTGCCCCCAGACACCAAGGGCCCTTGTGAGTCACACTCCGGAAGGGAAGGTGCGTTGCCAATCTTTGAAAGCAGAAGAGTGGACGTGCTAGATGACCTAGGACTATTCTCTGACCAAGTTCATCATATTCCTTCTCTCCCCCAATACCCTTTTCCTTATCTGTTCTCTGGGATAAGGTGCTATTCTGTCAGAGCTCACATACCCCTGGGATGATTCCTCCATCTACCCAAGTCCTTGTGACCCTGATCTGATACCTCCATGAGAGCAATAAAGCCCCTTTATGAGGTCTGTTAAAAGTAAGTAAGTAAATAAATAAATAAAAATAATAAATATCAAAGTCAGATTGTGCATTGCTAGTATGTATAGTGATTGACTTTTTTTTGCATATTAACTTTGTGTCCTACGACTTTCCTGTAATCCTGTATCAGTATCAAGAATGCTTTGTCAATTCTTTGGGACTTTCTACATAGATATTCTTCTCAGCTGCAAGCAAGGACAGTTTTATTTCTTCCTTTGCAATCTGTACCCCTTTTATTTCCTTTTTCTTGTTTCCTTGGGTTACAGGACTTGCATTATGGTGTTGAATAGAAGTGGTGAGAAGAGACATTTTTTCCTTTTTCCCCAAGCTTGGTGGGAAAGCATCTAGTTTCTCACTACTAAGTATGATATTAAATGTAACGTATTTTTTGTAGATGTTCTTTGTTTGGATGAAAAGTTTCCCTCTGTTACTTGTTACTCAGTTTTTCGTTTTTTTTTTGTTGTTGTTGTTGTTCTTTAAAAAATTATTTTAGGGAGAGGGGAAGAGAGAGAGGCAGAGAGGGAGAGAGATGTCAATATATGGTTGCCTTTCACCTGCCTCCAGCTATGGACCTGGCTGGAGACCTGACTTGCAACCTGGTTATGTGTCCTGGCTGGGAATTGAACCAGCGACCCCTGGGTTCACAGGCCAGCGTCTTACCCACTGTGCCACCAGCCAGGGCCTCGTTACTCAGTTTAATCATTAATAAGTGTTAGGTTTGGTCAAGTGCTTTTTCTGTATTGTTATGATCACAGGATTTTTCTTCTTTTAGTCTGTCGATGAAATAAGTTATATGAATTGATTTTCAAATGTTGAGCCAGCTTTGCACACCTGGGATAAATCCTACTTGGTTGTAGTGTCTTCTTTTTATACATTGTTAGAGTTGATATGCTGATATTTTATTGTGAACTTTTTATGTCTTTTCATGAGAGATAATGGTCCATAGTTCTTTTTTGTTTTGTTTTGTTTGTTATAGCTGTTTGGGATTTTCCAGCTATCTTTTACTGATTTTTGGTTTAATTATATTGTGGTCGAAGAGCATACTTTATATTATTTCAATTTTTAAAAAATGTTTAGATTTGTCTTAAGACCCTGAATGTGGTCTGTCTTGGCGAATGTTTTTGTGAGCTTGAAAATAATGTGTAGTCTGCTGCATTTGGATGAAGTATTCTATCAATGTCAATGAAACCCAGTTGATTGCTAGTGCTATTGAGTTTGACTCTATCCTTACTAGTTCTCTGCCTGCTTTGGAAGGTACTACTGCAGGTTTGTTGATGTCTCCAGTGGATATAACTATTCTTCTTGAATTTTTAACAGTTCTTGTCTCACATTTTTGACACTTCGTTATTAAGCACATAAACATTAAGGATTTTTATGTTATCTTTGAGAATTGACCTTAAAGGTGGCTTGTTCGATTTCCAGTTAGGGCACATAACCAGGTTGCAAGCCAGGTCTCCAACCAGGTCCGTAGCTGGAGGCAGGTGAAAGGCAACCATACATTGATGTTTCTCTCCCTTCTTTCTTTCTCTCTCCCTCCCTGCCCTTCTTTCTAAAAATAATAAATAAAATCTTTAAAAAAAAGCAGATCCATTTTTAATTTTTTGAGGTATCTCCATACTGCGTTCCACAGTGGCTGCACCAGCCTGCTTTCCTACCAACAGTGCAAAAGGATTCATTTTTTTCCACATCCTCACCAGCACTTGTTTGTTGATTTATTGATAGTTATTCTGACAGGTCTGAGATGATACCTCATTGTGATTTTAATTTACATTTCTCTGATGATTAGTGACATTGACCATCTTTTCATGTGTCTTAATGGCCATCTGTATGTCCTCTTTGGCGAAGTGTCTGTTCAGGTCCTATGCCCATTTTTAATTGGATTATGTGTTTTTTTGGAGTTTTATAAGTTCTTTATAAATTTTGTGTATTAACCCCTTACTAGATATATCAGTGACTGAGTTCTCCTATTCTGTGAGATGTTTTCCCTTCTTTTATTTTGTTGATGTTTTCCCTTTTTGTGCAAAAACTTACTTAGATGTAGTCCCATATGTTTATTTTTCCTTTTGTTTCCTTTGGGGTGATATAGACAATAATATACTGCTGTAAGTAATGTCTGGTATTTTGCTGCCTGTGTTTTTCTTCTAGGTATTTTATGGCTTCTGGTCTAACATTTAAGTCTTTAATCTATTTTGCGTTTATTCTTGTGTATGGTGTAAGAAGGTGGTGTAATTTCACTCATGTGTCTGCATGTATCTGTCCAGTTTTTCCAACACCATTTATTGAATAAACGATCTTTAGTCCATAATATGTACTTGCTTCCTCTGTCAGATATTAATTGCTTATAAAAGGGTGGGTTTTTCTGGGCTCTGTTCTGTTCCATTGATCTGTGTGCCTGTTTTTATGCCAGTACCATGTTGTTTTGATTACTGTAGCTTTATAGTATAGTTTCATATTACATAGTGTGAGTCCTCCAATTTTGTTCTTCTTTTTCAGGATTGCTGTTGCTATTCAGAGCCTTCTGTAGTTCCACATAAATTTTTGAAATATTTGTTCTAGTTCTCTGAAAGACTTCATTGAAATCTTGATAGGAATTGCTTGAAACTATAGATTGCTTTGGGTAGTATGGCCATTTTAATAATGTTAATTCTTGCAGTCCATAAACGTGGTATATGTTTCCACTTATTGTATCTTCTTCAAATTTTTTTTTCAGTGTCTGATAATTTTCTGAGAACAGGTCTTTTACATCATTGGTTAGGTTTATTCCTAGGTATTTTATTCTTTTTAAAGTGATTTGAATGGGATTATTTTCTTAATTTCCATTTCTGTTAGTTTGTTATTGGCATATAAAAATGCAAATGATTTCTAGATAGTAATTTTGTATCCTGCTACTTGGCTGAATTCATTTATCAGTTCTAATAGTTTCTTGGTGGTGTCTTTGGGGTTCTCTATGTACAGTATCATGTCGTCTACAAATAAAGACAGTTTCACTTCTTCCTTTCCACTTTAGATGCCTTTTATGTCTTCTTGTCTGTTTGTTGTGGCTAAGAACTTCCAGTACCGGTTTGAATAAGAGAGGTGAAAGCAGACATCCTTGTCTTGTTTCCCTGGGTCTTAAGGGGAGTGATTTTGGTTTTTGCCTTTTGATATGATGCTGGCAGTGGGCTTGTTATGCATGGTCTTTATTATGCTAAAGTATGTTCCCTCTATTCCCACTTTGCTGAGAGTTTTTATCATAAGTGGGTGCCGGATTTTTATCAAGCCTTTTTTGCATCTGTTGATATGATCATGGGGTTTTTGGCCTTCATTCCATTCCTTTACTTTTAATCTATCTGTGTCTTTATATTTAAAGTTGGTTCCTTATAGACAACATATACTTGGGTCTTATTTTTTATTCAGTCTGTCAGTTTCTTGGAATATTTAGATCTTTCTTGAGGAAAGTACCAGTTGTTTTAGTTGGATTGATATCAACCCTGTTGTAACAATTTTTATTCATGGCGTCTGTTCCTTGTTGTGTTTTTCAAAAATCATGTCTCACTTCTTTTTTTTTAATTTAAAAAATTTATTTGTAAAATAATTTGATCTGGTCTTAATCAAGCACTTTATAATTGTATTTGCTCTCCTATCTTAACATATCAATTATACTTCTTTTTAAATTTTATTGGTCCTTGCTCTGGAGTTTGCAATAGACAATTCCAACTAATATGACTCTTATTTTCAAAAAACACTTCACTTTAAAGACAGCACCGGCACTTCATAACAGATTTTAATTCAATTTTTCCCTCCCTTTATAATACTGCTCTCCGTCTTTTCACTTACTCATAAACTTAATATAATGGCCCAATTCATTCTTATTGTTATTTTTTGAACAATTATTTGAGATCGTTTAGAATAAGAAAAAAGATTTTAACTTTCTTTCTGAACCTTTTCCTTTCTTTATGTAGATTTTAGTTTCTCACATGTCTTTTTCTTTTTCTCCGAAGAACTTTTAATATTTCTTGTAAGGCAACAGATTGGCAGCAAATTCCCTCAATTTTTGTTTATTTAATGAAGTGTTCTGTGTCCTGACTTTTGAAGGAAAGAAAATTCCAGCGTGTATCGAATTCTACATTTGTAGTTGTTTTAGTTTGTTTGTTTTCCACTTTTATTTCAGTACTCATATAATTCACTCAAATCTCTTTTTGCTTGCATGGTTTTTTGAAGAGAAGTCTGATGAAATTCTTACCCTTCTTTCATATAGGTAAGGTGTTTTGTTGGTTTGTCTTGTTTTTGGTCATTTAGCTTATGTCAGGATTTTCTGTTTGACTTTTGCAGTTTGAATATGATAACCCTAGGTGTTGGTATTTTTCTATTTGACCTCTTTTGTGTTCTTAATTTTCTGGGATTTTGATTTTGGTGTCTGTTACTAATTTTGGAACAATTTTCATTCATTGTTGCGTAAAATATTTTAGTTCTTATGTCCTCTCCTTCTGGCATTCCCATTATATGCATGTTACACCTTTAATAGTTGCCTCACAGATTTTGTTTTATATTCTGTCCCCACCCGCCACATTTCAGTTTGGAACGTTTCCATTGATGTCTCTTCATGCTCATTGATTGTTTCTTTAACTGTATTTAGTCTAATGATGAGCCCTTTGAAAACATTCTTGATTTATATTAGTGGTTTTGATTTCTAGCATTTTGCTTTGGTTCCTTCTTATAGCCAATAGCATATAAATCAGTTATCTTAAGTTCTTAGTTTGATAGTTTCAAAATCTCTACCATATCTGAGTTTGATTGTGATACTTGCTTTGTTTTCTTAGAATGTAATTTGTCTTGCTTTTTATCAGTGTAATTTTTTGTTGTTGAAAACTGTATATGATTTATTGTATAATAGAACTCAGGTAAATAGATCATTACCATGAGGTTTTATAATTATCTGGCTAGGGTTTATGCTGTATTTAATGTTTGCTAGGTGTTTATATTGTTTGTAGGTATCAGAGGCTTCATTTTCCTCTCATTACCTTGTTGTGTCTCCTTGTTGTCTTCCAAGTTGTTTGGGTTTCCCTAGAAACTCCTCAGTTGGAGCCTGTGGCTTGTAGATCTCTCAGTTGTCACCTGTTATTATACCAGAACCTTGTTGATTTGGTGATAGGTACTAAGGAATGGAAGTGTGTTTTATAACCTTATGATTAAATCTCAGTTGTTGTATTGAATCAGCATCCCTGGCCTGTGACCTTCAGGAGAGTTTTGGGTTTTTTTACCCTCTTCCCTTCCAAGAAGGCTGGCTAGGACTGGAGTTGTCTGAGTATCTTTATTCTAGGTCAAAGAAGGCTCTGATACACTTTCCCTTGGAGGGAGATCTTTGTTAAGGTTTATAGATGGCTCTGGGCATATCCACTTTTTCTCTCCTGGAGGCCAGAATTGAAAGAAAATTTTTCTGGACGATAATCTGCTGGAATCCTGGAAGGTAAAACTCATGAATTTTCGGAGGCTTCTTTCAAATGGGAAGGATTTTGAAGTTTAAGCTAGCTCACGTAACAGCCTCTAGCAACTCTTCAGTTACCTTCCAGTCTGCTCTGGCAGTTAACTCCCAACACAGAAGCTCCTACTCCTGGTAAACTCAAATTCTGTCTTCACTGCCTCTTGAGTTTTCCTGGAGGCATTTGTCTTGTGAATTCAGTTTTCTGATGACTCTTAAGAGTTGTTGATTTTTGGTCCACTGTTTTCCTTGTGAGAATCAGAGTGACAAAATTCAAGTTCTTTACATATTGGAACTGAAACTGAAGGCTTCTTGTTTATATTTTGTTTAAAAGACAGTGATAGTTTTATTAGGAGTTTCATTGAGGCGTAATTCACGGACCATTAAAAACTTACCCTTAAACGCATACATTTTGGTTAATTTTCAGTGTATCACCGACTTGCACAATCCTTACCAACTGTTTAATTTTAGAACATTTTCATCATCTGGAAAAGAAATTCTTTACCCATTAGCAGTGACTTACCTTAGCCCTAGGCAATCACTTATTTATTTTGTTTCTATAGATTTGCCCATACTGGACATTTCATATAAATGGAATCATACAGTATGTAACTTTTTGTTTTTTACTTAATTATTTTTGCATGCTTTCAAGGTTTACTCAGGCTGGAGTATTTATCAGTAATTCTTTCCCTGTTGTTGCCAAATATCCCATCATGTTTACTCATTCTTGGTAGGTGGAAACACTTTTTTTTTTTTTAGCTATTACAAATAACGTTGTTAGTTACAGACATTTTGTAAAGGTTTGTGTGGATGTAGTTTTGTTTCTTATGGATACGTACCTAAGATTTGAATTGCTGAGTGTTAGGGAAACTCATTGCAAGTTAAGAGATTTTCTTAGCAGTTGTACTAGAGGATTATTCAGATAATAACTTAAAACAATATAATTTGGATAAATGCCAACTTAATTCTATTTTCTTCCTTCTCCTTTTTGCTATTATTAGCATAAAATTATGTCTTTATACAGTTTAAGCTCAGAGTTTTAATTATTGCTTTATACTCTTTAGTTAGAAGAAAGGAGTTACAAATAGAAATAAATACATTTATACTGTTCTTTTGTGTGTATTATCCATGCAGTTAATCTTTACTGATGTGGATCGGAGTTACTGTGTAGTGTCCTTTTTTTCCAACTGTACTATTTTTAGAAATACATTTTATTTATTTTGTTATTACAGTTGTCCCAATTTCTCCCTCTTTGTCCCCCTCCAACCAGTACCCTATTTCCTCCAGCAATACCCCGATTAGTTCATGTCCATGAGTCATGCATATAAGTTCTTTGGCTTCTCCATTTCCTTTATTCTTCTTAACATCCTCCTGTCTATTCTGTAAACACCAATGTGTACTTTTTATTTTCCTTTCACATCTAGACAATTCACCATTTAATTACTGCCTTCTGTCAGCTTCTCAAAATATATTAATACAAAGTTTTCTTTTCATTATTTCAAAATGCTTACGTTAATTCATTTGTTTAAGGAATTACTCTTTTAAGTACTATGAATTATAGTATTATCAAACACATGCAAAAATACATTTATAAACATACTTATTTTTAAGATTTTGTTCCTTTTTTTAGAGAGAGGGGTAGGGAGAGAGGCAGAGAGGGAGAGAGACATCCATGTATGGTTGCCTTTCACCTGCCTCCAGCTATGGATCTGGCTGGAGACCTGGCTTGCAACCTGATTATGTACCCTGCTGGGAATCGAACCAGTGACCTTTGGGTTCACAGGCTGGTGCCTTATCCATTGTGCCACCAGCCAGGGCTAAACATACATATTTTTACACATACTTAAAGTACATACTGGATTTTGAAGCGTTTAATACAAAAATTTAAAGTATGCCGATAGCTTACATAATTATTACATGTTAAATGATAGTATTTTAGAATATTGTAGCAAAATTAAGCAGTTTTTTTTCTTTAATAATTATTTTACTCTGGAATACTATTTTTGTGAAATATATAACAGAAGTGGTGTATTGCAGAACTCACTTTTGTGAAGGTTGTCCTTGAGACAGTGCCAAACCCATAGTAAAAAATGAATTTGGTTTTTGAGTCAGATCCTCTTTCCTCCAATAATATAACTCAACTTTATTTTAAGCTACTAGAACTACAACTTATTCTTTTTGGAGTTTTCCATCTTAAATAGTAGATTGGTTTTTGGTTTTTTGTTTTTGGCTGTGCACAGGTCTTAACTTCTTTCAATACCCTCTGTTTTTCCTCTACATGTATTTTATAAGTTGAAGCCTTCAGAAATAATGGTACTTGGCAGTGCTCAGTTGGTCTCCAGAGTAGAAATATTAGGTCTACTAAATTGAGGTAAAAAAAAAATCTCTAGGATTTAAATAATTTTGTAGACTAATATTCATGCTATTTTTCGAATTTGTCGTTGACTTCCTGTGTGGTCCTAAACTAACCCCTGAACTATTTAAGTCGGTTGAGGTAGAGATTAGGTGTTATTATTTCAATAATAAAGTTTACTATAGCATTAATTCCTTTTCCCAAGCATCCCCAGTTTGGGGACCTTCATAACTGGAAATGTATATTTAGATGATCTATTTGAAAGGAATCTCATCTAATTTACATGCTAATATGAGAATATATATTGCCTATGTACATGAATTATATAGTTTAGTAGTTCACAACTTTTATTCAAATTGGTCTTCATTCTCAGTATCTTTTCTAACCAGAAGATTGATTTAATACACAATCTGTTGCTATTTAAAACATAAATTGCTAACAAAATCTATACGTTACACATCCACAAATAAGCACATAATTTGTAATAGTGAATGAGAAAGATATCATGTCTTCTATGTAATATACATCCACGTTTTCTTACTTTTTTCTTCCCCTTAACTGCATTTGATTTTTCTGAGTTATTGAAACATGATTTTCCCATACCGTGAAATAATTCCAGTCTAAGAAAACTTAACCTACAGTAATGCAGATACAAATAATACACAAAACGATACCATATTTAGTTAAATTATTTATAACAAGATCATTTTAAAGCATTCATAAATTAAAGTTGTTCTTATCCATTTAGCTACCCTGTCTCTTGATTGGTGCATTTAATCCGTTTACCTTTAAGGTTATTATTATTATTATTTTTTTTTTCGGGATGACAACCATTTCAAGTCAGTTTATTTGTCTTTAAAAAGATTGTAGATTGTAAAATCTTCATTTTGGAGGTATTTCAATAAAGAGCTTCAATATTAACCACACAGGTATTCCTTAGGAACAATTCTGCCTCAAGAGGGTACGCATACAATGTGGAGTGTAAGGGCTGTATTTCTTAGCCTTCTGTTTTCCCAGAAAACAGTTAAGTACAGTTACTCCTAAACGGCCTTTATTCAATTAAACACTGAACAAAAAGATCTGTGAAATGTCTACTACCAACAAAATATTATGCTCATTTATTTGAAGAACATGAAGGTTAAATTTAGCTCCTGCCCAGGTCTCATTTTCTCCTAAAATCCAAGGTGATCATAGTTACTACTAGTATGTCTTTTTATTTTTAAAACTGAATTGCAGCATGGCAGTTCATATGCATAAAATTATATCACAGATAATCCAATCAAGGGCTTGCTCAACTTCTTTGCTTTTATTAAAATAAAACGATTCACTGTTTCTCTACATTGCCTACTCCAAGATAATACTAGGAAAGCATCCTATTATAGTTTTATTTACCCCTTTAAGGTTATTATTGATAGGTATTTATTCATTATCTATTTTTCCCTTTCTACCTGTGTTCCTGTTTCTTCATCTTCTTAAAGTTCTTGCATCTCTTTAGCATCTCTTGCAATGCTGGTTTGGTGGAGATGTATTCTTTTAACCTTCTTTTGTCTAGGAAACTCCTTATTTCACCTTCCATTTTGAATGAGATCCTTGCTGGGTCGAGTATTCTTGGTTGCAGGCCTTTGTTTTCATTGCTTGAAATATTCTTTACCATTCCCTTCTGGCTTATTGTGTTTTTTTTGAGAAATCAGCTGATAACCTAATGGGAGCCCCCTTGTATATTTTTAGCTGTTTCTCTCTTGCTGCTTTGAGGATTCTCTCCTTGTCTTTGAAATTTGCCATTTTAATTATGATGTGTCTTGAAGTGGGCCTCTTTGGGTTCATCTTCATTGGGACCCTCTGTGCTTCCATAGCTTGCATGAGTTTTTCTCTCCTCAAGTTAGGGAAGTTTTCTGTCATTACTTTTTCAAACAGGTTTTCTATCCCTTGCTCCTCTTCTTCTGGTATCCCTGTGATACGGATGTTATTATGTTTCATGTTGTCCTCCTGCAGCTCTCTTAAAACCTCTTCATTCTTTTTCAGTCTTTTTTCATTTTGTTGCATTGCCTGGGAATTTTTTTCCACATTGACCTCCAACTTGCTGGTACATTCCACTGCTTTCTCTAGCCTGTTTTTGATTCCTACTACTGTGTTCTTCAATTCAGAAATTGTATTCTTTATTATATAATTGTATTCCTCCTGGTTCTTATTGATGGTTTCTATGTCCTTTTTAATGCGAGTGTAGTTCTCAGTAAGATCCTTATAGTTCCCCTGGAGTTCTCTGTAGTTCCCCTGGAGTTGTTTGTAGTTTCCTTTGAACTCACTGAGCATATTGAGCTTCTCTATCATCATTATTTTGAATTCCATGTCTGATAGGGTACTTGCCTCTATTTCATTTTGCACTCCTGCTGGGGATTCCTTCTTTCCATTTGCTGAGGATTTATTTCTTTGACTCCCCATTTTAGGTGGCTCTTGTTTGTTTCTGCTTCTTGGATTGGTCTGCTTTGACTTACTGTGTTAGTGGTGTGACCTTCTGTGGTATAGAGATGCACTTTTTTAACTTCCTGGCTCCAAGCTCGGTGATGCCAGCTCAGGTCCCAGTCTGGGCCTGGTCAGGCAGTTGAAGACTACCAGAGAGCCACTGTCTTTGTTTTCTTTAGTTAATCCAATCAGTCTGTGATCAGGGGTCAGGTTTGGGTGCCTCTGAGTGGGGGAGCTGAATTCAGTTGTTAATCCAATCAACCTGTGACCTGAGCTCAATTTTAGGAGTTGCTGGGTGGGGCGGATTAATTCCTATGGGTGGGGCTGTGGCTTCCCCTCAGGCTCGGGTCCTTTGGAGAAGAGTGGTCTACTGGCTGTATGGGGGATGGGTCAGCACTGGACTCATGTCATGGGCTGCTCCTTCAGCTCTCCCCCTAAAGCCACTGCTCCAAACTCTCTTTATCTCTAGTTCACCCTGCCCTTTCTCTGCTGGAGCCCAGGATAAATGGGTGCTTCTGTATTTTCATGCATGGTCCCTTTAGGAACTCAGTCTCTCTTGTCAGACTGGCTAAATCTGGCAGCTTTTTGCTTTTCACAGCTGGGTGCTGTTTTACTCTCAGCTGTGTTGCTGTAGGCTGGGAATCCCAGTTGGGGGCTTAGATCCCACCTTTCTCAGGTGGAACCCCGTGCTGCTGGGATGTTTCTCTGTCTGTTTAGCTGTCACCCATTGGAGCCCAGCCAGCCCTCTAACGATTCAGCACTTCCTACTGGTCACGTGATGAAGCAACCTCTTCTGTTCTGTCCATGATAAGATTTCTCTCCAGTTGTGTTCTGTTGGTTTTTCTGGATGATTTTTCCCCAGTTAAGTTGTAATTCCAGTTTGGTGTTGGGAGGAGATTGGTGTAGCTCCACTTACTCCTCCACCATCTTGGTTCTCCCCGCTGTACTATTTCTTAGAGCATAGTTCTGCTGGAGACAAATTCTCTGTTTTTGTTTACCTGGGAATATCTTAATTTCTCCATTTTTGAATTATACCTTTGTTGGATATAGAATTCTTGGTTTACAGTTTTTGGTTGTTGTTGCTTTTAATTTTAACAATTTAAATTTGTCATGCTACTGCCTTTTGGCTTCCATGGTTTCTGTGAAATCTGCTTATCTAATGGGGTTACACAGCATTAACAATGTAAAGCAATAATAGTAAATTGATTCCTATCTGTAGTAGGAATTAAACTGACCTACTCCTGTTAGTTTTATTACTTGATACTTGCCACAATTATTATTAACTTCACAATGTTAATAAGTGTATCATTAGAAATGATCTGTATTGATATATTGTTCTGAAAAATATTCATGTCCCTTTCTAAACATGTAATACCATGCTATTACATTTCTTGTACGTGTATGTAAATCCTGCCACTCCCTTTCTATTGTTGAATTTGAGCTTGTTTTTATGTTACATCACCTCAGATATCTACCATGTATCTTTGTTCACTGTGTTAGAACCACACCTATATGCACATCTGGTGTTAAAATTTTTCCCTTGTTGAATAACTCTCCTTACACCACTTTGTAATAATTTACTAACTGCAGTCTTTTATGTCACCCACTTCCCCAAGTAAATTTTAGGTCTTTTCAGTGTAAAGCGCATCCCTGGAATAAATTCCTCCTAATCATGGTGTACGACCTTTTTGGTGTATTGCTGTATTTGGTTGAGGAGTTTAGCATCTATGTTCACCAAAGATGGTGGCCTATAATTTTCTTTTTTATACTGTCTTTATCTGGTTTTGGAATTAGGATAATGCTGGCCTCATAAAATGAGGTTGGGAGTCTTCCCTGTACTGGAATTTTTTGAAATCGATTGAGGAGAGGTGTTCTTCTCAGAGTGTTTGATAAAATTCACCTGAGAAGCCATCAGATCCAGGGCTTTTCTTGGGAGTTTTCTGATTACTGCTTCAGTGTCAGTAGGTGCAGTTTGTCTATTCATATTCTCTGATTCTTCCTGATTTGGTTTTGGAAGATTGTATGATTCTAGGAATTTATCCAATTTGTCCAGGTTGTCCAATTTGTTGGCATATAATTGTTTGTAATATTTTCTTAAAATCCTCTGTTTCTTCGGTGTCAGTGTCTTCTTTCATTTCTGATTTTACTTACTTGGGTTCATGCTCCTTTTTTCTTGGTGAGTTAAAGGTTTGTCAGTCCTGTTTATCTTTTCAAAGACCTAGCTTTTGGCTTTGTTGCTCTTTGGTATGTGTGGGTGTTTTTTTGTTTCTTGTTTTTTTTTTTTTTTTTTTTTTTTTTTTTTTTTTTTTTTTTTTTTTTTTTTTTTTTTTTTTTTTTTAGATTTTATTTCATTGATTTCTGCTCTGGTCTTTATTATTTACTTTGTGCTTTGTCCTTTTTCTTCTAGATCCTTTTAAGTGTAAGATTAGAGTTTTTATTGGAGTTTTTTTTTTTCTTTTTCTTTTTGAGATAGGCCTGTACTGCTATTAATTTCTCTATTAGGACTTTTTTAACTGTGTCTGAGAGATTTTGGGTTGTTGTGTTCTCATTTTCATGTTTCAAGATATATTTTGATTTCTTTGATTTTATTGTTAATACATTCATGCTTTAAACTTAAAATTTATTGATTTTAGAGGAAGAAATATCTATGTGAGAGAAGCATCACTGAGATTGCTTCCTTTATCATTATGTATTGTCCTTATCTTTTACTGTAGCCCTCCCCCCCACACACACACACTTTTTTTGTTTGTTTAGAAAGAGCAGAAGGAAGGGTAAAGGAGAGGAAGCAAAACCTCACTATGAGAGAGGAACATCGATGGGTTGCACCACATACACCTCTCGTATACATATGCCCTGATCAGGTACCAAACCCACAGCCTAGGTATGTGCCCTGACTAGAGAATTGAACTGGTGACCTTTTGCTTTGTGAGATGACACCCATCTAACAGAACCATGTTAGCTAGGGCTCTTATAAGAGCCTTTCTTTGAAAATCTATTGTTTGAAAGTCTACTTTTGTTTTTTATATTTCCATTTGCATCAGATTATCTTTTTAACATTCTTTTACTCCTAGTCTGTACCTTTTGTTCTAAAGTGGGTCACTTGAAGCGAGCAAATACAGGGGGAACCGCCCCACCTCAAAAAACAAACAAACAAACAAACCTGGAATTATATTCTGGAGGATGAGCCCCTTGTAATATAGACTTCCCCCACTAGGTGGGTGTTCAGGAACTCATCCCTGTCACTGTATGCTAGCTGGTGGTGTGAGAGGCTGCGTTTGGTGTCAGTGAATTTTTTTTTCAAGACTTTCAACCCATTTGATGATAGGTGATTTACAGGCATGCACCTGCCCACACCTTGCTGAGTGTTCCACAGTTTCTACTGCATGATCCCTGTTCTCCATTCTCCCTGTTCACCTGGTCTTGCCCTGAGTGACAGACATATTTTTGGTTCTCTGGATGAAAAATGTCCTCTCAGGGAAACATTTTGCTGATGTTAAAGAGATACATACAACAAAAATGACAGAAGCACTAAAAGGTATGAAAATCAATGAGTTCAAAACCTGTTTTGAGCAGTGGGGGGGGGAGTCTCAATAGGTATATTGCATCAAATGGAGACTACTTTAAAGGAGACTGAAGTTTAAACATGTTAGAATAAATACACAGTATATTATAAATAAATTCCAGTTTGTTTGGGGTCCTCCCCTCATATAGGTCCTATTTTCTTATCGATTCAGCTATCCTCTTTCAATTGCATTTAAGCCATTTATATTTAAAGTGATTATTAACATGTACATGTTTATTGCAATTTTATTCTAACTATTCCTCCCTTTTTTTCTTCCTAAAGTAGACCCTTTATAACATTTCTTATAATACTGATTTGGTGGTAATGAACATCTTTAACTTTTTCTTGTCTTGGAAGCTCTTTATTTCTTCTTCTATTTTAAATGATAATCTTGTTGGATAAAGTAGTCTGGATTGTAGGTCCTTGCTTTTCATCACTTTGAATATTTCATGCTAATCCCTTCTGGTATGTAAAGTTTCTGTTGATAAATCATCTGGTAATCTTACGGAAGCTCACTTGCAGATAACTAACTGCTTTACTCTTTAAGATTCTCTTTTTTAAGCTTTGCAATTTTTATTATGATGTGTCTTCGGGTGGGCCTCTTTGAGTTCATGTTGTCTGGGACTCAGCAATTCCTAAATTTGTATGTCTTTTTCTTTTACCAGGTTAGGGAAGTTTCTGGTCATTATTTCTTCAAAAAATTTCTCAATATTTTGCTTTCTTTCTTTTTCTCCCTTCTGGTAATCCTCTGATGCAGATATTACTGTGCTTTGTGTGATCGCAAAGGTCCCTTAAGTTATCCTCATTTTTTAAAATGCCTTTTTCTTTATATAGTTTTGATTGTATGTTTTCTGGTATCTTGTCTTCCAAATTGCTGATTTGATCCTCTGCTACATCTAACCTACTGTTTATTCCTTCTAGTGTATTCTTCGTGTCAGATATTTTATTCTTCATTTCCAACTGGTTCTTTTTTTTATCATTTCTCTGACCTTTTTCATGCTCTTGAACATCTTTGTAACTAGTACTTTGATCTCTAAATCTGATAAATTGCTTGCTTTCATTTCATTTAGATCTTTTTTTCAGAAGATTTCTCCAGTTCTTTCATTTGGGGCAATGTTTCTTTTTCTCCTTGTTTTGGCTACCTCTTTGCCTTTGTTTCTATGTGTGTTAGGTAGATCTACTATAACTCCCAGACTTGGTAGGGCTGTATGTAGTAGATACCCTGTGGGACCCAGTAACGGTCTTTTTGCACACCTGAGCTGGGTGCTCCAGGAATGCCCCTTGTGTAAGTTCTGTAGGCCCAATTTTTGTAATTTAGCTTTGAGTGCCATTGGTCCATTTGTGCATGGGATCATCAACCCTCAGGCTGGCTGAGGATCATTTTAATTTTTTTTTAACTCAAAAAATTTATATATTTATTGTTGGCTGAGGATAATTTCTGACCAAAGTATAAGCTGTTGTGCAGGTGCTGACCCCACAAAGTAGAATTCACTTTAGCAAGGTCTGTTGCCTACCTAGGTCACCCTTTGGATATGCTGCTTGTAAAGCTAATTCGACCCTTTTCTGATGTTGGTCTGAAGCTTGCCATTCATTGGGTGTATTGGTTCTGGGGCCTCTTCGGAGGGATTCTATTCTAGTGTAGGACGGTGTCAGATGCAGCCAATGACTTGCCCTTTTTTTTTTTTTCCTGAGAAGACAAGCATATGTATTCCAGTCCAGGTTACCGGAGGGCTTAAAATGTGTGCTGCATATCATTCTGTGATTATCAGCATGATAAGGGAAGAACATGCCCTTATGGCCACTTTGCCCAGTTGCTGAGGGCTACTATGAGGTTCTCCATCAGTCCATGGGGTGTTCTTCCTCACGTGCAGTTCATGGGGCTTCCCCCTTCGTCACAAACGGCCCCCTAACTCTAAATTCACTTTGTGTAGAGAAGAACCTGATGTACTAACTGTTCATCATTGAAGCCACCATGAATTAAACCCTATCTCAATATTTAACTATCTTTATTTTCTGATTTAAAATAGAAGAAAAGGGGAGGGAGTCAGGGATGGAGCAATAGAAAGTACACAGTGCTGATATAAAGGCTTTAAATTCTAGTCAAACTCATTTTAAAGGTCAACTGATGGTTCAAAGGAAATAACAACAAGGCAGCTGATCGAGACATATATGAGTTGAGCCTTATTCTTTAGCCTTAATAATGCAGGATAACAACTCTCAACCCAGTTAGAGCCAGCAGTTAAGTATGTTCTGTCGGGCACCGGTAGGTTTAAAGTCCGAATAAACGGGTTCTGTTCATGCGTTTCTCTGTTGACTAATTGTGTATAGCAGTTATTTTTCTTGGTTGTTTGCAGTGTTTTGCTTAGTGAAATAAGTGTCTAAGCAGATCTTTCATTCATTTAAAATGCTGGATTATCTACATCATTTGAGCCTTATTTACTGTGCCACCCGCCAGGGCCAATTTCAATTTTTTGAGACAATTCCATACTGTTTTCCACAGTGGCTGCACCAGTTGGCATTCTCACTAACAATGCACTAGGGTTCCTTTTCCTCCCCATCCTGGCCAGCACTTGTTTGTTGATTTGTTAATGATGGCCATTCTGACAGGTGTGAGATGGTATCTGTATCTCATTGTGGTTTTAATTTGCATCTCTAATGGCTAGTGATGTTGAACATGCTTTCTTATGCTTATGGGGCCTCTGTATGCTCTCCTTGGAGAATTGTCTGTTCAGGTCCTTTGCCCATTTTTTAATTGGGTTGTTCGTCTTTCTGGTGTTGAGTCATATAAGTTCTTTACATATTTTGAAGATCAAACCCTTGTCTGAGAATCATTGGCAAATATGTTTTCCCATATGGTTGGTTCCCTTTTCATTTTACTGATGTTTTCTTAGGCTGAGCAGAAACTTTTTAGTTATATATAGTCCCATTTGTTTATTTACTCCTTTATCTCCCTTGCCCTAGGACATATATTTGTAAAAATACTGCTATGTGGGATATCTGCAATTTACTGCCTATGTTTTCCTCTAGGACTTTCATGGTTGTGTGGCTTCTGTTAAAGTCTTTTATCCCTCTTGGGTTTGTCCTGGAGTGTGATTCAAGTTGGTGGCCTAGTTTCATTTTTTGCATATCCCTGTCTAGTTCTCCCAACACCGCATGTTGAAGAGGCTGTTTTCACTCTTTTATGCTCCTTCTTCTTTGTTAAATTTTTTTTTAAATTTTATTGTTGTTGTATTACATCCATCCCCTTTTTGCTCCCCTCTGTCCCTTTGTTAAATATTAATTGACCATAGAGACCTTGGTTTATTTTGGGGCTCTCTATTCTGTTCTATTGCACTGTATTGTTCTTATGCCAACACCAGACTATTTTGATTATAGTGGCCTTGTAATATAGTTTGGTATCAGGTGTTAATGATTCCTCCTACTTTGTTTTTCTTCCTCAAGATTGCTGAGACTATTCGGGGTCATTTTTGGTTCCATGTAAGTTTTTAAGTGCTTGTTCTATATCTGTGAAATATGTCATTGGTATTTTAACAGGGCTTGCGTTGAATCTATACATTGCTTCGGGTACTTTGGACATTGTAATGATGTTAATTCTTCCTATCAATGAATGTAGTATATACTTTCATTTATTTGTGTCTTCCTTAATTTCTTTCACAGTGTTCCTGTAGTTTTCCAAATACAGGTCTTTTACCTCCTTGGTTAAATTTATTCCTAGGCGCTTGATTTTTCTTGTTGCTATATAGTAAATGGGTTTTTTTCCCCTAGTTTCTATCTCTGATGTATCACTGTTGGTGTACAAAAATGCCTTCAATTTCTGGATATTGACTTTGTATCCAGATATTTTGCCAAATTCATATATTAGGTCAAGTATTTTTTTTTTTTTTTTTGGTAGGGTTTTATATGTACACTATCATGTCATCTGTAAATAAAAAGTTTTACTTCCTCCTTTCCAATTTTGATGTTGGTTCCTTTTTCTTGTCTGATCTCTGTGGCTAGAACTTCTAAAACTATTTTGAATAGAAGTGGAGAGAGTAGATACCTTGTCTTGTTCATTATCTTAGGGGGAAAGCTTTTGGTTTTTGCCCGTTGAGTATGATATTGGCTGCAGGTGTCTTGTATATGGCCCACTTTGCTGATTGTTTTGATTATAAATGGGGCCTATACTTTATCAAATGTTCTTCATCATCTGTTCATACGATCATGGGATTTTTGTTTTAAATTTTGTTTATGTGGTGTGTTACATTTATTGATTTGCAAATATTATATCATCTTTGCATTCCTGGTACTTGATCATAGTGTATCTTTATTTTCTTTTAAGTGTATTTTATTGATTATGCTGTTAACAGTTGTCCCCAATTTCTTTTTTGCTGTGATTACCTCCACCTAGACCCCCCTTTTCTCCAGCAATCCAACCCTCCTTAGTTCATGTCTATGGGTCATGTGTGTAAGTTCTTTGGCTTCACCCTTTCCTACATTATTAATTTTCCCCTGTTTATCTTGTACTTACATTATGCTTCTTAATCCCTACACCATTTCCCCATTTCTCCCCCTTACCCTTCCCAGCTGATAGTCCTCCAAATGATCCCCATACCTATAATTCTATTCCTGTTTTGGTTGTTTGCTTTGTTTTAGTTTTGGGGTTTTTTTTTTTTTTTTTTTTTGAAAAATATGGAACGCTTCACGAATTTGCGTGTCATCCTTGCGCAGGGGCCATGCTAATCTTCTCTGTATCGTTCCAATTTTAGTATATGTGCAGCCGAAGCGAGCACTAGTTTTGGGTTTTTTTAAAGGTTCTGTTGTTGATAGTTATGAGTTTGTTGTCATTTTGATATTCATAATTTTTATCCTATTTTATCTGGTCAGGTGCTGGGAGTGCTCTCCAGGCATCTCTACATTTTATAATACGTGACTGTGCTTTTCACCAGCCATAGCTGCTACAACTGCGGCCTCATCCACATGTATCCTCTCGCCCTTCCTGTCTCAATGAATATTTCCTCTTTATATCTTTCTTTGTTGGACTTCCATGCAGCTGGATTTTCTGGAACTTCTGGTTGTCTCCAATTTTGCGGTAGCTGTATTTCTTCTTAGTTGTGGAGGGAGACTCAGTGTGTCTACCTAAGCCTCCATCTTGGCTAAAAATCTGGTATATGATGTTTTTAATGCATTACTGAATCCAGTTTGCCAGTGTTTTTGTTTTTTGTTTTAGATTAATTTTTTTAGAGAGAAGGGGAGGGAGGAAGAGAAACATCAGTGTGTGGTTGCTTCTCAAGTGCTCCCAACTGGGACTCGGCCCGCAACCCTGGCATGTGCTCTGACTAGGAATGGAACCAGTGTCCCTTTGGTTCACAGGACAGTGCTCAATCCACTGAGCCACACCAGCCAGGGCCAGTTTGCCAATATTTTATTGAGGATTTTAGCATTTATGTTCATCTGCAATGTTGGCCTGGAGTTTTTCTTTCTTTCTTGTGTCTTGACCTGGCTTTGTGATTAAGGGAATAGTGGCTTCATAGAAAGAGTTTGGAAATCTTTTCTCTTCTTGGATATTTTGGGATACTTTGAGAATGATTGGAGTTCTTCCCTTTTAATTGTAATATTTGCCTGTGTAGTCATCTGGTCTGGGGCCCTTGTGCAGTGGGAACTTTTTTGATTATTCATTCAATTTCACTGTTTGTTATCTGTCTATTCAGGCTTTCTTGATTCAGTTTTGGAAGATTATGTTTATAGGAATTTGTTCATTTCACCCAGGTTGTCAAATTTCTTAACATTTAGTTGTTCATAGTAATTTCTTAACAATCTTTTGTATTTTTGTAGTATCGGTTATGATTTCTTCCCTTTTGTTTGATTTTATTTATTTGGGTCCTCTCCTTTTCTTGATGAGTCTGGTTAAAGACTTGTTGATTTTGTTTATCTTTTCAAATATCCAGCTCCTGGATTTATTGATCCTTTGAAATATTCTTTTAGTCTCTATGTCATTTAATTCTGTTCTTACCTTGATTATTTTCTTCTTTCTACAAGCTCTGGGCTTTGTTTGTTCTTGTTTCTCTAGTTCTTTCAGATGTAGGCTAGGTTTTTTTTTTGAAATTCCCCAGCCCTGTTTGGTAGGCCTGTCTTGCTATGAAAGGCAGTCTCAGGACTGCCTTTGCTGTGTCCCAGAGGTTTTGGGCTGTTGTGTGTTCATTTTCATTTGTTCCCCAAAACTTTGATCTCTTCCTTGATCTCATTGTTAGTTAACCCATTCATTATTTCAATAGCATGTTAGTCAGTCTCCATTTTAATATTTTTGGGTTTTTTCTTTGAGTTTGGTTTCCAGTTTCAAGCTGTTATGATCTGAGAAGATGCTTGATATAATTTTACCTTTCTTGAATATGTGGAGGCTTGTTTTGTGTCCTACCATGTGGCCTGTCTTTGAGAGTTCCATGTGCATTTGAAAGGAATGTGTGTTTTCCTTCCTTGGGGTGAAAAGTTCTCTATATATCAATTAAGTCCATTATATCTTCTTGGTAGATTGTTCCCTTAAGTAGTATTAAATGTCCTTCTATGTCTCTTTTTATGGCCTTTATTGTGAAATCTGTTTTGTCTGATATAAGTATTGCTACCCCAGCTTTTTTTTTTTAATGTCCATTTGCTTGAAATACTTTTTTTTTTTTTTCTCCATCTTTTCACTTTCAGTCTGTGTCGCTCTTTTGTTCTGAGTTGGGTCTATTGTAGACAACATATGTGTGGGTCATGTTTTCTTATCCATTCAGCTACTATGTGTCTTTTAATTGGGGCATTTGACCCATTTCTATTTAAGTTGTTAATATGTACTCATTCATTGTGATTTTTCCCCTTTGTACCTGTCTTTCTCCCTCTTTCTTCATCTTAAAGCAGTCCCTTTAGCATCTCTTGCAGTGCTGGTTTGGTGCAGATGTAGTCTTTTAGTTTTGGTCTTGTCTGGGAAACTCCTTATTCACCTTCCATTGCTTGGTAGTTTTGATTATAGGCCTTTGCTTTTCATTGCTTAGAATATTTTTTTGCCTTTTTTTCCCCTGGCTTGTAATGTTTCTGTTGAAAAATTAGCTGATAGCCTTATAGAAGCTCTTTTGTATATTATTAGCTGTTTCTCTCTTGCTATCTTTAGGATTCTGTCTGTCTTTGAATGCTGCCATCTTAATTATGATGTATCTTGGGGTGGGCTTCTTTGTGTTCATATTCATTGTGACCCTCTTTGCTTCCTGGACTTGCATGACTATTTCAAGTTTGGGAAGTTTCCTGTCATTAGTTTTTTAAACAGGTTTTCTATGATATGGATATTATTATATTTTATGTTGTCCTGCAGCTGTCTTAAATCCTCTTAATCCTTTTTTAGTCTTGTTTGTTTGTTTTGTTGCACTGTCTGGGAATGTTTTTTACATTGTCCTCCAGCTAGCGGATCTGATCCTTGGCTTTATCTAGCCTGCTTTTTATTCCTTCTGTTGTGTTTTTTGGTTCAGAAATTGTATTTTTCATTTCCTCTTGGTTGTTATTGTTAGTTTCTATGTCCTTTTTAATGCTGGTATAGTTCTCAGTAAGTTCCTTGTAACTTCCCTGGAGTTCTTCATAGTTTTCCTGGAATTGTTTGTAGGTATTTTTGAGCTCACTGAGCTTATTGAGTTTTCTTATAACCATTATTTTGAATCCCATGTCAAGATAATTTACTTACCTATATTTCATTTAGCAGTGTTTTTGGGGATTCCGCCTTTCCTTTCGATGGGTATTGTTTCTCTCCCCATTTTCATTGAAATTTTTTTTTTTTAAGATTTTATTTCCTAGTTTTAGAAAGGGGGGGGGGGGAGAGAGGCAGGGAGGGATAAAGTCTCAATGTATGGTTGTCTGTCACTTGCCTCTATCTACAGACCTGACTGGAGAGCTGGCTTTCAACCTGGTTATGTGCGTTGGCTGGGAATCGAACCAGCAACCTTTGGGTTTGCAGGCCAGTGCCTTATCCACTGTACCCCCAGCCAGGGCTCCTGGTGAATCTTTTTGTTTGTTTCTATTAGATCTGCTTTGATTCTCTACCTTCATGGTGTGACTTTCTGTGGTAGGAGTCCTGTGAGATTCAGTGGTGTAATCTCCTTGATTTCCTGAACTTGATGATCTTGGGATGACCTCTATGCCATTTATTTGGGCTGTCAGGTTGTATTTGGGTTTTGATTATTGTTGTGTAGCTCTTGGGTGGGTCCTTTTCTCCAGCTAGCAGACTGAGTGTCACTCTACCCACCATGTCTTATATACTCTTATTGAGCTGCTGCTGAAACAGAACCAACCACCAATCCAGGCAAGATACTCCCACCCACAAAGATAACCCTCATCATCAGTCACACTTTCAACTGCAAATAAGCCAGTATTAATAAGGATGTAAAGAGGTTAAGACTATTACAAGAAAAAAAAAAGAAGTAAGAGTTTGCTAACTGAAATATAATTGATTTTTGAGAATGGAGATGAGGAACAGTAATAGTGAGAGGGGACAAGTCAGTGAGAGAAAGGAAGCAAAATGTACACCTTAAATAAAAAAGGGAGGGAAGAAGACAGAATGAAGTGGGAGAGGGGAAGCATATAGTATTAAGTTTAATATGTCCATACACACAAAAAAAGGTAAATAAGAAAAAATAGGGACCAAATTAGGGGGAACAATTCACCACAGCATTGTCAACCTGTGAATTAAGATTAATATAGGTGGAATGAGAGTAAGAGGTAGATAAAGAAGGAGAAGCTTAAGCGATATTTGGAGGAAAGGGAAGTGATTTTGAGGTGATAGAGGGAGAAGGAATACTAAGAGTGAAAAATGAATACCTGGCTAAGACAGGGAAAAATTCAAGCTTAAAATGACAGAAGGAGGCCCTGGCTGGTAGCACAGTGGATAAGGTGCCGGCCTGTGAACCCAAAGGTCGCAGGTTCGATTCCCCAGCCAGGGCACATAACCAGGTTGCAAACCAGGTCTCTAGTTAGGTCTGTGGCTGGAGGCAGGTGAAAAGCAACCATACATTGATATCTCTCTCCCTCTCTGCCTCTCTCCCTTCCCTTCTTTCTAAAAAATAATGAAATAAATATTAAAAAAAAAGAAAGAAAGAAGGAAAAGGCTGCAGATAGATACAAATGGAGTAGGAGAGGGTGATGATAAGATTTGAGACTTGAAATACCAGAATAGTGAAGATCTACGAATAAAATTGCAGAAATGCCGCAACTAACATCCTATTCATACTCAATGGGCACAGATTAATCAAAGTGGAGAGAGAACAAGAGCATAATTTTATGTACAGGAAGAAGAATATGTGGTTTCTAATGACAAGAAAAAGGTTTTTGAGAGACTGGAGAGGGGAGAAATAGTAAGAGCGCAGATTGGAAATGAGTCATAGCAAGGGAGAAAATAGAATTTAAAACAAAAATAAGAGGAGGAAATCAGATGGTAAAAAGGAGTGAGAGAAAGGAGCAAAATAGATTTGAAATAAATTATAATATAAAAACTAGTTACTTAAAATGCACAAACTGGGAGGAGAAGTGAATGTTAAAAGGATATGGAAAGCCCTGGCTGGTGGCACAGTGGATAAGGCACCCAAATGTCACTGGTTAGATTCCCCAGCTGAGGCAGGTAATGAGGTTGCAAGCCAGGTCCATGGCTGGAGGCAGGTGAAAGGCAAACATACATTGATGTCTCTCTCCCTCTTTCCCTTTCCCTCTCTCTAAGAATAATAAAATCTTTAAAAAAAGAAAAAAAGGATATGGAGGAGACTAATAACTTATGTAGAAGATTGAGGTGGAATTCGTTTCCATTGTATCTGGTTTTTACCCCTTTTTCTCTTCCTGGATTCACCCCTGGTAATGTTAGATCATGCCCCAGTCTGGGTCTAGGCAGCTTATTCCCAATTAGCAGCATACTGCCTGTGTCTGTCCCCTTTTGTTGATCTAGTCATTCTGTAATTGGCAGTCAGGCTTAAGCATCTTGGGGTGAGGCTGAGTAATCCTCTAGGCTGGGCTATTGCTTCCCCTCAGATTGATGCCTTTTGGAGGGGAGTGGTGTGCTTGAAAGATGGTTCTGGCAGCATAGGGTATGAATCAGGACTGAGGTCCTGTCTACTGCTCCCCTAGCTTTCTCCCCTTACATCTCCTTCGAAACTCTTCCTGCGAGTCTCTAGTCCATCTCTCCGCCCTCCACTGAAGCTCAGGGCAAGTGGGTGCAAATGCAGTCCTGTGTGGCTTCCCAAGAGTCTGTGGTCCCCCATACTGAAGCACCTGTCTCTTAGCAGAACTGCTGTGCCAGTGCACAGGCATGTGTGCCCGGGTTGCTCGCCGAGTCTTGGGTCTTTCCTCAGTGATCCTTCCAAATGAGTCTTTGTGTGGCCCCTGTGATGCAGCACAGGTCTCTGGAGGCACTGTTTTCTCTGTGCTCCCTGTTTCCAAAATCACACAGTCTTAGAGTCAGGACAGGCCTTTTTCTTCCTATGCCTCCTGACAGTTTCATCCAAATTTTCTCCCTGAATGCTTCCCATATGTTGCTGGGAAGTGCACCTTCAGCAGGAGTGCAGTTTCCAAGGGTCATGCTACCCTGGTTTCACACTTCACCCCAGTAGTTTCTGGTTAATGAGCCAATCATAAGCTACCTTTACACAGTGCCGCCAGAAGTACGGGGCTAGTTGCAGTTTTTTTGGTAAATAAAATAGAGTTGGGGGTAGTTCCCTTGTGTTTCAAATAAGTTAGGGTTTTTATTGTGAATGGGTGTTGAATTCTGTCAAATACTTATGTGCAACTATTTAAATAAACATTAGTGTTTTTTCCTAAGTTGGTAAAATATATTGATTGGTGTTTGAATGTTAAGCCAACCTTGCATCCTGGATTAAACACTACATGGTTTTCATATATTGTCATCATTTTGGTATTTTACTAGAATTTCATCTTCATTTATCTAATGGCTTTTTAACTTTTTAAACAATCTTTTTGCTGTTTTTAGTGGCTACTCCAGAGATTGATATATATGTATGTATACATATATATATAATTTTTTGTATATATACACACCTGCTTTCATAATCTGCTGAGAATGTTGTATCATTTCATATAAAATGTAGAAACTTGCAATAAATAAGTTCATTTGCCCTTTTTCTCTTGTTCTTTTTGCTGTAGTTGCCATATGGATTACACCTACATATATTACAAACTATGTAATACATATTTTTGCTTTGAAGAGTGATACGTTTTAAGTTATGAGTGAAATCAGTCTTTTATTACATACACATGTGAGAGTTACCCAGTACTTCTCATTTCTTCTGAAAATCCAAGTATACTTGTATCTCTGATGCCATTTTCTTTCAGTTTAGCAGTCTTAAAATGTTTTTATTTACCTTCATTTTTTGAAGGATATTTTCCTGAATATCATTGTGTGTTAGCGTGAATCCCTCTGCTTCCCTTTTTGTACTTTTAAATATTTCATTCCACTGTCTTTTGGCTTTCATATTTTCTTGTAAGAAGTCAGTGTATTTTTATCTCTGTATTCCTGTAAAAGTAATGCCATTTATTTTTCTTGTTATATTCAGTATTATCTCTCTATTATTAGTTTTCAACAGCGATTTGTGCCTACATGTCTGTTTTCCTGCTGATGTTTGCCATGCTCCTTGAATTTAAAAGAAAAACAATTTTTTTTCTAAAATAAATATTTTTACCCCTTTCTCTTTTTCTCCTTGTGAGACTCTTATTACATGTCTGTTAGACCCTTCTGCCCCAGAGACTCATTTTTTCCTGAATATTTTTCTTCTGTTCTTCAGATTGGTTCTGTCTTCATGTTTATTGACTTGTTTTGCCATTTTTAACGTGACAGTAAGTATCTTAGTAAATACGTCAGATATTTTCAGAATAACAATTTGGGCATTTTTATAGTTTCTTTTACTTTGTTGAAAATTTCTATTATTTTATTCAACACAAGCATATTTCCCTTTACATCCCTGAACACTGCAACAACAGCTGCTTTAAATTCTTCTATCTGCTAATTACAAACACTTGATCTTCTGTTCTGTCTTTTTTTCTTTGACCTAGGTCATGTTTTACTGTGTCTTTATATGTCAGGTAATTTTGAATTGTATTCTAACACATTATATATGGATTATGGGTTTTTTAAAAAAGGTTTTATTTTTATTTATTTATTTATTTATTTATTTATTTAATTTTTAGAGAGAGGGGTCGGGAAGGAGTCTGAGAGGGAAAGAGACATCAATGGGTATGGTTGCCTTTCACCTGCCCCCAGCTAAAGACCTGGCTGGAGACGTGGCCTGCAACCTGATTATGTGCCCTGGCTGGGAATTGAACCAGCAGCCTTTGGGTTTGGAGGCCGGCGCCTTATCCACTGTGTCACCAGCCAGGGCTGAATTATGGATTTTTAACTCTCTGAAGAGTATTTTGTTATAATTAGGAACTAATTTTAGAGACATCTTTTCCTCTGCTAATTATCATTTCTTTGTCATACATATTTTTTCTATTCTAGTTTCATTTGTCATCTTCTCAAAGTATCTCCTCAGTGTTTTGTGTGTGGGAGAAGGTGGTGGGGTTAGAGAGAGAGAGAGAGAGAGAGATTGGAATAGTAAAATGTTAGCTTTTAATGTCTCAGAATATCTTATTTTTTATCTCATTTTGACCTCAGTCTTCAGTGACGTTTTACCCAGGTATTGAAGTTCTAAGTTTTTAGTTTTTTATGTTTAATATTTTTAATATAATGTTCCATTGTTCATTGTTATCAGCTATTACTAGGGAGAAGTCTGCTGTTTATTTTTTCTTTTGAGGTAATCTTCCTTTTGGATTATGTCTGTTCCTGATATTTTATAATGTGCCTTCATGTGAATTTACTTTATGCTCCTCAATTTCTGATGTACACCTTCAAAACCATGTTATTTCAGAAAATACTGGTACTCCCCTGCATTTTTTAGTGATAGTGATTCTTTTACTATTTTAGATGTCTTAAATGTATTAATTGTTTTGGCATACAATGCACTGATTGATGTCATCTAGAATGAATTCATGTTCCAGTTGTATATTTTATTGGTCCTACATAGCTTTAAAATTTTTTTCCGTTATTTTTCTTTTAAATTGTTGTTGATATACATACATTATTAGATTAGTTTCAGGTGTATAGCCCAGTGATTAAACATTATATAACTAAGTGATCATCACTATAAATATCATAGCCATCTGACGCTCTACATAGTTACTAAAATATTATATATTACTTTCTCTGTGCTGTACTTCATATTCCTATGACTGTTCTGTGACAACCAATTTTTACTTAATTCCTTCGCCATATTCACCCTTCCTCCTCCTATCTGGCAACTATTAAACATGCTCCTTATCTCTGGTTCTTGTTTCTGTTCTGCTTGTTTGTTTCTTTTGTTTTTTAGGTTCAATTGTCGATAGATATGTATTTATTGCCTTTTTATTATTTTCCTTATTCTTTTTCAAAAAACCCTTTAACATTTCATATAATACTGCTTTGTTGGTGATGAACTCCATTAGCTTTTTATTGTTGGGGAAGCTCTTTATCCTTTGATTCTAAATGATTGTTTTGCTGGGTAGAGTAATCTTTGTTGTAAGTCCTTGCTTTTCATTACTTTGAATATTTCTTGCCAATCCCTTCTGGCCTGCAGAGTTTCTATTGAGTTTTCTGACAGCCTTATGGGAGCTCCCTTGCAGGTAACTTAACTGTTTTTCTCTTGCTGCTTTTAAGATTCCGTTTGCCATTAACTTTTGCATCTTGGTGTGGGCCTCTTTGATTTCACCTTTTTGAGGACTCTCTAGGCTTCCTAGACTTGTGAGTATTTTTACTTTACCCAGTTAGCAAAGTTTTCTGTCATTTCTTCAATCCCTTGTTCTCTTCCTCTGTACCCCAGTGATATGGCTGTTGTTTTGATTTATGTCCAAAGGTCCCTTAAGCTATCCTCAGTAAAATTCTTTTTTTTCTTTTTGCTGCTCTGATTGGGTGTTTTCTGTTTAATTTTCTTCCAAATCCTAATTTGATTGTCAGCTTCATCTTTACTGTTGATTTCCTGTATTCTTCATTTCAGTTACTATAGCCTTCATTTCTGACCGTTACTTTTTTATTCTGTTATATGTTTAACCATCCATATAACCAGTGTTTTGAACTCTGCATCTGATAGATGCTTGTCTCCATTTTGTTTAATTTTTTTTCTGGAGGGTTGTTTTTTTTTTTTTTCCCCTGTTCTTTCATTTGGGCTCTGTTTCGGTGTCTCTTCACTTTTTCAGCCTTGCTGTATTTGTTGCTGTGTGTTAGGTAGAGCTGCTCTATCTCTCAGGCTTGGTAGAATGGCCTAACATAGCTGGTGTTCTGTAAGGTCCAGAGGCACAGCCTCCCCTGTCACCCAAGCTGAGCACTTGAGCTGTGCCCTCCCACCCTGCAGGGGCTGTGTATGGCCTCTTGTAGTTAAGCCTTGATTGCTGTAGGCTCATTAATGGGAGGGGTTTACTGTCAGGCCAGTCAGCTGCAAGGACTGGTTGCAACCACTGATCACTGAACCACAGTGAAGTATTAGCCATGCAGGATCCGAACAACAGAGCAGGACTTCAGCAGGGCTGTGGTGTTCGCTCATTGAGTCCACCCATTGGGTATGTCACTTGTGGAGGTAGTTGGGTAGTGATTCGTTGATGTGGTTTGAAGCTGTCCACTGGTTGCACTTTCCCTGGGGCCTCTGGGGAGATGTAGAACAAGGTTAGCCTCTGCCTGTGTTCTACCTAGGGCTGGGCTTGGAGGTACCCAGGTAAGGCCGAGCCCAAACTAAGGTCAGCTGCTCCTAGTGTTAGGTATGGGGCACACTGAGGCTCGATGCTGCTTATTGGAGAGATTTTAGGAAAATTTGAAGCATTATCCAACATTGGCCATTGTATGGAAAAGGCACCAGAAATAGCTTGAATGGGCCCGCAAATTGGATGTGGTGGGGAGAGTGTAAACCAAATGATGATGGAAACTCAGATACGCTCCTCATTTGCCGACTCTGTCGGGGGAGGACTATGAAAGGAACAATGGCCTCTTCCAGCACTTCTCCCTGGGAGAAGCTTCCTCCACCCCAGCTCTCACCTTGATGGCAGACAATTCATTTTCTCCCTGTATGTCTGTGGGGCCTTTCAAGGTGCTGCCCCAGTGCTGGACCTGAGAGGGAGTTAGTCCCACTAATCTACCACAAACCCTTTACCAGAAACTGCCTAGGATTCCAGAAGCCCTCTGTCTTCCTCTGTCTAATCACTGCTACTAAAAACTGGGGCTGCTTTTTCTGGCACTGGAACCCTGAGCTAGAGGGCCTGGTGTGAGGCAAGGATCTCCTTTGCAGTCAAGATAATCCTTGGAATTTTTAGATGCCACTGTGGTTGTGGGACCAGTCTATTTTGCCTCTCTGCCTTTCCCCCAGTCTCAACATGGCTTCTTTAATTCTCTAGGTGTAGCGTTTCCTTTCAGCCTGATTTCAAAGTAGTTTTGAATAATGGTGGTTCTGTATTTCAGTTGTAATTTTGATGTGGTTGTGAGAGGAGGCAATATTTACCATATTTACCTGTGCCGCCATCTTGACCAGAGTTCAGTCTGACATATATTTTTTGGTATATTTTAGAATTTCGGTTTTTGGAGGGCTTATTTTAATAGGAGGTTTACATGGGTTTTTTTCCTCCATTTTATTCACCTTTTTTTCTATATTTTTATTTTCTCTTTATTACCATTTGTACTTCCCCATTTTGTCAACTTATCCAGATATAGTGTACCCATTTGTTTCTGGCTTTTAATACATGATTTTTAAGCCTACGTGAGATCTTTATTCCTGTTTAATGATTTCTCTAGTTTTTGTGATTACTATATTTACAGACACAGACACCACTTTCTTTATTACTAGAAAAGAAATTGCCCTGGATGGTGTGGCTCAGTAGATTGAGTGCTGGACTGCAAACCAAAGGGTCGCTGGTTCGGTTCCCAGTCAGGGCACATGCATGGGTTGTGGGCCACGTCCCCAATTGGGTGTGTGTGAGAGGCTACTACTCATGGATGTTTTCCCCCCTCTCTTTCTCCATCCTTTCCCCTCTCTAAAAATAAGTAAATAAATAAAATCTTTTTTTAAAGTATTTTTCATATATCCAGTTATTCTGCCAAAATAATTCTAAATACTTTCAGTAGATTCTGTAGTTTTCTGTGTACAGAATCACTAAAAATAAAGGTAATTTTTTATCTTCCAATATTTTTACAGGATTTTTTCTAATTTTATTAAGTTATATAAAACATTCAAAACAATGTGTAATTGTTGTAGGCATCTCCGTGTTCCTGATTTTAATGGGAATGGCTTCAGTATTTTACTGTTGACTGCTTTGCTTGCAAGAATGGATTTGGAAAAATGTGTGTCATTTAATTGGTTTTCTCTTATTCTTAAACTTGAGTTTTTATTAAGAATGGTAGGTGGAATTTGTCAAATGCCACTTAAGTCTTGATATAATGTAGTCACAGTCAGTATTTTAACAAATTTGATTTGGTTGATCTTACAATGTTTTGTTTATGCATCAGTACATACAAGTGTATTTCTCTAGACTTTTCTTTTTTGGATCTACCTTTATCAGGTTTCATTAATATTTATGGCATTTTCAGAGTGAACTGCATTACCTTAATAACTACCTTTCCTGTTGGTTTTCTTTCATGGAGTTGATTTTATTCTTTTAGTTTCACAAATTGATTATTAAAGAGTATCATGTTTAAGTCAGTTTTGTCAGTTTGCCAAAATACTTTTTAGCATAGTTTTGTTAAGGAATTCAGATGTTTTTATATGAAGTTGACAGTTTTTCCAAGTATACATCCATGTTCTTTTATATGGATGTGTGGTCTGGATTTTTACTGTATCTTTTTTCAGACACATTTGTTTCTGATTTAACATTTCTCTTTTTCTTCCACAAACCCTTTAGTACTTTTTGTTAGAAGTCTAAATTATAAATATTTATATGTAGATAAGTCAGAAAGATTTTTATTGTTGTTAGTAGAAGGAATAATTATTACCAATATTTTGGTGTGTTTATGAATGATTATTGGAATTTGCTGTGATGTGAGTTCTATTGTTGCTTAAACATTGCTCTTTGGCTATTTAATGAATTGCAGTAACTTTTGTAACCTATGAACTTCAACTTGGGCTTGGTTTTGATAATATTTGAGAATGTTTGATACTTTATACATGTATAACTATAATAACCTGCTTTACTTCCTTTTTTTGCTTTTTAACAGTTACATGGGAATTGGTCTTTCTGCTCAAGGTGTGAACATGAATAGATTACCAGGTACAGTTGTAATTGAACTATAGTACAGTCTCGTAATTCTTTGTGGCTAAAACGTTTTAATTAATAACTTGAAATAGTTAAACACATGGACTTTTCTCTATTTTTACTGCCTGTACTATGAGTTGAAAGTGGAAACTGAATTTTTGAAATAACTTTAAATTTAATGCTATTTGGCAAAACTTACATATACCATGCAGTTTGTTTTGTTTTTTGCCTATTTTATTTTTTGATATTTTTAACTTCCAGTACATAGTCATACCAACTTTAAATATTTTAGTGAGTGTGGTTGGTTCTGTTTACTACCCAACACAGTTTTGGCTTTTAACCCATTTTCAGTTGTTTAATATTCTGAGACTATAGGCCTGATGTTAAAAGTAAACTAAGGAAAGGTGTGAATTCAAATGACAAAACTGTTTCTTGAAACCATTAATCAGATGGAAGTGATATTTGGATTATGTTTTTTAGTGTTTTATTTACTAATGTTTAAAATTAATTTGGGGAGAAACTTGAAAATAGAAAGCAAAATCTGTCTAAACTGAATCAAAGCAGAATTCCTTTGGTACATTAACAAAGGAAATATGTGGAAAATGTGTATTGCTATTTTTTTTCTTGTTTAATACATGTTTTAGTGTTCTAAGTGCTGAATTTATTTTCCTTAATATAAGCAGTGCTTTAAAAATTACGTAGTGTCATTGTTGAAAATTTAAATGTACATCTGGGTATTTTTATCTTTTGCACTATCTGTTGTACTGTTCTTATTTTATTGTCCTAGTGAATAGCTATAGCACAGAGGAACTTTACATTTCATAGTAAATATGCCGGAACTTTCTCTTCAGGCTGGGATAAACATTCATATGGTTATCATGGGGATGATGGACATTCATTTTGTTCTTCTGGAACGGGACAACCTTATGGACCAACTTTTACGACTGGTGATGTCATTGGCTGTTGTGTTAACCTCATCAACAATACCTGCTTCTACACCAAGAATGGACATAGTTTAGGTACTAAGATAATGTACTGCATGTAAAATAACCAAAATACTGTGATTATTGTACTTATACCATGGTAGTCATAGTATTTATGTAGTTCTCCTTTATAAATCTATGCCTCTGGAAATTATTTTCTCTGCCTTCCAGGTGAAAGTTCATAAAATGGTGAAAAGTTGTATTCCATGAAGGCCACGTTATATCACATTTATAGGAATAACTGTATAGATAAATTTCCATGCTCAGATACTTATTCTAATAATAGAAGTCCTAAGTATTTCCTGATTTCTTTTAATAAAGCCCTTCACAGTGTGATTTAATTTTCTACCTTACCAAATGCTAAGAAAAAAGGGCTGTTAGTTTTTAGTTTAACATGGGAGTAAAATAACAAATGAAGGTAAAGCTTGATGCTACCATCCAAATTAAGGGGATTGACAGACTAAAAGATTATGCCTGCTAACAAAGATGGATCAAGGATGGTGTTTATAAGTTCTGTGAAAGGGATTAGAATTAAAACAAGTAACAACAACAGTTTTAAGAATAAAATACAGTAAATGAAGAAGTAAATAAATTACTGAAAACATGAAGATGACCATCTATTGTAAGACTAAAAGAAAATTTGGATTTTTAGTTAAATATGAACTCATAATACTTCAAACTTAAAATTATGTATGATTAGTCCTGGCCAGTATGGCTTGATAGGTTGGAGTTTCATTCCATAATCTGAAATTGATTCCATCCAGGGCAAATGCCTAAGTCAAGGGTTCAGTCCCTGGTCAGGGCAGGTGTGTACTGGAGGCAGCTGGTGGATGTTTCTCTCCCTCTTGCTCTCTCTCTTCCCCTCTTTCTAAAATTAATAAGCATGCTCTTGGGTAAGAATTTTAAAAAATTTTTAGATGTATTTTTAGTTTTTGGTTTTTATATTGTGGAAAGTTTAAATGATAGCAAAACTGATGCTACCCTGTATAAGAATGAATAGGTTTCACATTACTTTTCTTTTACTGTTTGAAGTGAAAGGAGGCAAATCCTAAGAACCCAGGAAGATAGGAATTTGAGTTTGCTCTATGTGGTATTTAAAAATACTGCAAATAGTATGCCTAGACATGTAATAGATGTTCTTTAGTAACACAAAAATTATTCTTTCTGTCATTTCATAATAGAATTTTCTGAATTTCTGACTGCATTTGTAATGGTTATTTTTTCTTAGTGTCTCAACACACTCCTAAAGTTTTCCTTCTGGTTATTAATATCTATTCTGAAATTCTATGCTATCTGACTTAAAAATTGTCCCAAGTTCACAAAAGCTCCTTATGATCGGTTGACCCTTGAACAACACAGGCCTGAACTATAATATATGTATTTATATACATATGTTTCTTTCAGTAAATATATATAGTATTATAAATGATTACATTTTTCTTTTCTCTAGCATTATTGTAAGAATACAGGGTATAATATATGTATAAAATATGTGTTAATAGATTGTTTATATTATTGGTAAGGCTTTTTTGGCCAACAGTAGGCTATTCATAATTAAGCTTTTTGGGGGAGTCAGAAGTTATACCTGAATTTTCAGTTGCACAGGGTCAGTGCCCCTAACCTCAGGGGTCAACTGCATTTGTACAAGAATGTAAGGACACAGTGCGGATTATATGTGTATTTGAATTTGATTGTTGTGGCTAGCTGGTTTCTGGAAGGATGCAAGCCCCTTCAGTTTATTTGTTGTTACTGTTCTGGTTTTGACTTATCAAAGCAGTTAACTGGGATAGTCTTATTTGGCAGCTAGTGGTACTTAATATCTTTAATAAAACCAGGAGAAATCTCTTTGGTTCTGAACCTTTGGTTCAGAACTGAAAAATATGTATTTTTAAAATTAAAATTAGTCATCTACAGTTTTTTAAACTTTATTTCAGAGAAGATATTTCATTTTGGAAGATGGGAAGATGTTATTATGATTTTTCCTATGAGGTTTTCACAGATATTTAATTGAAATTTTCTCCTGAATAAGAAAATTACTTACAAAATGTGAGATTTTTTTAAAGGGTACCTATTGATAAGAATTACATTCAAATTTTAAGTAAATCTGAAACATTTGGCATCATTTGTTTATAAATAAATATTTATTAAGCACAAGGAACAGTGGGTTAATAAGTGGGTTCTTTAGTTACTTGGCTTTGTCTTCTGGCTTAGGCCATGTGACCTTATGCAAGTTACTTAGCATTTCTGTGCCTCAATTTGTATAAAATAGGATCACTATAATATCTACTTCATTAAAGTTGTTAGACTAAACTGACATGATGCATACGCAGTTTTTAGGTGATTGCCTGATACATAGTGAATACTCAGTAAATGTTTATTATCATTGTTTGCCAGACACTGGGCTAGGTGCCAGAGAGGCAGTGGTAAAACACTGGTGAGCAAAAGGAGGTCATGAGCCAAATTGCTCTCCTGTCTGTTTTTTTACTAAAGATTTGTTGGAATGCAGCCACATCCATTTTTATGTACTATGTATGTATGGCTGCTTTCTTGCTACAGTGGCGGAATTGAGTATTTTTAACGGGACCATGTGTCCTAGAGAGCAGAAAATACTCTGGCCCTTTCTAGGAGGAACATGCTTATCTCTGATCCAGATTCTAACATTTAGAAGATCTTTGTACTTTCCAGAGTGGATAATCTTTGCCTAAAAGCTGATGCAGCTTTAATTTCTGTCTCATTAAGGTTTAAAAAAAATACATTTGCCATATAAGAAGAAATGGAAACTTTTTTATTTAGAAAAATAGTTATAAAACATTTCAGTATACAGGTTAACCTGAAATTTTTTAACTTTGTTTTAATGAATATCATTTATTAATTGACGATTGCTTTTCAGAAATCCTTTTGACAAATCAGGAAATTAGAACTTATATAAAAAGCTAGCTTTCTGTGTATTTAAATAATTATACCAATTTGTTAAACTGGCATCTTTTTGTGGTTTCACTGTGTATAGGCTTGGGTAGCTATATTTGGCAGTGAAATTAGGTTGGAGCATTACAGTTTTTAGTAAAAAGTAAAAAGTTCAATAATGGCAAAAAATTTTTTACTGAAACTAAAATTTAGGCAGTTTTATTGTAAATAGACATCTTTGAGGAAAAGATTAGGCTTTTATACAAAAGGTAAAGATATATATGGTATATTTGATTAAAATATTCTTTATTGCTTTTTGTAAAAAAGTTTTGAAATATGAATAAATTTTAATTTTTGCCCCACAGTGATTTTGCTTTCTATTTATGAATGAAACTAGAAGTAAGCAGAATATTCTACTAGGGTGGCATGGGAAGACCTCCAGCTTTTCTTTCCATTTGGCAAGCCAGCATGAATTGACCAGTTTTTAAAAGGGCTTACAAAGCATTATTGTTACACATTTATTTTAAAACATATGTATTAGAGATTTATAGTTAGTTTGTCTTAACTTTAGTGCTTTAATAAATAATAGAGTCAGTTTTCTGATAGTATTGCACAATTATAGAGTCATAGAATATCAAGTGGGAAGAAACCCTAAGGATAATTTAATGGAAATGCTCTCACTTGTTAGATAGTGCTCAACACTAGAGCGGCTTGTACTGGTATGGTTCTTTGTTTTGTTTTAATTAGACTAGAATATTTGAGATGAACCAACTCACCAAGAATACCCTCTTTCATTATTTTAGAACTCAGTCTTTTTAAATATGTGAATGAGGTTCTATAGAAATACATTGTTTATTTTTTTATTTTCAGCTAAGTAGTATATTTTAATATTTGAAGGGAGATTATTAAATCATCATTTTGGAATGCCAGTAACTTATTCCAGCTATATTAATGTTGTTCAAGTGTATTTGTAACATGACTGTGTTGAAATTGCTGTCAGAGGATCGTCCAGAGAAATTCTCAACTGTACAAATCTTTATCCTTTAAGGAGGATTTTTTTTTCCCCAGGGTAGGCAAAGGTTATTCAAGAACGTATTTTTATAAGAAATTTTATTTTTTAAAGAAATAAAGTACTGTGTTTTTCATTATTTAACCTTTTTATTCTATCATAATATTTTTCCCTTCCCCCCAAATTATTTAAAAGCTAAATCTAAGTAAGGAAGATAAAATGATAAGGCTGGATAAAGTACTTTGGGGATTGTTCAAAATCCAAATTGACTATTTTGCAGCCAGTTTGCTTATATGGTTTCTAATATAGTTTTGAAGATATATCTAAAATCATTTAAAAAATTCAGTAGTGAGTGGCAGGTTGCTAAAAATAAAATTGGTGCGTGAGTACTAAGGGTGATGATCTTGAAAATGGGGACAGCATTCACTTAGATCTATTAGTGTTATTGAGAAAAAAGTTACTCTTGTTATTTTCTATTTAGGTTTTCAATTTTTTCTTTTCTGCCTTTGTTATGCCTTTATTTAGTTAGAAATTTAGCTTGTTACCGTAGTTTGCCTTTGAAAAACAGCTTCTAATACCACTTTTTTTTTTTTTTTAAGGTATTGCCTTCACTGACCTACCGGTAAGATAAAACTTTTTTTAAAACTAATTATAAAGAAAGTAATGCTTAGCATGTTTAGAATGCATTCTTGCCGATATTCAGTTTATATGCCATATGTAGAATAGAAATCTTTCTCTAGTTATACTGACCTTCAGAAATTAAACTCCAAATTGTACTGGACACCATTGCATAAGGAAACTTTGTTTAGCTATAAAGTAAATTAGAAATGATTATTAAAATGTACTTTTTAATGTCACTATGCTACTATGCATTTATTTGAATTTTTATTTTTTTGGTATTGTTGGACTTTTCAGCAAGTGACTATACAGCAGTTCTAGTCATTTATTAATTCAGTGTATATTGCATGCCTACTGTGTGGCAGGTTCTGTGCTTGGATACATCATTCAAGGAAACAGGTAAGGTAGTCTCTGTCCTTTTGGGGTATTCAAGCTGGGGAAGTTAGAGAATAAAAAGTATATTAAAAATAAGTAAATTATACTATTTAAAAAGGTTTTAAGTACTTTGAAAGAAATAAAACCCAAAGCATGCAAATACCAAACACAGAATATGAGATGTATAATTTGCTCACCTTTGCTCGAGGTAGGATCTGAGCTGAGACTTTTAAATAAGTGACGGAGTTAACTAAATGAAGAGATGAAGAATGTTCCAAGCAGAGGAAAGTCAGAGGAATGGTGTTAAAGCAGGAGCATGTCTGGCCTGTTTGAAGAATAGCATGAAATGAGGTAGAAAGACATGAGAAAGGCAGACAGTAGAAAGAGATACATCAGAGATGGTGGGGGGTACTAGGGTTAGATCATCTAGATCTTGAGGGCCATTGTAAGGATTTTGACATTCACTCTGAGGGAACTGCAAAGCCATGGCAGAGTTTTAGGTATCCTGGCTCAGCTTCAGTTTTTAAAGGATCACTAACTGCTGGGTTGAAAAATAGATGGGCAGTAGGGAATTAGGTTAGACCCAGACAGCTCTGGGAGAGGGGCTATTGCAGAAATTGAGGCAAGGGATGATGGTGACTCACATTGCTAGAGAGATGGGAGAAGTATAATTGTAGATACCTTCAATACCAAACCTAAGGCCCTGTCGGTTGTAATATGCATCACATGTAATGAATGCTAGGGGGAAAGCTAGCAAACTGATAAAATGCTTTCTTGTCACTTAAAATTTGTATTTTACATTTACCCAACAGTCTTTGAAAGTTTAATAGGTTTTAATCTGTATCACTTGTTGCATGCCTTAAACTGATGACATAAACAATATAAATTGATGAAAGTCTTCCCCTGACTTCTTCAAATTGAGTCCAACTTTTTAAACTAGAGTTGATGGCTGTGGTGTTCTATATGACATTATCTCTTGTTCCATCAAGAATATTTCTTAAGAATTCTCCATTATATCTCTGGCATTTTCCTCCAAGCTCCTGATTTTATTGTGCAGGTTTTGATGCTATCCCTTTCTTAATATTGCCAGAAAGGATTAACCAAAAGTTTTCTGAGAACAACCAGGACTCTAGTGTTCCTTTTTCAGTTGGCTTGTTGACTAAAATGTCTTAGGGGTTACAATTATCCAGCTGTTAATCACCAGAAATAATAATAATCCAGTCCCAGAATTTTTAGTGAACTTACTCTTGAACAAATTCATACCTGTGCAGCAGTGATAGCTGCATTATGACTGCTGCCTGGCCAGATGTAAGATGCCATCAATTAAAAGACACATTCCAAGCCCTGGCTGGTGGCACAGTGGATAAGGCACCGGCCTGCAAACCCAAAGGTCACTGGTTCAATTCCCAGCCAGGGCACATAACCAGGTTGCAAACCACGTCTCCAGCCAGGTCCGTAGCTGGAGGCAGGTGAAAGATAACCATATATTGATGTTTCTCTCTCACTCTGGAAAATAATAAATAAAATCTTAAAAAAAAAAAGACACATTCCAGTTTCAGAGATGTTTTGAAATAACCAAAGACTCAGAGGCAGAGAATAGACTAGATTGTTAATGTTCTGAAGAAAATCCTAGAAAAACAGAAGAAAACTGCTAAGCAAAGAAAATTCAGAGTCTGCAAATCAAAACTATTCACCAAGAAGCATTATTTAACAAGTTTGATGGAACAAGTAGTTCTTTTAATATATATAATCTTAGGATTTTGTTTTACATTTATACCAGAGTCTGTTCCAGATGGATTAAAATAAATAAGCTATATATGTTTTTAAATCCAACTAAGAGCCAAGAGAATTTTCTGATAAATTGGGTGTGAGAAAGAGGATGTGACTTCAAGATTTTGAGCCTGAAAAATTGGAGAAATGGAGATGCCACTTACTAATACGGAGAAGGCTGTGTATAGGTGGAGGAAGTTTCAAGAGAGGAGGTTGAGTTTAATTTTGGGTAAATGTCATGGAGTTTTTAGGTATACAGTTGGCTATACAAGCCTGGAATTCAAAGCTGATTTGTGAGTAATTGGCTTTTTGGTGTTTAAAGTCATGAGACTGGTTGAGATCTACCAGGGGGGATGTGTATAGGCAGAAAAGGGAATTGGACCAAGTTCTGGGGAGTGCCATAATTGGGAGGAGAGAAGGAGCCTGCAGGGAGAAATTGAGAAGGAGCAATCAGCGAGGTAGAAGAAAGACTAAGAATTGGGTGTCCTCAAAGCCAAGTAAAGACAATAGTGAGGTATACCAACAAAAGAGTACTCGATGGTGTCAAATGCCATTGTGATGCATCACAAATTAACCAGTGGATTTAGCAGAGGTCACTGATGACCTTTTCAAGAAAATTTAAGCCGAGTGATGGAGACATCCTGATTGGAAAGAGTGAGGAAGATGAGGATGGTGATGGAATATGGATAACTTTGGAGGATTTTGACCACAGGGTGGGGTGGAGGGTAGAAAAATAGGATGTAGTAACTGGTGGTGGAAGTGGGGGCAATAGAAGATTTTTTTGTTAGTTTTAATAGAATATTTGCTGATGAGAATGATCAAGTACCAAGGAAAACTTAATGTTAATATAGAGAGAAGGAAAGTAAAGTGATCATACCCTTGAGCAGTCAGGTTGGGATATGATCACATGTGTAAGTGGATGGGGAAGGCTTCAGAGAAGAGCATCTGTCAGGGTGGGGAGCGTGGGGGAGTATAGGTGTGGATGGTAATAGGTGGGTTGATCGGGTTTGGAAACATTGCGGAGGTTTTGGTAAGACTTAATTTTCATTTAGAATTTGTTAAAGAGTTAATAGCTGGTTTTTGATTGTCTTTTTGTGGTACTAAGCAAATAAAATTAACATGTTAGCAGGAGCAGATTTTTGTTCATTTTTATTTCTCATTGGTAGATGGTGGTGATCATTTAATTGGAAAAGCCCTTAGCTGGTTGTGGACTTGTTGACTATTTTGTTACCTTCTACCTATTATTTTGACCCACTTTAGAATCACCAGTTATGTTTTGCCTTATTTATAATTAATCAGTGGTGATATTTGTTTTTGTAATGGTGTATAAAGTGGTGGTTATGGTGATTGTGGGTCAGGAAGTTCTTTATTTTTATGATTGAGATCTTTTGGGACTTCTACATGCAACATATCATTGTCCTACTTAATAAGGAAAGAAAAAGTCTTTCCTTTAAAGGGACCACCAAACAAATATTTATATGAAGTCTGTCCTGAAAGTATCAGCCGTACAAACTTTTAATTATATTGACATTGGCCTGATACTTTCAGGACACACGTCGAATGTGTTTTGCACCTGTGATCTCAGTCTTTACTTGCAGCGTTAAATCCTGGTAGAGAGAATATTTGCAGAATAAAAAAGTTTAACTGTATTCTTTGGAATTAGTGTTCCAGGTTTCTTCAGATAAATTCCTGGAAGTGGGAATTGCTCATATATTCATTATCTAAATGTTTACAAAAAAGGTAGGATTATAGTTCATGCACTATTCTATAGTTTGTTCTTTCTTCATTTAGTCATATATGTTAGGCATCTTTGTTAGTATACACATGTTTTCCTCATTTTTACTTATAAATTAACATATAAAATGGGAATGCTTCTTATAATCTATCATCTGTCAGAGTTTAAGGGGCAGTGTTTTTTCTTAGATATAAAATAAAGGCATATCTCAAAATTATTTGGAGTCTGAGCTTTGATGAATGTGGTATATAATACCACCTATGAATGGACACTCTTTAATTTTTTATTTGCAATTACAAAATTACTAATTTGTAGAACATAGGAGGTCTGGTATCCAGAAGGCATCCAGCCACATAATGTGAAAAAGAGAGACATGTATTGAAGAAGATACAAGAAACATTGTACATAGGACAAGGACACCTCAGTCCCCTTCAAAGTAGGCACCTTGGGACATCACACAGTTCTCTCAATCACCATCAGTTGCCTCATTGTATTTTCCTGAATCTCATCAACTGTCTGAAATCTCATCCCTTTCAAAGGTGATTTTAGATTGGGAAAGAGCTGGAAGTCACAGGGAGTCAAATATAGGCTATAGGAGGCTGAGTAACCTGGGTGATTAGATGTTTCACAAAAAAACTGCACAAGATGTGATACATGACCAGGCACATTGTTGTGATGAAGCTGCCAATCACCAGGTGTCCATAGCTGCAATCTTCTTAATCACCCAAATAGTTTGTTTCCTTGGAGGAATGTTCGGGCTTAATGCAAAATTTGTGAAGGCCACACAGTACACATGCTAACTGAATGATATCTTCTGCCCTCACTGCCTAGTACAGTGAAGTCGTCATTGTTCACATGTGCACATTCCAGTCCACTCTCCTTGGCTGCCAGGTTCCATTGATGTCACACAAACAGTTCTTGTTATATTAACAAGAACATATAAAATGTGGCTGGACTTTTTCCAGACAAGCCTTGTTGTATATCTTTGCATATGTTTTTCTGTAGGATTAATTCTTTTTTTATTATTTTTTAATTTTTAAAGATTTTATTTTATTATTTTTAGGAAGAGGGGAAGAGAGAGAGGCAGAGAGGGAGAGGGACATCAATGTATGGTTGCTTTTCACCTGCCTCCAGCCACAGACCTGACTGGAGACCTGGCTTGCAACCTAGTTATGTTGCCCTGGCTGGGAATCGAACCTGTGACCTTTGGGTTCACAGGCTGGCGCCTTATCCACTGTGCTACCAGCCAGGGTGTAGGATTAATTCTTACGAGTGAAATTACTTTGTCAATTTTCATAGATTTTGTCAAAAATATTTTTGCGAAAGATAATAATTTAAATTTCTGCGTACAGTAGATGACAGTGGATGAGAGGGCTTATCATCATTACTGGGTATTCTTAGTCTTTTATTTTTTTAAAGATTTTATTTATTGTTTTTAGAGAGAGGGGAAGGGAAAGAGGCAGAGGGAGAGAAACATCAATGTATGGTTGCCTTTCACCTGCCTCCAGCCACGGACCTGGCTGGAGACCTGGCTTGCAACCTGGTTATGTGCCCTGGCTGGGAATTGAATCAGGGACTGTTGGGTTCGCAGGCTGGCTCCTTATCCACTGTGCCACCAGCCAGGGATATTCTTAGTCTTTTAAATCTTTTTTTTTTTTTTTTTTTAAGATTTTTAAATTTCATTATTTTTAGAAAGAGGGTAAGGGAGAGAGGAAGAGAGGGAGAGAGGGAGAGAGACATCAATGTATGGTTGCATTTCACCTGCCTCCAGCCACAGACCTGACTGGAGACCTGGCTTGTAACCTGCTTATGTGCCCTGGCTGGGGAATCGAACCTGCGACCGTTGGGTTTGCAGGCCAGCGCCTTATCCACTGTGCTACCAGCCAGGGCATTCTTTTAAATCTTAACCTGATGTGCAAAATAAATTGTTTTTGTTTGCATTTTTAAAAATTGAATGAGGTTAAGTGTTTTTGTACTGTAATTGAACTGGTAATCTTTGTCCACCTTTATTGTGAGAATGTTTTTAATGTTTGAAATATTGATCCTTTCTAACATAGGTGGCAGATTTTTGTACTGTGAAGTCCGTTTTTCTTGGCATTTATGGCATGCTTTGTCAGAGGGAAGTTTTAAACTGTTTATGGCTCCTTTTTATTAGAGTATTCATCAATGCTGGTTTTCTTTTATAGTGTTGATATGAGATATTTTTCTGAATTTGTCAAGAATAATTGAGATTAGCAAACCATTTAAAAAACATCTCTGCCCCTGGCTGGTCTGGCTCAGTGGATTGAGTGTCAGCCTGTGAACCTAAGGGTCACCAGTTGGTTCTTGGTCAGGGCACATGCCTGGGTTGTGAGCCAGTCCCTGTTCGGGGGTGTGCGAGAGAAAGCCAGTCAATATTTTCTCTCTTACAGAGATTTTTTCTTTCCTTCTCTTTCTGCCTTTTCCCCCCTCTTTCTGATAAATAAAAGCATCTCTGATTGTACATTGCTGAATGTCAGATTTATAAACTCTGCTTAATGAACAGGATTGCCTTGTACTCTCTTTACAGGATATCCTTATCAAGAGTATTTATCTTTATATACTTCTAAAGTATGTCATAATTTTGTAATGGGTTTTGGGTTTTAATGGAAAGAGTACTATATATGCTAGAAGTAGAGAGACATTAGTTTGGGTTTTTTCCCCCCATTATATGTGTGTCATTAACAGGCATTACACTTTTGGATAAATTCCTTGAACTCTTTACATCTGTTTTCTCATTGGTGAAATGAGGTGGTTGTAATAAGTATTTCACTTGTATTTGGCTTAAAATTCCATTAACTTGCTTGTTTTGTTGATTATTAAAAACCAGTGTATTTGTTATACAGTGCTCACACCAATCTGGTGCATCTCTATTTTTCTCTAGTATTTTAACACAACACTCCTTTTGTTTCTGATTTTGGTTGCTTGGTTAATCAGTTGTTTTTAAACACTTTCTCCTGTCTTTCTGCTGTGAAATTTGCTTAAGCATCTTACACACAAATTATGCTTTTTTCGTATTCACCGAATTTTGTACTGAAAACATTTTTGATAACCATTAAAGCAAAGAAATGACATAAATACAGATAATGAAGGTAAAGTGGGATTTGGATTTCTGGAAAGAAAAATTACATTTAGATTTGGTGTCAGATAAAGCTGTTCCAGTCCCACTTCTGCTATAGTGTAGAAAGACGATGATCAAGTTAATTTGCCCTGATCCTTAATTTCTATATTTTTGTAATGCAAATTAATAATAATTACTTCACTGGGTTATTATCATGATTAAATGCCGTCATTTAGTAGACATTCAGTAACTCATTCTCACTTTACATGTAACAACTAGTGATAGAGCCAAAAGAAGGACTCTGGTACTTGAAGCTATTAAATTGATTGTTTATCCTTGAAATCTTGAAGTACATTCAAATGCATTTCTCTATGAATTTGAAATTTAAAATCCATCCTGTCTCTAAATATGTGCATTTGCATCTTTTTTTTTTTTTTTTGTAGACAGCCCCCACTTTTTTTTTTTTAATTTTATTGTTGTTGTATTATATCCATCCCCTTTTTGCTCCCCTCTGTCCCCCTCCCCACCCACCCATTAGCCCCCACTTTTAATGGCATTGTTTTGCTTATAATTTTTATCATCTCTTCATAAAGGCATCGCAGGTATAGAGATATGTGAAACTTAGTAAATTTAAAATAGTACTTACCAGTTAGGATTGTTTCTATGGTAACTAACTTTACATGCAGTTTCTAGAAATGCATCTCATATATCATATAAAAGGATCAACTTGAGTTATGTGTTTATACTTGAATCTCGGTAACTAATTTATGACATATTCTTAAGATCAGGGATTATATCTTCATTTATTAAGTTTATTTCCATGTAGCCTCTGCGTAAATAAAACAGGCTTTGAGGTTGTTTCCTTTTTTCTTGATCATTAGATTACAGGAAATGATACTTTAATTTTATTTTAGAATATTTATTTTAATCTTCCTCTAATTTGGGTTGGGATTTTTTAATATTTATGAAGTAAATTTTAATTGTTTTTAATTTTAAAGAGATAACATTTGAAAGAATGAATGCCTTTAACATAAAAAGGATAGATGCTTAGTGAAATGTGTTGTCTTACAGCCAAATTTATATCCCACTGTTGGACTCCAGACTCCAGGAGAGGTTGTTGATGCCAATTTTGGGCAACATCCTTTTGTGTTTGATATAGAAGACTATATGCGAGAGTGGAGAACCAAAATACAGGCACAGATAGACCGGTTTCCTATCGGAGATCGAGAAGGAGAATGGCAGACCATGATACAAAAGTAAGTGAACCCTGGCTGGTACAGCTCAGTTGATTGGAGCATTGTCCTGTGGAAGTTTCGGGTTTGATTCCTGGTCAGGGCACATACCCAGGTTGTGGGTTCTATCCTAAGTTGGGGTGCATTGGAGAAGACACCAAATCGGTATTACTCTCTTACATCATTGTTCCTCTCTGTTTCTCTCTCTCTCCTTCTCTTCCCTTTGTTTCTCCCTCCCCTTCTCTCTCTCTCCAAAAGCAATGAAAAAATTTCCTTGGGTGAGGATAAAAAGAAAAATTAAAAAAAAAAAAAAGAAAGGTGAAGAAATAGATATGGACATTATTCAAAAGTACTTTTTTTATAAAACATTTTCTTTTGGTACAAAAGAATATGTGTTAAAGCCTTTTAATATACTCATGTATAGCCTAGTAATTTTAATGTATTGATTATATTTTAATCTATAAAAAGTAATTCACTACTTAATTAAAAATAATGTTTGATTTGGTGACACTAGGTCACTTAGGTTAGAGTTAATTTATTTTCTATTGTTAGAAAATTAATAATTTCCATTTAATGATTTCCATTGGTTATATGATTCATCTATTAATAGTGCCAGTACAAGAGATAAATTCAGAAAGGTAATTTAGATTGTATAATTTAGGGTCATATTTTTGGGCATGAACTTGACTGTGTTGTTCAGCAGTAGTTCAGATATTTATGGGGAAAAGAAATATTGCTTAAGAATAAGCATCAAAATAATGGTACAGTTTATATTCTGGAATACAGACTTAATATGTACATTATGCTTTTCAGGATTTGCCTAAATTTTTCTAGTGAATGGATTACTCTATAAGAATAATGCCAGTTGTTTTTATTTACTAGGATCCCTTTTTTGCTTAATATTTATTATCAAGTAGTTTTAGGAACATTATTAATTGTTCCTATTCTAAATGAGGAAAATCTGCCCAAAAGCCTCTGGCTTAAGAAATTTTTAAAGATCTTTCTAGTTATTTTTAATGTTCCCTACTTATGTGCTATTCTTAGCCATTTAAGAAGAGGCAAAGGGAATGAAGCCAAGGAACAGTGAACATGGAGTTAGGATTTCTAAGTGCAGGAAAAGTACTTATGAACCAGTAATAACAGTAGGGGAGGGTGGGAGCAGCAGAGCACACAGTGGGTGTCAGTAAAAGTACTCTAAAATGAATAACCTTTCTCTCAACTTTTCATCAAAATTTTTCAATTTGTTTTATTTGGGAGCTCTTTATGAAGTAGAATTTTATTGTGAAAGTCAGCAGGGAAATATAATTTCTATGACAGTTACCTTTTTAGACTCTACCTTTGCTGAAAGACTTAAGATGACACCTGAATGTCAGTAGTACTAAATGGTAGCTCTTAAAATTTGAAAAAGTGTAGACTTAAACATTAAATAAAGACCCATAAGTTTAAATAGTCATTTTCATCTGTAATTGCTTTGAATAATCTGAAATGTACAAATCTAATAAAGCATTTTGCAAGTACTTTTGGGAAGAGATAATGATTGGAAGATATGTTAATGATTCTGAAAACATGCTTCTTCACTAGAACTATTGTCATCAGGTATAAAAGAGTCTATACTAGTATTTTTGTCTCGCAGTTGGAAGAATAGTGAATCTTGACTCGGAATCCCACAGTTGCCATGAATTAGAGCTAGGATGTTTTTCTCCTCAGGTCACATCCCTTCAGTGGTTTAAAAATTGTTACCATGGAGAATCAGGGAAGAAACATCTTATCCTTTAGCCAGAGTTCAGTGATGTCCTTGGCCCCAACCTCATTCTTCACAAATTGACACTCACTTTGACCTCCTGAAAGTTTATTTTAAAAGGTTGTCCCTGCCTCTTACATTAATTTGGACAATTAGATGAAATAAAAATAAAAATTCTTATTTCTTAGAGATTCCCCTCCCCACTTCAATTCCCCTTTCCTGACCCACTGCTTCCTACCATTTTCTAACAGGTCCTTAGTAGTACCAAATGGAGACAGGTTTAAGAGTTGAACATTTGGGTATATTGGCTCTCTGGGTTAATACTGTTTGGTCAACAGTTTTTCTAACATTATGGGGTTAGATTTAAGTATACTGGGTACCCATGATAAAGTGGCAAAATTTTAGTAGAATAACATACCACAAAAGTGTTTTATTTTGAAATAAGTTTATTCTTACATGTAAATACATAAACATAGTCATTATTTTTCATATTGTTCAAAATAGTCTCCATTTTCTGCAATAACAGACTCAATTCAACTTCAGAAGCTTGAGTACACTTTCATTAACTTTTCCTTATCCATGGACATCATAATGTTTTCAGTCTTAGCTTTAACAGCCTCTTTATTGGAATGAGGTTGCTTATTAACTTCTCTCTCACAAATGCTGCATACATAATAGTCTAAAGGATTTGTATGTGGTGAACTAGGTGGCCAGATTTCCTTTGACCAGAATTCAAGAACATTGACACTGAGGAAGTCTTGCCCCTTTTTGGAGTTATGTGCTGGTGCACGGTCCTGTTGGAAGATAAAATGACATCCATGGTACAACTACTTCCCTCAAAACATCAAGATAAACATCAGCAGTCACCTTCAAGCCTTTTCCAAGAAAATGTGGGGTCATGATATCTCCTTTGCTGACAATACCTAACACCATCACTGTAGCAGGAAATTTCATTTTCATGACAATTGGGACTTCATTAAGATTCTCACAGAGCCACCTGTTGTTTCTTCTGTTTATTATTTGGTCCTGCTGAGAATTCTTTTCATCAGAGAAGAAAATCAGAGGGTTTTTTTTCTTTGGGATTTTTCCATTCTGTTATCAGTTTCTTTGCTTTTTCAAAGTGCCTTCCCTTTGTCTGCTGTGTCAAACTGGCCTCTTCTGAGAACATACGATCTGTATCTGATATGTTCAGCAATAATCTTGCAACCCATTGCATCCGACATCTGCAGTTCTCTTGCTATGGAGCCCATTGACTTTCCTGGATCTTCACTGATGATCTCCTGGATTCTGTGTACAATATCTGGACTTGCGTGATCCGTGCATACCTTATGCATTTTTCTTGTTGGTGTTCTAACATCAGGATCAGCCTCATATACCTTCTTCATGTTGTCAACTGTACATAAAGGGATGTTATTGAGGTCCACAATTTCCTTAGCAGTTTGCCCTGCACGCAGTCCAGAAATTATGGTTGCTCTAACATCATATTCCTTTGACATGGTGGCTGCTCTCAGAATTTAATACTTTATATCTGAAACAATGATGTTAAACCATAACCTTAGAAACATAGTTTTTTAGAATTAATAAGAAACACTTGAAATAAGGAGATGCAAAGTTATTGCCACTTTATCATGCACACCCTGTAAGTTTTGACCATTTGGTGGTTTTTTTAAGAAATAAACTTGTTCTTTGGAAGTGTGTCACTTACATATAAATCATAGTTTAGTAATCTCCTGTGCACAGCCATACTCGACTTAGATGAGAAAGCCAAGTTCTATTATCACCCTCATGGACTTTTTTTTCTGGGAGATTCTCTCTCCAGGTTCACTTTGGTATTTCTTATTTTCACTCCTTCTTGTGATCCTATCTAATGTAACTGCTAGATAAAGAAAAGGCCTGAACTTTGGAATATATTTTAGTGTCATTTTACATTTATTTTAGAAAATGACAACACTTGGGTCAGTTTTGATAACGGTGAAACAGAAATTACGGTTAAGAGGCATGACTCTTAAGGACAGGAAACAATACCTGGGGATAATAGAGGTGCCCTTGATTCTCTAATAATACTTATTTTTAGGGACAGTAGTCTCAACATAGCATTTTTGGTTATCTTTTAGAAATACTACATGAAAGAACAAAATGATTTTTTTGAACTTTAAACTTGAGATTATTAAAGCCTTCATTATTTCAAGGGAATAGGTTGGTTTTCTAATACCAGAGTAGACTTTATCTAAATTATAATAGGAAGCATATATTCTCAACTAAAAACTGTGTTTCTTCTTTTTATTTTAAGAATGGTTTCATCTTATTTAGTCCACCATGGGTACTGTGCCACAGCAGAGGCCTTTGCCAGATCTACGGACCAGACCGTTCTGGAAGAATTGGCTTCCATTAAGAATAGACAAAGTAAGGACACTATGTGGTGCATGGCTAATACTTGTTTTCAAATGGGTTATAGTTTGGTTATATCAATTTTTAGAAATTTTATTTTCAAATTAAAATTTTTCACAATTTAAAATTGATGCCTCTGTAACTTATTTTCATTGCCATTTTTAATGATTATCTTTAAAATTTTACATAGGCCCTGGCTAGATGGGCTCTGTTGGTTAGAGCGTTGTACCATTCACCAAAAGGCTGTGGGGTTCCATCCCCAGTCAGGGCACATATGAGAGATAACTGATAGATGTTTCTCTCTCACATCTGTGTTAAATAAATAACATAGGACTTTGCTAGCATCCTGGATAGAGAAAGATAGAATTTTGGAGAATTTTTGGGAAGAATGTTTACCATATTTTCTTTAAAAATGTTTTATTGAGCTTTTAGGAAATAAACATTTAATTAAAATTTTTTTTTAAATCATTAAAGTAGTCCCATGATTGGAAGTTAGTAGAGGTAACATATGAAAGAAATTTAAATACCTTTGCATTTAAATTGCTATCTGAATTTAAGGTGGTTTTAATCTTAAGTATTTGTTGCTTAGGTTCTAGTGCTTGTGGCCAGAGCACTAGGGCTTCTTTTTACAAGACCAAGTCAGCATGATAACTGTTCCATAGTTAGTCATTCTAAATTTGGTATGGTTGGTCCATTAAGAAGAGTAGGACTGGGTGGGGAGGGGGACAGAGGGGAGCAAAAAAAGGGATGGATGTAATACAACAACAATAAAATTAAAAAAAAAAAAAGAAGAAGAAGAGTAGGACTTGATTAGAATATAAGCATAAAAACAAAACATGATGGGCAAAATCATGATAGATGAAAACTAAGTTTTTAATAGGTCAAACTGCTATAACAACACTGACTATATTGTGTTGCAACTATTGTTATATATGCTTTGTCTCACTACATTATAAGGTCTGGTTAACAGAAGATGATCACATATTCTTTGTATCTTCATCATCTGATTTAACAGATAATCTGACACAAGGAGTGTTGAATTCAGATCTTACTCAAAGTTTAGCATTCATTTAATACTGGGTTCAAAAGGTGATCATCATTGAATATTATTTAATGTTGCCTATGGTCTTTTAAAAATTACTCTGTTGATGAATGTAATACAACAACAATAAAATTTTTAAAAAATTACTCTGTTGAGGTATGGTTGACATATTAAAAGTTGCACACATTTGGTGAATGTAATTGATGAGTTTGGAGATTGGTATACATCTGTGAAACAAACCATAATAAATACTATGTATGCCATAAACATAGCCATCATTTTAATTTTTTATGTTTTTAAAGATTTTATTTATTATTTCCAGAGAGAGGGGAAAGGGGAGAGGCAGAGAGAGACATCAGTGTAAGGTTGCCTTTCACCTGCCTCCAGCTATGGACCTGGCTGGAGACCTGGCTTGCAACCTGGTTATGTCCCCCTGGCTGGGAATCGAACCATCAACCTTTGGGTTTGCAGGCCATCACCTTATCCACCAGCCAGGGCCTTAGCCATCTTTTTAATCTTTGTGTTTATTGCTTTAGTATTGCTTAACAGGTGTTTTTCCTATATTATTTCTATGATAGTTTATGATTTTTGAAAAGTATATAAAAGGACTTGTTCTTTTAATTTGAAATTTTTCTTTGATTGAAACTAATTTTAGGGAAAAAAATGAAATCAATGATTTATTTTAAAATATTTTACTAATTATTTTTGTTGAGAGCCTAAGTATGTATTTCTACACTTAAATAAGTAATTTCTAATCCCTTATTCTAAATAGGAATTCAGAAATTGGTACTAGCAGGAAGAATGGGAGAAGCCATTGAAACAACACAACAGTTATACCCAACTTTACTTGAAAGAAATCCTAATCTTCTTTTCACATTAAAGTGAGTTTCTTTAAGAAAACGTGTTATATTTATTGTATGTCAATGTTATATGTAACCAAAATTACTTCCATGTTTTAATTTTTGTTGTATCATCTTTCAAATGTTGACAGAAAATGTTATACTATCGCACACTGATGTAAGAGATTATAGAAAACACTTGTTTTGAGGGATATAAACAGATGGCATCATTTGCTGTGTATTTGCTCTTCTGTTACCCTGTCTCTGTGTTTCCAAATGTGAAAGTCTTATTTAGAAGATGGGAATCTATTTTCCTTCTGCAAAGTACCTTATAGTAAGCCTGTGACATTTTGAAAAATTGTGATAAATATACATAATATAAAATTTGTAATTTTTGCTTATACAATTCAGTAGTATTGAGTACATTCTCATTGTTTTATAACCATCACCAACCATTTATTCCAGAACAGTTTTCATCTTTCCAGACTAAAACTTGGTACTCTTAAACTAACTACCCATTTTTTCTCCCCCTAGCTCCTAGCAACCACCATTCTGGATTCTTCCTCTGTAGATTTAAATTTGACTACTCTGAGTACCTTATAGAAGTTGAATCATGAAATAGTTGTCCTTTGTAACTAGCTGATTTACCTTAGCCTAATGTCCTCAAAGTTCATCTGTGTTGTAACACAACATTTCCTTTCTTTTGAAGGTTAAATGATATTCCATTGTATGTATATACTACATTTTGTTTATTCACTCATTAGTTGATAGACATTTAAGTTTCTTCTGCCATTAAATATTGTGAACAATGCTGCTATGATTAGGGATGTAGAAATATTTATTGGAATTCCATTATGTTCTTAAACACTATTTGATTTTTTTACCAAGTGCAAATATTACTTTAATTATTTTGGGGCTGAGGAAGGAGTGCATTTTGATTTTGTTTATTGTAGCTGTGGATAGATTTTCATTTTCTTAGTAAATCTGGAATAAAGGAGATAAGTATCTTTTGCATTATAGTCTAATTTTTCTGGAAAATTTTATACTTTAAGCAATATAGTATATGAATCCATATTTACTATTTTTAGAATACTATCTAAAGGCCAAAGTTATTGATATATACAAGTTTTTATTTTTTTCTAGAAATCTTGCTATTAAAGGCTATTTCAAGTTATTGTAAGTAAATTTCTTTCCCCTTTTTAGAGTGCGTCAGTTTATAGAAATGGTGAATGGTACAGATAGTGAAGTACGATGTTTGGGAGGCCGAAGTCCAAAATCTCAAGACAGTTATCCTGTTAGTCCTCGACCTTTTAGTAGTCCAAGTGTGAGCCCCAGCCATGGAATGAATATCCACAATTTAGCATCAGGCAAAGGAAGTACTGCACATTTTTCTGGTGAGATTCAATATTATGATATTATCTTTATTTATTTTTTTGCCTTCTTTATATTTTTGAACCAAAATAAAAGTTTTACAAATCTAGACATTTCTGTATGGCAGTTTTGCACGTGTGTATACTTGATCTCAGCATGTTTTAGAAGAAAAATTTAAGTGGATCGGGTGTACGTGTATGTGTATTTAAATCAGGTAATTTGAAGAATGTTTCTGAGAATAGGTTATTAGAGCAGATCTTCATAATCAAAGGCCAACATACGAGTTGTCTCTAGAAATGAAATCATAGATACTTGGTATTGAGAAGATAATCATTTGTCTGCTGTATTAAAGTACAAATTTAAAGGAGGTGATGTGGCTGGGATATCTGCTTGCTCTCTCATTCTTTCCCAGCCAAGCTTCATGTCAGAGTTCCCACTGCCCAGTTCATTTTCTCCTGTTCCTTTTCATGGCTCACCAGCCTTACTCTCCAAGGCTTTTGTGTTCTCTTAATTAGAATTCTTTCCTTTCTTGGCTTTTATGATCACTTCTACAACTTTATTTCTAATCCTTCTTAGTCTTCTTTCTTTACTTGGCCCTTTCATTCCTTTTTCCCCAAGGTTTTATTTTCCTCTGTACATTTATCTTTCTAAAATGTAAGTCAAATGCTGTTTCCTTTCCTTTCATAGAGTAATACCTTTGCTTTTTCTCAGTCAGCATATACCTTTCTACATTAATACTTCTCTTTATATTCCATCCTGTATAGTGCAGATGATCCTCATGTGTGTATCCTTAGCCACTGCCCCCCTTGAATATCATATAGTCACTTCGGGGGGCGGGGGGGTGGCGAAACTGCTCTCATAGGGTGGGGGTGACGATTAGTAAGATCCATAATGAAGCCTTCAGTAATTGTCAGAGGAGATGATAATTGTAAATATATATCATTTCAAAGAAGTTAAATGTTTATTATTTAAGTAATCCATTGACTCTCCTATATTTTAAATGTTAAAATAAGAATGTGGGTACATTATTTATGTCCTAATAATAAATTAGTGTTTGTTTCTATTTTCATGGCCTTTTTCTTTTTTTCCAGGTTTTGAAAGTTGTAGTAATGGTATAATGTCAAATAAAGCACATCAATCATATTGCCATAGTAAACACCAGTCATCTAATTTGAATGTACCAGAACTTAACAGTATAAATATGTCAAGATCACAGCAAGTTAATAACTTCACCAGGTAAGTGATTTCTCTAACTTATAAGCAGCCTAATTACAGTTGTTAATCATTCTTAATAATTTGGGAAATATACAACCCATGGCGGAAGTCTGGAAATTCCCAAGTGCCCAGAGGATGAAAGGGTAGGGGTAGTCTTTCAATATGCACAAAGATTCTTTTCTTTGTTCCTTCCTCCTACTCTCCATTCCCTCTACTCCTTATAGTGGGCTTGTAAGGACAGATCCACAACTCTGCAATCTGGTCATCCTGCCCACAGACCTACACAGATGATCACATAAATGCCATTTGTTGTTTACAAGTTAAGTCACAGTATTGTATTTAACCTGTAGAATTAACATGTGATTTTGGTGTAAATATGTGTGAAATGTTTCCTGACTTCCAAGTAACTAATTTTACAAAGACACTTATTTGAGAGCCTGTCATCAAGTAGCTCTGGTATAGGAGATGTGGTTAAGTCATTTAGTAAACATTGAGCAAGAGGATAGTATTGAGGACCGGTTGGATGTCAAATCATTCTGCTAGGCAGGAAGATTATCTCTTCTGGCTTCAAAGAGCTCTGGGAGAAGAAATGACGAAATACTATGATATACTCGGGTTTAATGTTGATGAAACCTTTTAAAGTTTCCTGAAATGTAGTCACTTGAATTGATACTGGTGTCTGAAAGAAGTTCCAATGAATTCAGCCTGCCCAAATCATCTAGTATTTGAGTATCAGTGTGGTTTAGGACTTGTGCTATCACATTTTTTTCATAAAAATAATGAGTAAATTTTGTCAATTTGATATTGGTTTGGTCTTACAACATGAGTTAAGTGGTCACACCGGATTTTGGGGGAGTGTTTATCAGTGCAGAATTTTTCATTAAAGGAAAGAGAACCTAACTTTTAGCATGGAATCTTAATGGAAATATGCCTCCAGGGAAAGGAGCATATGTAAAAATATGTATTTACAGGTTTGGAGATTTATCTGAGTGTCCAGGTTACCTATCACAAGTGACAAAAATGTGCTGAAGTAATGGGGTAGTGTGGTTCAGATTATAATGGAAGTCTACAGAAGTGGCATAGGAAGAACTGTGGAAAGAGACTTAACGCTGAGGAGGCCAGAGTAGTCTTGGACAGTAGAGATGACGTGCAAAAAAAGTTAGAGTAGAATATTATAGTAAAACATGGGAATTTTAAAAGTTATGCTTTTAGTACTTTATTGTTAGAGGGTTCTGTCATTTTTTGAGGGTAGGATTGCAATCAATTTGTGAGTTTTTATCTTCAATACTATCCTTATGGTAGGGTGTTGCTAAAGGGACCTATCTGAGTTCAGGGGCCTGAACTTGAGTTCAGGGGAGGAAACTTGACAGAAGGGGTAGATGGCATAGCATTCTCTTTTGTGTTATGTATAGGAGAAGAAGTAAGCATTTAGTAAGTTATTTTGTAGTTGATAGTGGCTTTCCTTACAACAGTATTGTGAAGTAGGCAAAGATGTGATCAACTGTTAAAATCATTTTATAGATGTAGAGCTGAAAAGCAGAAAAGTAAATGTGGGTTCTTTTCTTTCTAAGGACAATAATTAGTAACTAGTACATTGCAGAACTGAGACTACTTCCCAAAATTTCTGACTTCCAGACTTGTGCTTTTTCTAATATTTTCCCCTCCATCTGAAATTCTCTTCTTCCTACACTCCCTTTTCTCTGTCCTAAATTCTGTGCTAGTTAAAACTCAAGTTCAGATGTTACCTCTTCCAGGAATTTTGCTTTGATTTACATGACACATCAGTGTTGTCATTCCTTATGACTACCTTTTATCACAGTGCTAAATCCTTGTAATATAGCTGTTAATAGACCGTTTGCTCCTAGCAGACAGAGACAGTTTCATTCTATCCTTATTCCTAACATGGAATGTGGCTCAAAGATTCTTCATGTGTATTGAATGAAAAAAATCCCCCTCAAATACTATATTGAATTTTTTTTTAATGGTTTAGTATATTATTAGGGTCACTAAAAGCTCTGATCTTAGGAATTTTTATTAAACATGTTTAATGTTTGATTTTCCTTATCAATTCTCAAAGTTCATCAAATATAGTAAACACCTTTTCCAACTGAGGAAGGAATTCCAAGGCCATCGCCCTCTTCTTCCAAGATCTCCCTCTCTCTTTTCTTTTGTTATATTTTGTTTTGTTTTTACAAAATGGGCATTACTGGTAGAAGTTTGCATGCACCCATGCACTCACATACAGGCACTTAAACCCACATACAAGAAAACTCACCCCAGTTATTAATGACTTCTGGTGGCATTATTCATAGAGTGCTTTTTGTTCATCTGCAGTTAGCGTTTATTGTTTTTTTCCCCAAGAATGGATATACTTGCTTTTTTAATGAGTAACAGTCATTTTTATTTAAATATTTTCTAAGTTTTCATCAAGCATTTACTTCTGAGCTGTATAATACTTACTTAGTTCTTCATAGGCCAATCTTAAAGATTAGGTACTTACTGCTTAATGTGTGGATAGATCTCAAGGCCTTACATTAACAACTTGAGTGTCTCCAAATATAGTTGTTGGCACATAGTTATTCAATAAATGTCAAATGAGTAAAAATAGGAAATACTGTACCTAAATATCCAAATCAGCACTTTTGAAATTAACATTTGGCAATAATTTGGAATTTGTAGCCAATAACAAAGCTTATGGGAGTAAAATAGTGGTGGGTATTGGAAAGGTATGAAAGGAGACTGAGTAGTTTTTAAGATTATTATTTACCTTTGAGAGAGGGTATATTTTTAAGGAGTGAGGACTAATGCCAAAATGTCAAGACTAGCAACGAAAAGGTATTCTAGAAGTGAGTTGAATGTGAGGGCAGAAAAGAGGTGAGGTGGGCTCCAAGAGGAATTTCGAGAGTGAGGTTTTCCTCTGTTGTGCTGCAGGTGAATGCTGAGGCAGGGGTTGGGGGCTCTGGAGCCAGAGTTGATTAACAAAAAATGCAGTGTGGATCTGAGTTTGAAAAATAGTGGGAAGTATGTGCTGATGTGTGATTTCTCCATATTGATACAAACAAAGTCATGAAACAACTACATTTTGGTACATGTACTTCTTTCTCCTTTATCTCCAGTAGTATAATTTTGTTCAGTGAGCTACATACTTGGTTTTGAATACTTTCCAGATTTAACTAAATACCTTTTTTGCAGGTTATTATTGCCTAATGAAGTCAGTTTATAAGTAGGCTATGTAGTTGAGTAGTAATTTATTTTAAACTAAGCTGCAAGTATACAATTTCTAAAATTAGGTTTGTTCTCTTTGTTTTCAGTAATGATGTAGACATGGAAACAGATCACTATTCCAATGGAGTTGGAGAAACTTCATCCAATGGTTTCCTAAATGGTAGCTCTAAACATGACCACGAAATGGAAGATTGTGACACCGAAATGGGTCAGCAGTGATATTTCTCACATTTTTAATAAAAAATGATGACTACAAGGTTATGTTTTTATTTGTACAGATGTAGAGCTGGTGAGCATAGATCAGGTTTAAAGATGTATATGCCATTGGATTTGACAGTAATGCATATTATTTCTCTTAAACTTTCTTGCAAGTTAAACATGTGAAAGTGGGTTGGTAGACCGTAGAATTACTTTACACAACTTTCTGAAGTTAAATGCTAAAGAGTTTTCTTCGCTAAACTTTCTGCTTTGGCTTAACTTAGTGCTGTCATAGGTGCAGCAGTACCAACTTAATAATGTTAAATATACTTCAGGATATTTAAGGTTGGAGATAGAAAATGGTTTTATGCTTCTTTTAATACAACCAGTAGAGATCAAATGGATGATTTTATAAATTCTAATCAGACAGACTATCTTAAATTTATGTAATGTGAATTATGTAACTGTTAGTTCAGTGTCTGGTACTTTGTAGGTGTTTAAGTATGACTTCACCTGCCCCCACATTAAATGGCATGATTAATTTTACTTTGTTGTAAATTTGTAGTAAATTTCATCATGAAGTTAAACCATCGGCAAACTTTCTCATCAAGTGGAAAGTGAAAATTATTGCTTATTTATAAATTCTTTTTTGTCAAAATTCCATGGCCAGTAGTAGATTTCTTAGTGTTTTGAGGTTAAAAGGTATTTTTTAAATTATGAGTGTATGTAAGAAACTACTTTATAAAAGTAAAATTATTATTTATACAGCTACCTTGTTGTTATTCTATGTTCTAACATTTGATTCATTTTTTCAAGCAAGGAGTATGATTTAAAAGGCAGCCTAGATTTACTCTGTCAGATAATCAGCAGTTTCAACATTCAAAGAGCAATTTAAGCATAGTGATTAAGAGCAGGAGTTCTAGAGCCAGATTACATTGATTCAGATTCTTCAACTGCTATTTAACTAGCTCTGTAATCTTAGACAAGTCACTCAACAGCTCTGTGCCTCAGTTTCTTCATCTGTAAAATGGGTGTTATAACTGCCTCATGGGTCATTGTGAAGAGTTAAGTGAGCTAATCTGTGACAAGCTAGTAGCTCAAAGTGCCTCTTAAATATTAACTATCATTTGAATTATATGTTGGTAATTTAAATGGTTATATTACAAATCAATGATTATTGTCAATCAAGATATATATTATAAAATTATTTTCTAAAAAGCATTTTCAAAAATTAGTGTAATTAAGCCTTTTTTATTAGTATAATATGGTGTCTTGTGTGTTTTCATTGAAATTATTTAGCTTCTCTTAGCTTTCAGGAATCATTTAATTCTCTCTTTTTGGCAGTTAAAGTAGCCTGAGAGGCAGTTACTTTTATTTTTCTTTCTGAATGTGGCTAATGTAGTTTAAGAGAATTGTGCTTAACTTTTTATATAAAATTTTCCCTGACATATAGGCACATTCTAACATTGAAAGGTTGTCACCTGACTTTCAACTCAAGAGTCTAGAAAGACTCTTGAGACCTATATAAAGCATACCTTTTAGCTGCAAAGTTCCAAATTAAATTAAATATATCTGCATATTTAGAGAAAAATATTAGGTAATAGTTATTAAATTAAACATACAAAATATTATAAGCAATATATGTTCATTTCTCCGTTGCTGTCTATTCAGCAAGGTAGTAAACTACTTGTTTGTTTGGTTACAGAAGTTGATTCAAGTCAGTTAAGACGCCAGTTGTGTGGAGGAAGTCAAGCCGCCATAGAAAGAATGATTCACTTTGGAAGAGAGCTCCAAGCAATGAGTGAACAGCTGAGGAGGGAATGTGGCAAGAACACAGCAAATAAAAAAATGTTGAAGGTAAAGTTGTTTCCCCTTGAAAAATTATAAATGAGTCAAAGCATTTGATGTGGTTGGTAGCTCTGCTTTCGTGGAAAGAGCACAGGACTTCAAGTGAAAAATATGGATTCAGTCCCAGCTGTGCCACCTATCAGCATTGTGTGCACTGTCACGTTACTTTCTTAGTTTTCTCAGCTGTAAAGTCAGCATAGTTATTAGGGAAAACAAGAACATGTTTATTAAACATTGGTCAGGGTTGTAGCATATTGAATGTATAATGTGTGGTTTCATTTTGATGATGGGTGAAAAATTTGGGTCATCTTTAAAGCGAGAACAGCTAATACATTTTTAGGTCTTTTCTGGATTGACATTTATGATAGGAAGATAGATACAATTTAGGCAGTCCAGTATATTAGCCACAATTTTATAAATCAGTTGAAGTTGGAGGAGCTTTCTCTTACCTTAAGTCAGCATCATAATTAGTTGTGGAAATGTTATCCCTCTTAGAAGTTTTTTCATATTCAAAAAAGTCCTACCAGCCCTGTAAGCCTATGAAACATTACCCTAGCCATTGTATTTTTGTAAATCCTGCATTAGTTTGTGCACAAAGGTGTTGTTAATAAACAGTTTTTTCTGATTGTTTTGGAAGAAATTCGGAAAACAAATTTCTCAAGCACTTAGAGGGCTTGAGACTGGTGCTTTCCCCCACCTCTGCTCTCAGAACACTAATTAAGATAATTAGAGGAATGCCGGAGCTATACCTAGGAGATTGTGTTTTAGGAATGTAAGTCTTCCATACTTCCATAATTAGCACTTTGAAAGTTGTTACTGAATTCGTTGATTTACGATTTCTTCAGCACCTCTCCTTGTCCTGTATATCTGTACCCATAATATTACTCCAGATTAGGGTGTTGACTTTCAGCAGAACAAAATACATAATTTATTAATTGATTAGAATGAACTGACATTGCTAGCTCCAGTAGTTCTCATGTTATTACCAAGCAAAAAGCAGGGTTTGTTCATGTGGCACCTTGGTGTAGGACCCAAAAATTAGTATTTAAAAAACAGGTCTTTATTTATAATATTCTGACTTCTTGGGATGGCTGTGAGCACTCCTGCTCAAAGCCTTGTTTTCCCAGGAGATCCAGCACTTCCCTTGCTCCCCAAAAGGCTATAAGCCAAAACCAAGCCCAGTAGTTCCCCATTCCGTATCTCTTAACTCTCTCCTTCAGGATCTGGGGTACGTTGTCATCAGTCTCCAAATAATAGTTCAGGAAAGCATGTGCCCTGTTACGCTGGATCATGGTGAAGTCCAGGAAAGGCACACATCCTAAGAGAGTATGCTTTTCTTATGTCCCAAGTCCCAATGGTCCAGATAGAGTCCAGGAGTGCAAGGCAGTCGTTGGTGGCTTCGGAGTCAGCCGGAGCAGGCACAATGAAAGCAGTGGCAGGTCTGCTTTCCTCCTAGCCCAGGTGGCATGACTGGCTCCTGACTACAAACTGCAGAGCTGCTGCTTCACTATAGGCAGAATGGCTGAATCCCCTTTCGACTCACAGCTACTTTTGAATGGCTTCTCCTTCTCTTCACTCTGCCCGCATGGCCCCTCTCCCGTGACAGACAAGCCCTCCAAAGTTGCGTGCCTGGTACATCACGACTATCTTCCTACACACCAGACCTCCTACCTGATTCCAGTCTACCCCCTCACAAGAGGCTATGCCTGTGGCTTCTCTTCTTTAGGGCTGCCTGCGCTTACTTTAAATGCTGACCCAAAGCACCATGCATCTTTGTTGGGAAAAGTATCATAAGCCTATCATCCACCCTCTTAACCTGGGGGCAGCGTAGCTTCCCTTCAGGAAAGGCTAGTATTTTAAGTCTGTCATCTGGCCTTTTATTCTGGGCTGCAGCACAGCTATTACCTAGTTAGTTACCAAATTGCCACAGATATGCAAATACCTTAGAAGCTCTATTATCTCCTTTCCCAACCCCCAAAGCCATGAGCCAGTGTGTTACGATATAACTGAAATAAGAGGTCTGTCTCAAAAGAATCCCACGGGCAAACTTAATTATATTGATGTTGGTTCATTACTCTTGGGGCCTTGTATGACCTCTTATAACCCCAGTTACACAAATGATGAAACTAATTCTTAAGTTACTTGCCAAAGGCCACCACTGAGATGCACAGTGGTGGTTGATGCCAGTGTCTGAAACCACTTTGTACGTGCCTCCTGGAGAAGACCATTGGTAAAAGGCTACTCTACACATTAGCCACCTCAGGACTGCTTGAGGATGTCGGAACCACTACATGTTCCTGAATAGGAGTCAGTTTGATTTTTTTTTTTTATGACAGAGTTTGAGAAGATGTGACATGACGTTCAATGAATCATGTCCAAATTCCCACATCTACTTGAAATAAATGTTTATAGGCATGTCCTATCATTTTAATGTCAGATTCATATCAATAGCAATAAATTGTACAGTACCTATATTTTAGTTTTTCTCTTTACCTTAACCAATATTGGCCCATTTCACAGGAATTTTTTCAATTTTTAATATTTTTCCCCGCTCTGTGCATATGGTAGGCATAGGGGGAATATAATGAGACTGTTCAGAGAAAAAATGAGAACAGATTAGGCTTTGCTGCATAATCTAGTTGTTTAAAATATCCAGAGGTAAATGGGTTTTTTTAATTTTTAAATTATTTTTGAGAGGAAGGGAGGGAGAAAAAGAAGGAGCAAAACATTTGAGTGGTTGCTGCCTGAACGCATCCCAACTGGGGACCAGGCCCGTAACCCAGGCATCAACAAGCGACCTTCTGTTTTGTGGTGTGACACCCAACCAACTGAGCCACACTATTCAGGACAGTAAATGGGTTTATTTTTAGACATTTTAAAAAAGGATATTTTATTGATTACGCTATGTTACAGTTATCCCAGATTCTTTTTACTTTTGCTTCCTTCCACCCAAGACCCCCTTCCCTCTTGTAGTACCACCCCCCACCTTAGTTCATGTCCATGGGTTGTGCATGTAAGTTTTCTGATTCCACCCTTTCCTTACCATTATTAACTTCTCCCTATCAGGTATCCACCATTTATGTTTCCAAATTCCTGCACCATTTCTCCATTTCACCCCTTTTCCCCTCCCATTGATCCCCATACCTATGAGTCTGGTCCTGTTCTGGTTGTTCACTTAGTTTGTTTTTGTTTTTATTTTTACTTTTAGGTTTATTAATAATTGTGAGTTGTCATTTTTTTATTTTTTAAAAAGATTTTATTTATTACTTTTAGAGAGAGGGGAAGGGAGAGAGACAGAGAGGGAGAGAGAAACCAATGTATGGTTGCCTTTCACCTGCTTCCAGCTACGGACCTGGCTAGAGACCTGGCTTGAAACCTGGTTATGTGCCCTGGCTGGGGAATCAGACTAGCAACCGTTGGGTTCGAAGGCTGGCACCTTATCCACTGTACCACCATCCAGGGCTGTTGTTATTTTAATGTTCATAACTTTTATCCATTTTTTATAAATTAAGTCCCTTTAGCATTTCATAAAACAACGACTTGGTGATGATGAACTCCTTTAGCTTTACCTTCTCTGGAATGCACTTTATCTGCCCTTCCATTCTAAATTATGACATTGGTGGATAATCTTGTTTGTAGGTCCTTGCTTTACTTCACTTGGAATAGTTTTTGCCTGTCCCTTTTTGCCTGCAAAGGTTCTTCTGAGAAATCAACTGGTAGTCTTATAGGAACTCCTTTGTAGGTAACTCTCTTCTCTTGCTGCTTTAAAAATTCTCTTTATCTTTAATCTTTAGCATTTTAATTATGGTGTGTCTTGATGTGGTCTCTTATTTGGGACTCTGCTTCCTGGACATGTATGTCTGTTTCCTTTGCCAAATTTGGGAAGTTTTCTTTCATTATTTTTTCAAGTAAGTTTTCTTTTCTTTTTTTTTCCCCTTTTTTAAATATTTTTCTATCAATGTATGGTTGCCTTTCACCTGCCTCCAGCTACAGACCTGGCTGGAGACCTGGTTATGTGCTCTGGCTGGTCAAGTAAGTTTTCAAATTCTTGCTGTTCCTCTTCTTCTGGCACCCCTATGATTCGATGTTGGCATGTTTAAAGTCGTCCCAAAGGTTCCTAAGCCTCTCCTCACTTTTTTTGATTCTTCTTTCCTCATTCTGTACTGGTTGACTCTTTATTTCTTCCTTATGTTCCAAATCGTTGATTTTAACCCTGGCTTCCTTACCTTCACCATTGGTTTCATGTGGATTTTCCTTTGTTTCACTTAGCATAGCCTTCACTTCTTCCCTTCTGCATTTGCCATACTCAAGCCTATCTGTCAAGTCTGTGAGCATCTTTACCCACCAGTGTTTCGAATTCTGCATTTGTTAGGTTGGTTCTTTCTTGCTTACTTAGTTCTTCAGCTGGAACCTTGATCCGTTCCCTCTTTTGGGCCATACTTCTGTCTTCTCAACTTGACAGGCTCCTGCGTTCGCCTCTGTGTCTTAGTAGAGCTTTGTAAGGGGTGAAGCATCAGTGTGGGTGTGACCTGGTTCACCAGGTTGTGGTGCTGCGAGGGGTCAGGTTTAAGAAGGAACAAGGCTGCTTGCTCAGTACTCCCCCTTTTACAGGCACTTTTCCCGCTTCCAGTATGGGACTGGTGCTTCTCCAGCTGTTGCCCTGGTTGTGGTTTCCAGAGTGGGTGGAACAGTGGATGCTCTAGGACCGTGGGGGCCTCTAAACATACAGACTCTGCCAAGAGACCAGCAGTTTCTTCCTCTGTCCCAACCCCCACTGGGTTTCCCAGAAACAATGCAGCTTTATTTTCCCTACCAACACTGGAATGGTGAGCTGTATGGTCTGATCTGGTGCCAGGAGTGCTCCCCAGCTGTCCCTATTGTTTTTTACTGTGTGACCACGCTTTCCACTTGTTGGTCACAGCTGCAGTTTCACTGCAGCCACTGTGCTGCCAAACCACATGCTTCCAAACTGTCCCCTCTGTTACGGCTCCTTCCTCCTACCTAAGGGAATGAGTATTTTTTCTTTCTTTTTTTTTTTTAAGATTTTATTATTTTTAGAGAGGGGAAGGGAGGGAGGCAGAGAGGGAGAGAAACATCAGTGTATGGTTGCCTTTCACCTGCCCCCAGTTGGGGACCTGGCTAGAGACCTGACTTGCAACCTGGGTATGTTACAATCAAACTAGCAACACTTGGGTTCACAGGCTGGTGCTCAATCCACTAAACCACACCAGCCAGAGTATATTTTTTTGTATCTTTATTTGTTGGACTTCCTTGCAGCTCAGTATTCTTGAATTTCTGGTTGTCTGTAGTTTTGAGGTAGATGAATCTTTTTGGTTGTGGAGGGAGATACTGTCTGCCTTTGCCTCCATCTTGGATTCTTCAGTAAATGGGTTTAAATATCACAGTAGTTGAGTGGTTTTTCACCATCTCAGTTGTAACCATGGTGAGCACAGTAGTTACATTGATTTGAATTAAAAATCAAATTACTGTTTTCAACAGGATGCATTCAGTTTACTAGCCTATTCAGACCCATGGAACAGCCCTGTTGGAAATCAACTTGACCCAATTCAGAGAGAACCTGTGTGCTCAGCTCTAAACAGTGCAATATTAGGTAAGTAAAGCCTAAAAAGCACAACCCCAATTAGATTTTCTGAGTATTTGAGATTGTATTTGTGCTGGCATTTATATTTTGGTAAAATCATAAAGGAAAAGTTCTTCTACATTTCAAAATTATCTTAAAGTATAGAAACCATGATTTTAATTTCAACTAAAATAGATTCAGATAGAATAAAAATAGTACATTGGGATGCACCTGGGGAAGTTTGGAAATTTAAAATTTTTATGTACATGTATGTAAAATTTCTGACCTGAGACACATATTTTAGAGCTCCCATCATGCAGGCAACAAGGGGCTTCTGGGTGACCTGGAAATGGCCTGTCAATTAACCCTTGGAGTCAAATTTTATTTGCATTAAAGTTAAGCATACTCAACCCCATGCCCTTACAAATAAAAAGGGTGAGGAAGAGAATAGCAATTTACATAGGCTTAGCCAGGGGTGAGCATGAAATGAGGAATTGGAATTTGCTGTTTCCCTAGTTGGCTGCCATTCCTATCATCAACTCACTACATAGTATATATATTGTTTATGTATTGAACAGATGCACTTTTTATGTGAATTCTGTAACTATATTTTGTGCATTTATATTGAAACTGTAAGATTGACTACTTAAAACTACCTATTAATTTTTGGGCAATTATTTTCAAAGGTAATTTAGATGAATGACTTTTCACCTGACCCTATGGGACTCCAATTTAAGTCTTTTCTGCGTATTCAGCCCTGTTAAGATTTGGGGCTTTCAGCAACATGTTTCAGACTGTTAATATTTTAGGTAGACAAGAACAGTTCCAGAGTAGAGAGTATTTAGACATGGAGACTTGGAATGAGAGCCTGGGGCCCTCATGACCAGAACATAAAGCAAGCAAGTATAAGTATTCACAGTTGAACCTGAATGTTTGTTTGCCCTTATGAAGTTAATTTCCAAAATTCATTGTGTTAAGATCTCGTTGAATTTTTGAATTAGTAGTATCTGTGTTGTAGTTTTCTTAAACTTAGAATTTGTACATAATAAATGTGAATTTTGTGTTAAATTGTGTTGTAATTTCTTTGGTTATGAAATTCACTTAGCTCTGTTGGTAAAAATAAGAGGAGTTGCAACGCTGGGATTGTAGGGCAAATTATGTTTTACAGTACTATTTTTAAAATTACTACATTATGGATAATCATGAAGCCCAAATTGCTTTGTATTTAGAAAGTGATGTTATATCTTGGGTTCTTCAAGAAGATTTTTAAGTATTAAATTGCTTGGGGCTATTATCCAAGATAATATGTATTCATACATATTGTATTACATGTTACATAGGTTCACCCATAAATAACCCTTAAATTGATTAATTAAATGTTTGAATTCCTGCAAAATTAATAGATTATTAAATTGCTGTTTGCACATTTGTAAATACTAAATTACATGAAGTGCTTAAAGCTCTATTAATTGTATGTAATTCTTAAGAAATCTTTAAATGCTTATAACCATATGCTTCACTTAGCCAATATAAAATTGTAATAAAGTGCCTCTAGTTGCTTACCTTTGAGCAAGGTTACTTCCCTGTAAACCTTTTGGAAGGATGTTTCCTTTCCAGCGTTAATTCCCTGTTCTGTTGAAATGGTATAAAAATTAAATTGTTCTTGATTGATATTAAGGCAGAATTAAACTATGAAGTCAGTCCTGCTTTGAGTAAGCATAAAACATGTTTATCACTATCAAAACTTAGCCAAATAGTACCTTGCCACAGGATAGCCATTACTTTAATAATCTTAACTGAAAGACCACTTTTCAAACCACATTTTCTCACCAATCTTTGTCTTCTCTTGGATATTTTTATTCTTGTTTTTTAAATTTATTTATTGTACTTTGTCCATTATCATTTATCTCACTTTTACTCCCCTCCCCCATTATCACCACTGTTGTCCACATCCATTGAGTCCTTTTTCCTTTTTGCTCCATCTCTCCAGCCCTTAACCACCTCCCCAATCCTTGTAATTGTTGATCCTGTTTTATTTCTTCTTGTACTTTAATTCCTGACCTTGCTTCTTATTACTTTTGCTTCATTCCTTCTACAACTTCTCTTTCTCTAAGATTACAACTCCAGAACCAAGAGTAGAATTAAACCATATGGAACCTTACCAGTCATATATCATTTTTTGCCCTTTGTCAAGTTACGTCTATGAAGGACTGATTAGCAATTTTATTAATTGGGAATCTACATCAACTTAAAATTTAGACATCTACTCACAAGGAAGAGTTTTATGAGTTTGGCCACTTCCACCATTAGTTCACTTTTTTCATTTTTGGCAAAGAACAAATTTTATTAATTATGTTACACTAAAACTGTGACAGATTTCTGGTATATAGGACCCTGAACGCTTCATTGGCAATTTTTTAAATGTTTGACCTATCAATTGTAAATTACCCCTCCAAAATTAGATTAATTTTGCTTTAACATCTTTCATGGTGACCATCACCCCTTGCTTCTACCAACCCAAATATTTACCAGTATGCTTGGGAAACAGGCAGCCTCAGCTGGGTTGTCTCTAGAGGAAGAATCCAGCCCTTTTCTATTGTCAACTGACCATGGTTAAAGAGACTACTACTAAATATTCCTTGTGCCCCCAACTAAATATCAGCCAAGAAATTGTATCTTTCCCACCATAGTTAATATGGAAATAAAAGGTTTTGACTGTCTAACACTTTATATTCTGCAAGAAAATTTCTTATAGTTGAATACCTAGTACCCATATTACCTCATCATAGTAGTACCTGCAAGGCATTAACCATTTGCTTAGAAACTACCTTTGCTAGTTAGTTAAGGGCAATACATGCATTGATAGTTGTGTAAGAAATGCAACATTTTCCTGAAAAGATTTTTTTAATGTCTTGCTAATTGCTATTTCCCTTTTTAATCATTTTTCCTCAGAAACCCACAATCTGCCAAAGCAGCCTCCACTTGCCCTAGCAATGGGACAGGCCACACAATGTCTAGGACTGATGGCTCGATCAGGAATTGGATCCTGTGCATTTGCCACAGTGGAAGACTACCTACATTAGCTATGCATTTAAGGAGCTCACACTTATATTGTGGCATATAGTCAACATGGAAGTAGACCAGCTCTGCTGATTTGAAATTTAGATTTTTTTAATTATGTACTGGGGACAGGTTTTTGTCGCTTTACATTGCTTCCTAGTTTACAGCATGATGCAAATGATTTTCTAACTTAGTGTTAGGAGAAATTATTTTCCATCTTTAACCTCTTAGTTGTCTAAGAGTTAAATATTACTGAATTTCAGATGTTCGAATTTATCATCACAAATCCTTTAAAAGAATTACCTAAAAGAAACCAAAAAATCCTGCCTTCTTTTTTGGGGGGGAGAGGGGGGAAGGAAATGGAACAAGTCGTGTTGTGTTAGCATGTGGGTGATGTAAACTTCAAATCGGGAGATGTTCCGACCCCCACTCCCATATAAGCATTCAATCAGTGTAACTTGCAAAATGCATAAACATCCGACAGTTTGAATTTATAGTGTTGATGGAAGAAATCATTTTTAATGTGTACTGTAAAACTTGAAATACTCAGGAGCTGAGTGAATACGTTTGTTGCTACTTACAATCCCAACCTGTTAGTCCCAGTAGTTTTGTTTTAACATGGTCTTTTCAACTTTGTTTCCTGTTTAACTACCAACGACTTCTGTTGTAGACTCACAAGTTTAACTTGTATTATAACAGTATTATATGTCAACGGTGTGGTTATGACCTTTATTTATATAAAAACCAAATATTTAGTCAATTTACCGTGTCTTAATTTAATCTTTGTACACCTTCCATTTTTAAGTGCTTAAATGAGTACTATATTGCAATAAAAATGTAGTGATATAATTAACCAGCCATTAAAAATTTACTTCTACAGATATTAAGTGTCAACTGAGTTTATATGTTAGGTATTTACATATTTCTTATGATGAACATAAAATTAGAGCAATTAAAATCCATTATTTTTCTATAAACCTAAGTCCCATAACCTTAAAATGCATTCAGTTGACTAGCTTCTCTATATTGAAAGTCAAACTTGATATTGTGGGTCATACAAAAAGGGAAAATTACTCTCCTTATTTTCATAATCATAATAAGGCATGTTACTTATTATGTAACCCCCAAAATGATTAAAATTTAAACTGTTCAAGTGGATGACCACATCCTTTGATTCTTTTGTACACAGGGGCATGAACCTTCTTTAAGAGAAGTAGGTATTTACATACACTTAGATATTTTGGGAAGCAAATTCTCATCAGTAGCACCAAAACCATCCGAGACAAAGGCATCTGAGAGTTGCAGTTGAAAACTTTTCCTGGATGTCCATTTCTCTTGCTCCCCGCGGCCACATACCCACAATGTGAGGTGAGGAGGCAGGGAAAAGAGGTGCCATTACTGCTGGTGTGTGTATTCAAGTAAATGGATAAATATTTACAAAAAGAAATGAAAGCAGTTCCTTATAAACTGCTATTTCTTCCAGGATCCTTAGACTAAAGGCGCAATTATATTCCAAAAGGATAAAGTGTGAAATGGTTTATTGGATTTTTTTTTTTAACACAAATTAATCTTCTATACTAACTGTAACTTCCATACATACAAAGTTCTCATTTTCCAGTTTTGATTTACTTCTTAGAAGTTTTCATCTTTCTGACCATCCACCTTCTTTTAAATCTCTTGGCATTTTGTTTTTTCTGGGTTCCTACAATTGAAAGTTGTGCAGTAAGAATAAAAATTCCCAAGAAAGAATTTTAAAATTTTCAAGCTACTCTACATGAATATAAATGCTAAAATTAAGTCTATTAATTTTATATTAGCTGTACATACATAATACACTGACCTAATTTTCAGAAGCAACTTTAAAATATTAATATAGAAACCATTATAAAAAAAAGATACATAATTTGAGTATTTACTATCTTCTCTAAAAAAAAAACAAAAACATTAATAAAGCTCTGGCTGGTGTGGCTCGGTTGGGCACCAGCATGCGAACCCAAAGGCTGCTGGTTCAGTTCCCAGCCAGGGCATATCATCAGGTGGCAAGCCAGGTCCCCAGCTGGAGGCAGGTGAAAGGCAACCATACATTGATGTTTCTCTTTCTTCCTCCCTCCCTTCCCCTCTCTCTAAAAATAATAAATAAAACCTTTTAAAAGAAAGAACATTAATATATAAAACTAGCAAAGCCAAAAGAATAAAGCTGGACCTACCCCAACCACTATTCAAAAACTGGGCTGCAGCTTTTTTCACTGGTAACCGCTTATTGTCAAGAGACAGGAACTTATTTACTAGAAAAGAGAATTGTTTTGTCATTTCTTTATTTGCAGTAAAAAGTGAAAAACAAGTCAATAAAAAAATTACCGGTAGTCCTGTTGATCCCTGGACCATATAAAGAATTCTGTATGAAGGTTTTAGCTGCTTGTTGCCTTGAATCTCTCAGGTCTTGATCTTTTAGCCTTAGAGCCAAGTAGCTTTTATTCTGGCTGGTGATCAATAGAAAAGGTCAAAATGAATGATGTTGATAACATGATTTTAAATAAAACTATTTTTGTCTCAAAAAGTGAAAAAAAATTCTTATTGTGCATATGCACTGACAGGATAACGAATAAAACTAAATTACAGTGCTATTTTATAAGAAATAGACTAAATTCACATTTTAATAGAGCAAACAATGTTTTTACATAAAGATCACAACTGGCTTTCCGATAGAGGATCCAATCTGAAACTTCTAATCAAAATGTTTTCCGACATAAGGCAGTGCTTTAATTCTCAAAGGTTACCTTTATATCCTACGTGAAAAGAAGACTTTTCTTACCCAACAGACTGTACTTTTTGTACTTTTCCTTTAGCTTTCTTGGAGTCACTTCCTTTTTCACATTCTTCATCTTTCTCCAAATTAACTAAAAAATTGGATTTTATTTCTAGTTAGCACCTATGTAAAAATAAAGAACATTTCCTGGAGTGCATGTTCAATTCCCACTTGCACCAGTTTGGGTGCAATTTTTATCCATAAGAAATAAGGGAAGAGGCTCAAGGTAAACTTGGCCAGTCCTATGCCCATGCTCTCTAAGGGCCAATAACATATGACTGCAAATGCACTTGACACTTACATGAAAAGTTATTTAAATTAGAATAGTTCATACCTTCTTTTAACTTCCCTGGTGATTTCTTTATGCTAAGGGAGAACAACACACTGGTTGGAATGGCAGATATCAAAGATGGCTTGTTAAACAACTCTATCTGGTTTTACAAATAAGACCTCCCACCCCCCAGTTTTGACTTAGGATCTTTAATCCATTCTGGAAAGCAAGTCGCTCCCCAAATTCACACCCACCTGCCCCCAATCAACAATCTAGTAAATAGCAGATGATAGTATGTTCTCAGGATTTAAAATTTGAAAGCATATCAGCAGACTTCCAATGCAGCAGATTGCTGTGGTTCATGGAGTTAAAGACTTAAGCTGAAACAAATGAAGGGTGGTAGGCCTGCCTCAATTTATTTGGAGAAATCACAAAGAGTTAATAGTTTGAAGCATAAGAGACAAGGACTAGCCTGCAGATCTGAGAGACAAATGTAAACTAACAACACTATGAAATGCCTACACCATGCACAACTGGGAAACTACAAAGGAGGAAGTAAAGGGATGGGTGCATTGAGAAAATGAAAAGGTGACATTTGAGTTCAGTTGTAAAGGATACAAAAGAAATCTACCAAATACATTTCTGTTTAGTGAGTTTAGGATCTGAGTAATTCTTCGGAAAAGTTCTACAGAAAATCTGAGAACCAGGTCAAACATGTAGTAGATTTAAGATAGAGACGAGAGAGAAAAAACAAATATTCAGAACTCTAAATTTAGTGAGGTTTGGCTGACTCCAAGGGATAGGTGAAGAGGATGGCTACAGTACTTGGCTTTAAACATTCAGTGGATGGCAAAGCTGCTAATGAAATGGGGGACAAGGAGGAAAGACAAATTGGTGGTAGGTAAGGCAAGTACAAAAGCTGAGTTTTCGAAGGATCCTGTGGTAATATTAGAGTCTGCTACTCTAAATCAAAAATTTCAAGACACTTGTTTTATTCGCCATCGACGCTGCCCCAGTACAAATGACAGATGCCTAACAATTGTTGAATAAACACTGGGATGAGAAGTGTTTATTCTAGAACTCAGAAGCTAGAATTAGCAATGGGAATGAACAATAAGAAACAGTGAAAGACTGAAGAAAGTGAAATACTTCTGCCTTTCCCATCAAATTCAAATATCTACTGGGTAGCTTTTTAACTTAGGCTTTACTGTTTCTTCAATTACATGGATTCAAATCAATGTACCAATATGTATTTCCAAGATGGATGTACATAAGCAAGTAATACAATAAGACCCATTACTTACTCTGTCCATGAAGTTGTAGTTAACTTCTCTAGAATAGTGTCTGGAAGGAGTTTCCTTTTCTTAAAGACATTTAAAAATAAAAGGTGAGCTACGTGACATTATACCCTGGGTTGCATATGCTGTTAAGAGATTTTACAAACAGCCTTACTAAGCTGACCACTGCCTCCACTATCTCTAAGCTGAGGGAAAACTGCAGTCAAAATAAAGCTCAGCCCTGGCTGATGGCACAATGGCTAAGGTGCCAGCCTGCAAACCCAAAGGTTGCTGGTTCGGTTCCCAGCCAAGGCACATAACCAGGTTGCAAGCCAGGTCCGTAGGTTAAAGGCAACCACACATTGATGTCTCTTTCCCTTACCCTCTCTCTCAAGTCACTGCTATACACTGAAAGCCATATCCCTCTCGAGTCAGTTCTCTGTAGCCAATCTGCCAAACATCCGAGAGCAGAGCAATCATATTTCATGTTTGTACAGCCTTTAGTTTACAAAGCACCTCATTTAAAGGCAACCCAGTTACAGCTAAAAAGCAACTACCCCCAGTGAGGCGAAATGACAGGTGCCAGGCAAGCAGAATGCCAGAGGTGCGACTTAATCCCATCATTTCAAATTCACAACTTCCCACTCCCATTTTCAATCGGTGGACAACAGGGAGTAAGAGCATCTTTCTTTTTTCACTGATAATCAGAAGAAATATTAGAGATGTTCTCCCCAACCCAGGTTTCTATCAGCTTTGCAATAAACATGGGAATGGCATGGTTAGAGTTGTTCTCTAACCTTCTGTTCGATGAACAGCTCCTCGCGTCGCTTCCTCTTCTCCTTCAGGAGCGTTTTATCCCTGGGAGAAAGAGTGACAAGTCAGTGCGGGAGAGACAGGAGGGACGAGACGCGACGGTTCTCCGGCCCGGCCGTAGGTTCCAACCTGCGCACGGTCTCCCGAACTCGCCGCTCCTCTTCTCTCGCTTCTGCCTGGGCGCTGGCGAAAGTCAATTCCTCCGGGGCCTCGTCAAACTCTTCGTCCCCGTCTTCGTCTTCCTCCAGCGGCTCGGCGGCCGCGCCGCTGCTGGGTTGCCCGAGCAACAGGCCGTGCTCCGCCTCCTGCTCCGAGGCTGGCTGGCCCTCGTCCACCATCGCCGATGCCGACGCCGGGGTGCGGGACGCGCGTGGCCGGAGCTGCACCATTGCCCACGTCCTTCCAAACCGCCTGGTCTCTGACCCGGAAGCAGCACGCAAACGGAGCGTGACGTAATAGCACGCGACGCCGGCTGAGTCGTTCCTGGCGGGCCCGGAGGCCCCACGGCGAGACAGGAAGCGGAAGGCGGCCCGTACGGTGGGCGGAGACGCGGGCGCCGGGCGGAAAGGGGCGTGTCCTGAGTTGCGTCTGGTCGGGGTTCCTCCCACCCACACTGAGGCGGCGCGGTGGGTGATGCCGGATTCCCTGTTGGCATCTGTAAAGAACCCGCCGTGAGATCGTGAGATCGGTGGCCTTGGCGCTTGTTACCAAGCAGGGTAGAATCATCCTGTGGCCCTGTTGGCCGGGATGCTGGGAGCAGGGTTGACTGGGTCCCCGCGCTCCTGGCCGCGGGCTGGCGCGAGTCCCGCCTGCGGTGCCCAGAAGCTGAAGACCGCAAGCCCCGAAGCCCTATTGCCGCCTTTTAGCACCGCCTAAGAACGTCCCTGGATTCGCTTGGTTAATCCAGTTAAATCAGTATTTGTAGAGGAGGCTCCCTTCACTCGGCGCTCCAAAAGTAAATGGAGTTTCAGAGGGAAAAAATGCGCTCTAGCGGCAGAACAAGTTGACAGACACAGGCTTAAGTCAGTTTTCTGCAGAAAATGTGTTTGGCGACTTCAGCTGACGTTTTTCTGGCTTCCCTGACCACCTGCCTTCTAACACTGACTGTCCGTGCCTCTGTTCTGTGTTCATCACTGACGCCTTCCCGAATATTGTCTGATTCCCCCCACCCCTTTAAATGTAAGCTGGGTGAGAGGGAGTAGGGACCCCATCTGATTCCCTGGTGCAACCCCAGGGCCTGGAACAATGGCTAGCCCATGACAAGTCCTGAATCTGGTGAAAGAATGATTTCACCATACTTAGGGAATACAATCCTAATACAACACCGCCCCCAAGTATATTTAAATTTTTGGCATACATGTCCCATCATGACCTGTTTATCTTCTCCCATCCATTATACAATAGTAAATAATTCATCCATCATCCTCTGAACAAACCAAGCTGTTTCACATTTGCCATGTATTTGTACATGCTGTTTCCTCTACTGATACACTCCCCTACATGGAACTACTATTTATACTATACCTCAAATGCACCGCCAGGTGTTTCCTTCAAAAGCCTTTCAAATGCCTTAACACCTACCCTATCCCTACTCTGCCCATCTCAATTTGCACTTCCCTTTGAATCTTGCACAAATTTCTGTTAACTGCAATTTCTACACTGTACAAGAGTTTACATGACAGTTCTCCCAACCATTCTGTCAACTCCTGGAGCGTAAGGTCCATGTCTTACTAATTTTATTTCTAACGCCTATCTTGTAGTAAACATTCAGTAATATTAAATTGAATTCAATAAATTCTACCTCACAATTTGTATTTGCAAGTCTCCTTTCATCTTCTCTAATAAAACCAAAATATGAAGAACAATGATAAAAATGAGCCAGTCAGTGAAGGACAAATACCATATGATCTCACCCATTACAGGACAATAATGAACAAAACTAACAACAAGCAAAACAAAACCAAATATATGAATACAGTGAATAGGCCTTCAGTGGTCAGGGGGAAGGGGGTTGGGGGGAAGGGGGTAGGCAGAGGCAAAGAAGGGGAGCAGTTTAGACAAGAACCTAGTATAAAGGAACCATGGACATGGACAACAGGTGGGATTGACTTTGGGGGGAATGGGTGGGTGGGGAGGGGGACAGAGGAGCAAAAAGGGGATGGATGTATTACAACAACAAAATTAAAAAAAAAAATCAATGATAAAAATACACATACACATATACACAGAGCTGCTGGTACCAAAGGCACCAAGTTGCAAGAAACAGTTCTAAAATATCTGGGCCTTGGTCAGATAGAAATTAAAAATATAATCAGACTCTCTGAGACAGCTAACACTAGGAAAATGTATAAAGTAACTTTGAGAAGCACAATGACAAATCTATTAAAAAAGAATGATGGCATTTTATGTGCAAAAACTGCATTATATGTATTACACATTTCCTCAGTGTACACACCTTGACCCACCCATGGGAAGTGTGAATTGAACCCTGAAGGTTGGCCCTTCAGATTCTAAGGTTATGAACATCCCTCCTGTCCATGTAAAGGATTTTTGGGATTTATTAAAACATATGACTTGCAAATGCAGTACAAAGTTTTATGTGGTAGCATCTTGTCGTTTATTTCCACAAAAGCCAAAGATGTAACATTAAGTGCAATTTTGTAAGGGTTGAGGTGATCCAGGGAACCTTGCTATCTTACACTGTTTCCTAAAGGCTACCCCTCCTTGTGGGGCCTCTGAATGCTTGCTGGACAGCAATCAGGCATTCCAAGATTCCTGGGAATGCAGCATTAGGTGATGGGCCTTGAGGTGTGAACTGTTTTCTTGCTACTTTCTCCAAGGTAGTGCCATGGGAAACACTCCCTTCAGATTTCAGTGTCTGGGAAAGGCTGGTAGTCCTTGCAGGGGCCATATGCTTCTGAGTTTATGATACTAAGAAAGAGTCAACCATCAGCTCTCCCTTTCCTCCTTGGCTGCTAAGAAGGCTAGTGCTAAACTCTAGGCAGTTGGAATTATATATTTGCATCATTTTTTTCTTGATCTCATCCTGATTTTCCACCTTGCAACTACTTTTTCTTTCCTCCCTCCCTCCTTGTGTTCTTACTTTAAGCTATCCCACATACTTTGAAGTAAAGCGGCCAAACAAGTTAAATCCTGAAAAGTCCCCAGCAAAGATACCTCATGGGGTCACATCTTTATACAATAAATTACCTACTGTAGAGAGTGACTTTATTTTCTACCCAAACTTATGCAAAATTCAGAAATATCAAGGTTTTTACCTGTCTATGTCTTTGCCAAATAGCAAAAATATAATTGGGATAACTACATTTTTAAGACACTCTAATTAGACTTTTCCCCTCCCCAAAACCAACCAAACATATCAGTTATCAACAGATCCCAGCCCAAAAAAAAAAAAAAATCAGAGGGTATTTTTAGATCTCCCAATATTCATCTCTCCATTGGTAGGATTGTGTCTCCTCTGGTTGAGGCCTGGTACTGAGATGTACTATAATCTCATCCTTCCTCAGGGCAATTAAGAAATCGTTTCAGTTTCGTGAGGAGCCAGGGCTTCAGGAAGAGTTGTGCCACAGGGCCCCTGAAAATGAAACCTGAAAACAGAAGGGTAAACACATCAGAGTTAGAAGCTAAACCATCATACTACTTCAGCAAGTCACTCATTCCTTAATTACACCCAGAGTAAAATCCAAAGTCTCACAAATGTGGTATCATGAGTTTTTGTGCCCACTTCTTTCATCTAGTTTCTGACAACTCATTTCACCAGGAACTGGCCCTTGTGATCAAGAGAATTTGAGGAAAAAACATGCCTAGAATTGAGATGATATAAATAAGAATTTATAAGAATTTATTTAAGGGCAAGGGAAGACATGATTATAAAGTATATTTCTTGATTGTGTTGCCAAACTCATAATTGAAGTTTTCAAGTTTTACAATATGTATATACTACATTAAAATAGCACTTCTATGTACTAAGAGAATAATAACTTCAGGCATCATACAGACCATAAGGACCTTAGCTGAGTGAACAGCTAAACCATCCATTGGACTTCACAACAAGCTCTGACTTAAGTCAGAAAGGAGAAAAAAAAAAGAAAGTGCAAAAAGGAGGAAGAAAAAATAGTGATTTCTGCTTCCTTCAAGAGAAAACATTTAGGGCACAAGAAAAAAAAACTCTCAGTAAGAAAGAAAAGCAGGGTTTTGTTTTGTTTCGTTTTGTTTCTAGTGTATTCATAATAAAACCAATTGAGCACAACTAAAAATGAATATAAAACATTTCAATGTAATTTATCATATTATTTATTCTTGATACAACACAAATGGTGAATGCGCTCTTCTGTAAATACTCTCTCTCTCCGCATAGTGCCACTAATGGGCCTCCCAGACCAAATGACATTCCTCTTTCTCCTGAGGCCCAGCCCGCAGTGCACGAACACTGGCCACTAGAAAGCTAGCTCCTCACCAGCACAGTGGTTACAGTCCCTTGAGAACTTTCCAAGAATTACAGCCTGGCATGGAGAGCTTTTAGGGAATTTCCAAGTCCTTTGGCCCATATGGTCTCCTTCCTAAGAAAGTGACTCTCTAGTGCCCCTTTCCACATTCACCCTTCTCCCACTTCACAAAGGCAATCTGTCTATATTCCTTGCTCATGCCAAATCTTACAACAGCCCAGAATGTGAAAATCTATGGGGTGCCAGAAAAAGAGACGTTTGAAATAATCAGTGTAGGTTAAAGAAAATAACTTATTTCTAAAGACTGGGTATCACATCCTTATGCAAGTAGGGCTACTTCATTCTTGCTTTTAATAAAATTGAAACGGTTTGATAGAATTGGCAGTTAACAGGTAACAAAATGAGATATAAGATTACTATTGGTATTTTAGTGTACAATGTGGAAGAAGGTCCAAAATCTGAGTAACAATGCTACAAGGAAATTTCTTTCATGTCATGTCGCAGTTTATATGGTTAAGGGCTCTCAGTACATCTATCTATAAAAAGCCAAAAACTAAGAATTACAATTGACATTGCAAACGTACTGAGCTTGGCCCATGAAAACCTGCCCTTCCTCCCCTCAGATTGGAAATAAAAGACACAGATGAGCAAGCTGCAGAGTGAACAGAAAACAGCGTTTTTCCCCAGGACAAGCTGTAAAGAATCATAACAACGCCCTTTTTTGAGTAACTGCATACCTTTTCTACTCATTGAGGAGTTTTTTTCTTCTAACACTGTAAAGTATCAGAAACTTCACTGTTTGAAATCAAAGCAATAAAAAATGAACTATTATTCCCCTGTGCCTAGAGGATCTAAGTCACTTTGCCATTGAGAAACAGCCTTGATTTCCAACCCAGGTGCAGAGCTTCAGATAAGGGCAAATGCATACTACAGTCCACATCCACCTTCACTGTGTTGTTTCCAAGGACACAGGACCCTGGAGTCCACTCTGCCAGCCAGACTAATGAAATCCCTTCTCACAAAGCCCTAACCGTTACTGAAACTAATGAAAACTTCTTCATTTAAATTTCACCTAGGCCCTGGTTGGTAACACAGTGGATAAGGCGCTGGCCTGCAAACCCGAAGGTCGCAGGTTCAATTCCCCACCAGGGCACATAACAAGGTTGCAAACCAGGTCTCCAGTCAGTTCTGTGGCTGGAGGCAGGTGAAAAGCAACCATACATTGATGTCTGTCTCCCTCTCTGCCTCTCTCTCTTCCCCTCTTTCTAAAAATAATAAAATCTTAAAAAAAAATAAATTTCACCTAAACCGTACTTTCCCAACAAATTCTGTCATTCTGTCTTTTCCCTTCTCTGGGGACATGCCTGTTTCCTCTGGAGTGGAGTGTCCCTCATCACATTCACTCAGTAAGCCTGTCTTCTCAGACTACAGGTTCGTTTCTAGTGGCCATGGGCTACCACGTGAACCATCTGTCTCCTAACAATCCAGAATATTCAGCCATGAATACAGGGATACAAAAATTCATGTCCCGTGATAAAATTCCCATAAAATTTTGCTTTTTTGGAAATGTTAATCAAATTTACCATTTGTTGTTTTAAACAACTATATACTGCAAATGGCTGTAGTGAGAATTCAATCTAGAAAAAAATTTTAAGAGAACATTTCAGTTTTAAGGAAATTAAAAAAAATGATTCATCTGCTATTTTGTTGCAGAAGGATAATAAATAGGGTAGTCAACAAAAGATTTTCAAACATGAAAATACAGTACATTAGTACAAATTTCTACGCTAGAAGTAGAATGCAAATACAAGTTAAAGACAAAGAGAGACACTGTGAAAGTACTAACTGTGGAACATCATCCCGCCCACCAAAAGGTTGCGGGCTCAGGATGCGAAAGGGGGCAATATTTCTCTCTCTTTCTTCCTTCCTCTCCAAAATAAATAAAAATGTATGTATCCTCATGTGAGGATTTATAAAAATATTCAAATAAAAAGGGCTGTGTATTTGTTTTGTAAATGGATGATGGTGGATATCAAGTACTTGTGGCATTCAGATTTGCCTGTAAGCATTTAAAACCACAATAATGGCAGTTTTATTTTAAAATGTCAGTATTTTATTTCCAATGCTCTTGAGATCACATCTTTTTTCATGATTTTGATATAAAATTTTAGATGTCAAGTTTACAAATGTGACAGAGGTACATGAACAAAAATGTTTGAAGACCCCCATCCTAGCACCCATGCACTTTGCCCAACCCTCCAGTTGTAGAATAACCAAGACTACTGTGATCCAGAATCTGGTAATGCTATTTTATTGGTTAATGTAAGTATCTAATTTAATTTAAAAATATGGAGCCCTGGCTGATGGCACAATGGATAAGGTGTGGGCCTGCAAACCCAAAGGTCACTGGTTCGATTCCCAGCCAGGGCACATAACCAGGTTGCAAGCCAGGTCTCCAGCCAGGTCCATAGCTGGAGGCAGGTGAAAGGCAACCATACATTGATGTTTCTCTCCCTCTGCCTCTCTCCCTTCCCCTCTCTCTAAAAATAATAAATAAAATATTTAAAATAATAAAAATAAAAATATGCAATGATTTAGAAAAATATAGCTGTTAAAAGAGGGTTATTTCTAGGAATATTACCTGAATGCTTTAGAAACAGCCAGAGTCACTAAAAATGATTGTTAAATTAGCTGTAGGTGGAAAAGACGGGGTGGGGGGGGATTGAATCACAAGTTTTGCTTTCTACTTTCTTCAGTTAGGAAAAGAAAAACAAAACAAAAACATCAAACCCGGAAATTGTAATCCGGTGTTTTTCAAGATTTCCTGATAAGAATGGCCTGGGTCACTCATTAAATGTACAAATAAACAGTCTTCTTGCCCAGGTCGTTCTGATTCAGGAAGTACACACTGGGATGTAAGGATCTGACTTGCTTGGTTGCCTGAGTTATTTTATAAAAAAAGGGCTGTGTGACTTTTATCATTAGGGAAATTTGGGAAACACCAGGAGGATTATGAATGTGCACATTTATGCAAGAAAGGTGAACTTCAATCAGCAGGTTCCTACTTGAGAAGGCCCTTAGCTCTGTCAAAAAGAAAAAAACCTGAATACACATTTATGCTTTAAATGAAAATAAAGTATATGTAGCTTTTACTTTTATTCTTGCCTTAAATGACTTTTTAAAAAGAGTTTCTTTTTAATATTTATTTTTTTAGAGCAGGGAAGTGAAGGAGAAAGAGAGGGAGAGAACCATCAATAGGTTGCCTATTGCATGTGACCGAACTGGGGTCCGCAGCCCAGGCATGTGCCCTGCCCAGGGGAATCAAACCAGCTACCCTTTACTTTGCCGGGGAAGCCCAACCAATTGAGCCACACCAGTTTTTTTTTTGTTTGTTTTGTTTTTTTAAATTAACAGACTTCTAGGGGCAGGCCAATCACGTGGACTGAAAGGGCCCCTGCGACCTTCCCTTGATGATCCAACCAGATAGGGCACTGGCTTTCCCTGTCAAATGTGGTCAACTGTGAATGAAAAGAAACAGCCTCTCTACACACTTGATGAGTAAATATATAATTAAAGCAATCAATAAAACCATTATCTAGCTCAGAATAACAGTCCTCTCAACCTCACCAGCAATTAGCTTTCACTGGGGCCACTTGTCCCCCAACACAAACGCGTTACCTCCCCCCTCATCGACTGGTGAGTCTTCTGGGACTCTCTTCCTCCACTCCAGCCACACCCACCACTTTGTTGACCCTCAGAGCTCCCAGATGTGCTTCCTCCTGGGGCCTTGGTTCTAGGTGGTCCCAGTACCTAAAAAGCTTAGTCCAGATAAGCTCTTTAGCTAACCTCTTTATCCCCTTCAAGTCTGCTCAAATCTCTTCCCACTGAAGGTGGCCCTAACTACCCAACCGAACCCTGCAATCTTTCTGCACCCCACCCCCAACTCTACCTTTGCTTTCTCCCAATGTCACCCACCTTCTCCCATGCTATAGGATTTGCACGTTTATTATACTTGTGTACTATTTGCTTCCATCACTAGTGTGATATCTCGTGGTAGATTTTTTGCTTTGTTTACTGGTAGATCCTATACTAAGCACCTAGAACAGTGTATAAAGATATGAGTTACTTAATAGATATCCATGGACATCAATTAAATTGCAAAGTTTATAGAAATGAAACACTGAACATCATGGCAGTTGCAGGACACAGAGGGCCCAGGGTGCTTGGAGGGTCCTGCACTCCGACAGCCCACCAGCAGCATGAAAACCGTATCTGCCTCAGCAAATGCACTGACCCTTATATGCCAAGGATCCCAGGGCTGAGTAACAGTCAGAACCTTGAAGCCTAAATTCGAAAATGCACAACATCTAACAGTAATAGCTTATCAGACATCATCCAAGACAGCCATCAGGGATGGAGAAAATGACAAACGCAACACTGGAACTATATAACACCTTGAAAATATTAACATATTTCAATGGGAAGCTATGGCTTTGTCTCTAGATTAGAATTGGGGCAAAGCATGGAAAGAACTTGTGCAAGGTCTAAAGAGTCTTGTGAGATCCAAATTTAAAATGTAGGCAGCACTCTAGCTACCTCTTTAGATAACAAAGAAAATCAGATTACTGCTAACGTTATTCCAATTTTCATTTTTCTCAGTAACTTAGACCAGGGGTTGGCAAATTTCTTTTTCTGTGAAGGGCCAGAAGGTAAATATTATGCAGGCCAGACAGTCTCTGCTGCAACTATGCAATTTTGCTGTTGTACAAAAGCAGCACAGACAATATACAAACACAGGGCCTTAGCCCATCTCCCACATAACTTCATTTACAAATACAACGGTGGGTGACTTTGGCCTATAGGCAGTAGTCTGCCAGTTCTGACCTAGAGTAATGCTCAAACAAAATCTGTCAACGCATGAGATGTAAGAAAAATTCTGCCATTGTTAAGCTGTGGGTTGAAACAAGCCCTCAATGGCTCTAGGGTTGGTTCCTTATTTAAAATTTTGAGTAGAATGAGATGATCACCCTCATCCCTTCTAAATATCAGATTTGATAACTCTCAGTTAAAAGCACTGTTGGCCTCACTGGTCAGTTATACGGGAAAATTCCCAAACTTAGTGGTGCAGATAGTTCCAACTCCCCAAAGAAGCCAACAAACAGATGGTGTGGTTCTTGTGGTTCTTGTGGTTCTTGTGGTTCTTGTGGTTCTTGTGGTCTTGTGGTTCTTGTGGTGCTGGTCAATGGGAAGCTTGTCAAATTTGGTCTAAGTTTCTAACTAGCAAGTAGTCTGTTTGTCTGAACAGAGACAGCTCAAGTTTTCAGGACATGAATCAGGAGAATTGGGGGTAAAGAGTAGCAGCTAGAGCAGGTCTGTGGTTTTAGGAGGCCTAACATAAAATTTTATCATTACATGCCAAGAATCTCTTCTTAACTTGCAGGAAAAAACACCACGTTCAATTTGCTTTCACAGGAAGACATGCACAATGAATGCTCAAAACCTACTGTCAGTGCAGAGCACGAGGCAGACACCAACTCCTATCTTGGGTTGTGGAAACACTTGACCTTTTTCTTCTTTTTCCCTATTTGCATTTCTTACTTTTATATAATAATGATTTGTTTTAATTCTTTATACTTACTTGAGATGAGCTGAAGATAAAGTGATTGAAAATAAACCACATTAGACTAATGGAGACTTCCTTCAGGACGTTTATCCCGTCCCATTCTGGAGTACTCTGATGCTCCTTCAGGCAGACAAGGGTCTCTAGGTGCGTGGCTCTGATACTACTATGGATGATGCTAACTGGCCCAGGTGCTAAACATATGTGACACAATGCATTTAGAGGTCTAATGTCCATTTTCCAGTAGGTAAGTTAGAAGACAATATAATTTTTAAACAGCTCTGTTGAGACATAATGCACATGAAGTCTGTTCATTTAATATATAATTTACTTGGTTTTTAAGTATATTTACAGAGTTGTATAACCATCACCAGTCAACTTTAGAACATGTGCAAGTATTTTCTCTCTTTCTGTGGGTTGTCTTCTTTTCACTTTATTAATGGTATCCATTGAGGTAGAGAAATTTTTTTTTTTTCATTTTTTCTTTAAAGATTTTATTTATTATTTTTAGAAAGAAGGGAAGGAAGAGAGGCAGAGGGAGAGAGACATTAATGTATGGTTGCCTTTCACCTGCCTCCAGCTACAGACCTAGCTGGAGACCTGGCTTGCAACCTGATTATGTGCCCTGGCTGGGGAATCGAACCAGCGACCTTTGGGTTCGCAGGCCAGCACCTTATCCACTGTGCCATCAGCCAGGGCCTTAATTTTGATAAAGTCCAATTTATCCATTTTTCTTATGTTGCTTGTGATTTTGATGTCATGTCATTTCAAAACAGCTTTGACAAACTCAAGGTCACAAAGATTTACTCCTGCATTTAAAAAATTAATTTTATATTTTTAACTCTTATATTTAGGCCTAGAATACACTTAAGTTATTTTTTATTAATGTATTTTATTTATTTTGCTATTATAATTGTCCCAATTTTCCCCCTATGCCCCCCTCCACCCAGTACCCCATTTCCTCCAGCAATGACCCTCTTAGTTCTTATCCATGAGTCATGCATATAAGTTCTTTGGCTTCTCTACTTCCTTTGTTCTTCTTAACATCCCCCTGTCTATTCTTTAACCACCAATGTGTACTTTTCCTTTTTCTTTTCACATCCAGACAATTCACCATTTAATTACTGCCTTCTGTCACCTTCTCAAATCATATTAATACAGTTTTCTTTTCATCATTCCAAAATGCCTTCGTTAATTCGTTTGTTTAAAGAATTACTCTTTTAAGTAATATGAATTGCAATTTTACCAAACACATGCAAATAAACATTTACACTCATACATATTTTTACACATATTTAAAGTACATATTGGATTTTGAAGAGTTAATACAAAAAATTTAAAATATGCCAATAGCTTACATAATTATTACATGTTAAATGATAGTGTTTTAGATATCATTTGAGTTGTTTTTAATATGGTGTGAAGGGTTTCAATTTCATTCTTCTGCATGTGGTTATCTGGCTATTCCAGCACCATTCGTTTAAAAAGACTATTCTTTTCACCATTGCTTTGTCTTCATACTTCTTTAAAAATCAGTTGACTGTAACGGGGTGGTTTATTTCTGGATTATAAATTCTATTCCACAGAACTACATATCTATCCTAAAGCTATTATCACCATGACTTTTTTTTTTAATTTATTTTATTGTTGGATTACATTCATCTCACTTCCCCCACTGCTGCACCCCACCCCCCAGTCAATCCCACATGTTATCCATGTCCATGGGCCATCCATGCTAGTTCCTTGACTAAACTGTTCCCCTTCTTTGCCTCCTTCTCCCCTCTCTCCTACAATGTCTTGAAAGCTATAAATTTGTAGTAAGTTTTGAAATTGGGAAGTATGAGTTCTCCAACTTTATTCCTCTTTTTGCTGTTTGTTTTTTTTAAATTTAATTTTATTGTTGTTATAGTACATCCATCCCCTTTTTACTCCCCTCTGTCCCCTTCCCCACCTACCCACAATTCCTCTTTTTGTTTTGGCTATTTGGGGCCCTTGCATTTTCACATGAATTTTAGGACCACCTTGTCAATTTCAGCAAAGAAGCTAGCTGCAATTTTGATAGAGACTATGTGAATCTGCAAATCATTTTGGGAAGTACTGCTACTTTCATAATATTAAGTTGCCCAATCCATATAAATGGATGTTCTTCCATATATTCAGGTCTTCTGTATTTCTTTCAGTACATTCTGCATTTCAGAGTATAAGTTTTAGATAGAAATAATTTTTTTTTAAATTTTATTTCATTATTTTTAGAAAGAGGGGAAGAGAGACAGGCAGAGAGGAAGAGAGACATCAATGTATGGTTGCTTTTCCCCTCCCTCCAGCCACAGACCTGACTGGAGACCTGGTTTGCAACCTGGTTATGTGCCCGGGCTGGGGAATCGAACCTGCGACCTTTGGGTTTGCAGGCCGGCACCTTGTCCACTGTCCACTGTCCACTTGTCCACTGCCAGGGCAGATAGAGAGAAATTTTTTTAAAGGATATCTTTCTCATTCCTACACACAAAGTAAGAACTATGGATTGAGGACATAGGCTGTAGCTGAATAAAATGACCTAGAGAAGCCAGCTAACTCACCCAAAGAGGGCCATATTAAAGTGTGCTTCTGCATAGCTTGTGGCATGTTTTTTTTTATACCAATGAAGGCTTAGAACAGAAGTTCTCATCCTGGCTGTGCATTAGAATCACCTAGGAAGCTACACCTCAGACCAATTATATACCAGAATGTCATGGGTTGGTACCCATTCATTAGTATTTTTAAAATATGCAGATGCATTTGAAAACCACTGATTAAAGCAATGACAGGAATTTCAGTGGCATTTTATAATTTTATTTATTTATATTTATTTGTTATTTATATTCTACATTATTCCAGAAAGGAATTAAGCAAACTAAAAATAATACAGAAAGTAAATTGAAAGTGAAGACAAAAAAAGGAGGGATAAAAAAAAGAGGAAAACAAAGCCCTGGCTGGTAGCACAGTGGATAAGGCGCCGGCCTGCGAACCCAAAGGTCGCAGGTTCGATTCCCCAGCCAGGGCACATAACAAGGTTGCAAACCAGGTTTCCAGGCAGGTCTGTGGCTGGAGGCAGGTGAAAAGCAACCATACATCGATATCTCTCTCCCTCTCTCCCTTCCCCTCCTTCTAAAAATAATGAAATAAAATCTTAAAAAAAAGAGGAAAACAAAATATATGGAATGGGACACAAAATGGGTACTATGATCATCTACTCTGTGCACACAAACATGGAAAACAGAATCAGTATTGTACATAAAATGGCCACAAGTATTAATATTCCTGACAATTAGACCAGGGAGATCTGCCAGGGAACCTCACAATGAGAGCAGAGGTGATGAAGATCTGACTGGTATCTCCCAGGCTTACACCTACATCCAAATGCCCACCACTACTAAATCAAGTTTAAAAAGACAACTGAAAGCAAAGCCTAAGGAATCAAAGAAGAGCTTTTAAAATATGAAAAAAATAAAAGTCCTATGGCAAACCCCTTGTAAAAAGAGCCACTCCTGTCTACAGTTAACAACGCTTCCATAAAAGCTCTAACAGAGCAAATAAAACACAAACTTGGTATGTCTTGTTTTTTTTAGAGGACCATGTCCAAACCCACTCAATACCTTCATCTCCCACCTTGGTAATCCCTGTACCTGAATCTGTTGGTGGCTGGGGTGACTTCCGTGTTAAATTCGGCCACTGGCACCCCCCTGGCCGACACCTGCGGGGCAAACATGGCAGCCGGATAAACCACAGAGGAAGTGCCCACCTACAAGCAGACAGATGGAAACAAATGACCACACGATGTGGAGAAAAAGCATTTTTTTTCAGAAAGCCTCATGCAGACCAGGGAAGATTTGTGGTTACAGGTGAGGGGAAAGCTAAGCTGGATGGGACAAAAGGAATGCATTTAAGGGACAAATGGGAAGTTAGAAGGTATCTTTTCAGTTGATTACTGGAGTTCAGAAAGCCGTGAAAAGGAAAGCTGTGCAAATGAAGAGTAGCAATGAAATGAATTGTCAGCTTTTGGGGTTAATTTTAGTTTTGTTCCTGCTCTTTAAAGTGATACAAATAATCCATGTTCCTTTTTTTAAGTTAGATAATTCAAAAAAGAAAACATACACATGTCATTCATAATCCTACTACCCTGAGATAACCACTGTTCACATTTTGATGTATGTTCTTTCAAGTTTTTCTCTATGAATATAGGTTTATAAACATTCTTTACAAGAACGGGGAAACTGGCTGGCTTACTTCTTCCATGGTTCACTCCTTCTACCATTGTTACATCCTTGAAAAACTTATGCTTGTATTTGAGTCTTGGATCTGAATACTTTCTTAGCCAGAACTCAAGTACCAAGGTTGCGGGTGGGGGGAAGAGGAGGGAGACCAGAACATATTTTATAAGCCAGCTTTTCTCACTTAGGCATCTAGCATGAGCATTGACTGTTGGGGACCCTGGACCCGTAGAAATCCCCTGGTGCCACAGATGAAATGAATACTTCCCAGGCAGCTTGTGTTAGGAGGGAGAAGAATGGCTAGTGTCTGGGAGAAAAAAGCCAGGTTTGCCTTTCTCCCAGATCTGTTACTGAATACCGTAAACTTGAAGGCATGTAGCTTGTTAATCAATGCTGAACAATGTTAATTACAGAAATATGGATATTATTCAGGAATAACAAGCGAAGGAGCACTGAGATTTTACTCAGGTCAGGAAGTGCATTCAAATTTTAAAAAACCTCTGCTGTTGGTACAATAGAAGGATTAAGCAAGGTGAGCGGACAGGCCAGGCTTCAAGGGGGCTAACGTATGTTCCCACCAGGGCCCACACTATAGCATGGAGGCATATATGCACCGAGCTTTCCTGGTTTTCCAGTCAGGTCTTACAGGCTTTGCCTGGCCTTCTCAGGGCTCCAAGCCTTGACGCTTTCCCAGGTGGACCCCCAACATTGACCCTATACTCAACTTCGGGATGCAGTCAGTAAATACTTGGCTGAATGGCAACGCACCTATGAGAAAGTGCCTCTGTTTTTAAAGATGTGTTAAGGAAAATTTGGCATATGCCTACCCTTTGTCTAATAATTCCACTTATAGGAAATTTGCTGTAAAGGAACAGTTTGAAGCGCATGTTAAGAATTACATTTGAGGCTATTTACCATATTGGTTAAAATATCAAAATTAGAAACAGTCTGAATGTCCAACAATAGAGAATTATTTGAAAACATGCACTGGAACCCATGCAGCCAATTAAAAGATAATGTGAATTTGGGTGTCCTGACATGGAATACACTAAGTTCATTGTTACATAAACAAAGTAGTTTCAAAACATAACATAAAGTATGAACCAATTTTTCAATTCTTTTATTTTAAAATTAGTTTACCCATTTTTCAATGTTTTATAATTTTAAATTACAGTTTACCCCAATATTATTTTGTATTGGTTTCAGGTATATAGCACAGCGGTTACAAAATCATATACTTTATAAAGTATTCTCCCACATATTTCCAGTACCCATCTAGTACCATACATAGTTATTACAATATTACTGACTATATTCCCTATGTTGTACTTTACATCCTTTGACCATTTGGTAGTTACCAATTAGTATTTCTCACATCCTTCACTTTTTTTCTCCTAATCCCCCAGCCCCCTTCCCTCTGGCAACTACCAGTCCACTCTCTGAGTCTATGAGTCTATTTCAATTTTGTTTATTTTGTTCTTTAAATTCCACATGTATGTGAAATAAATGATATTTGTCTTTTTCTGCCTGACTTATGTCACTGAGCATAATAATTCTATTTGCTGTCACAAATAATTCTTTTTGTATGGCCGAGTAATATTCCATTGTATATTCATACCACCGCTTTTTTTTTTTTTTAATTTTATTTATTTTTCTTAGAGGGGAAGGGAGATAGGCAGAGAGGGAGAGAAATGTCCGTGTATGGTTGTCTTTCACTTGCTTCCAGCTATAGACCTGGCTGGAGACCTGGGTGGAGACCTGGTTATGTGCCCTAGCTGGGGAATTGAACCAGTGACCTTTGGGTTTGCAGGCTGACACCTTATCCACCAGCCAGGGCCCATAGCTTTTTTAATCCACTTATTTATTGTTGGGCATATGGGTTGCTTCCATATCTTGGCTATTGTGAATAATGCTACAATGAACATAGGAATGCATATAGTTTTTTGAATTAGTATTTTGAGAGCATGAACCCATTTTTTAAAATTTTAATCAATAGTGCACATCTGTGTAAAGAAAGGTCTAGACCAGGAGTAAGCAAGCTTTTTCTATAAAAGGCCAAATAGTGAATCTTCTAGGCTTGGAAAGCCATATGGTGTGTCGCAATTGTTCAACTCTGCCATTGTAGTGTGTAAGTTGCCATGGATTATACATAGAAGAAGGAACATGGTATGTTTCAATAAAACTTTATTTTCAAAAACTGGTGGCAGGTCAATTTGATCCATAGGCCACAGTCTGTCTGCTCATGCCTGGTCTAGAAGAAAACATACTAAAAGGCTAACACATTATTTTTGGATGGTAGAATTATCAATGATCTCTAATTTCCTCTTCTTGTATTTTCTCAATTAAATTTAATAACAAGCATGTATTATTATTTTTTAAGATTTTATTTATTATTTCCAGAGAGAAGGGAAGGGAGAGAGGCAGAAAGGGAGAGGAACATTAATGTATAGTTGCCTTTCACCTGCCTCCAGCTACAAACCTGGCTAGAGAACTGGCTTGCAACCCGGTTATGTGCCCTGGCTGGGGAATTGAACCAGCATGTATTATTTTTTAAATTAGAATCAATAACATGCTCCTTTTATGATTTTTTTTTTGGGGGGTGATGCTTTAAGAAGCCCAAGACATGGTCCTGTATAGTTTTGTATTTTTAAATCAATTCTTAATCACTGTTTAAGTTTTCTTTTAGGATACCACAAGGTTGCTCAAAACACATCAGGAAGGAAGGAAGGAAGGCAGGCAGGCAGGAAGGAAGGGAGGAAAGAAGGAAGGGAGAGAGGGAGGGAGGGAGGGAGGGAGGGAGGGAGGGAACAATCTCCACCCCAGTCCTGGTATTTCTGAAAATCCCCACCATCAGGGAAGGACATGACCTACCACTAGACATAAGTCGCAGAGGGCCAGCTCTCTGTCCACCTCTTCCAGAATGGCGGGGTCCAGGTTTTCTCCAAACCACACTACATGAGGTCGCAGCAGGCCCCCACACCCTGCCTCTTCACACCTGTAAGAATATTGTCCTTAACCTTAACCCAACCCTGAGCCTCACCGGAAGGTCTGCCCAGGTGAAACAGAGGAAGGTCAGGGCTGTGCCCCAAACCCAGTCTGTGCAGGTCACCTCTGCCCCTTCTGACTACCACCCCGACCCTCCCAGCCCATAGGAACTTGTCCTGAATACCAAGCATTAAGTTTAACTGCCTTATAGTTATTTTGTCTGGATCCACTGGGTTGATTTGGAGACAAATGTGTTTCAGCCAAACTTGACCTTCTCTTTCTTAAACAGTTTTCTCTTTCCCTGTGACTTCATCACACTCAGCACACGACTGGGCTCAGTCACCCAGACCCGGCAGGATAACTGAACTCAGGTTTGCCACCAACATCTCACCTAGTGCCTCATTTCATCAATGACCTTTGATTTTCTCTGAGACCCACCTCTCTCTGGCCTTGTCTGTGGCAAGTTTTCCAGTGTCAATTACTAAAAGTCTCTCATCATTTACTCCCTACTCTCCCTTAATCATTTCATATGTACCTTCTGAAATAATCTCCCCCAAGCATACTTTCCTCATACTAATGTCCTCCTCAGAAACCCTCTAGGATTCCCTGTTTTTCCAGATCAAAACTTTAGCATTTATTAATGAAACCCTTATTAAGAAAAATAAAAAGGGTACGGTTGTTAAATAAACAAGTGAAATATTAACATATTATAAGCACTTTTTAGAGTAACAATGTACTTTAGCATATGAAATGCTCCAGGAAGTCCTGCAGTAAAGCAAACATACTTTAACTTCTTTAAGGAAGTGTCATCTGAGCACACATCTTTTCTTCAAGCACTGCCTACGAACATCACATGGAGCTAGTACTGTCTGAAACACTTTTGGAAGTGCTATTTTAATACCTGGTTTTAAAAAACTGATATAAAAAATCTTTCTTGGTTTTTTAATCTACAAAAATTATGTTTGGTTCTATAATTTCTTGTTTGCAAGACCTTTTACTATCTCCATAAATCTGCATTAATAACACTGACAATGAGGAGGAGGATGAAGATAGGAACTAAGATGCTTATTCAATGTATATAAAGCATAGTGGGTGGCATCTACTATGCTTTATATACAGTGAATAAGCAACTGTAGCATAACAGCCTCAGAAACTCTCCAGGCCTCAAATTGTCCTGCAGTTACACAGAGCAATAGTTCCCTTTATCCTGGTTTGGCTCACCTCTGTACCTTCGCCCTTGACCATACAGGTCAGGACTGGTTTGACACTTGAGAATTTAGGAGGCATCTCACCAAATGAACTTAGATTTTTGACCTCTTATTTTCTTTTTTTTGCACCTTGAACACCAAATACAGATGAAAGATTTTTACCCACCGGGGAAGTTTCTCCACTGGGATTCTGGCATCTTGTGCTTCAGGGTCTGGGGCACTGCAGTGAACAGTATAGAAAAGAGAAATGTCGTCGGTGTAATAAAGGAACAAAGAGATAACATAACCCAATTAGTATGTATATTTGCCCATCAGGATAGGGTACAAAACTCCTTATTAATACATGTGGGACTTGAAGAATAGATATCAAATAATTACCAGTAGTTTTACCTCAAGAGGGCATTTGTATGTACTAAATGGGAGTTTCATGATATGCATTATATATGTTATCATTTGAATCTTCTTCAATTATATTATATTAATATCTTTCTTGTATAACTTATACTAATTTAAAGTGTTCAGGTAGAATTTTTCTCAATATTCTGAGTCTAGTCTTAATTTTTTTCCTTATTTACTATAATAGTACACATTCATCATGGAAATGTTGGAAAATTTTAAAAATACATAAAAATGAAATCAGAAATACCTATTATTCCACCAATCCTGAAATCACTGTATTTTCTTCAGGCCTATTACCTATACACAGAGAAATCAACATGGGGAGTGTGTGTGTGTGTGCATGTGTGCGCGTTTGTGTTTAAATAAAAGTTGGGATCATATAGTAGAGAGTTAGATTTATGGTGGTTTTCACATAACATTGTAAGTTATGAGCCAAATATTTCTTCCATAATGTGCTATAATGTATTTGGTCCTATTTCTCATAAATATCCATGCAAATCTTAGGTTCATATTCAATTTCCTCACATTTATGTTCAATTTAAAAAATAAAACAACATACAATTATTTTATAGTGCAGCATAATTACCCTTTTCCTGATAAAGCTTCACAAATTGGACTCTTGTAATTCTCAGCCACAACTCCACAAGAAGTACATCGAGTTTTAAATATGCTGCCTGAAAAACACAAGTTAAGCAAGACCAGAAATAGTATCATCAAGAGCAATTTTCTCCATATCCCAAAGGGTACAAAGTCATTTAGTTTTTATGTGTTCATTTTAGCAAATGGGCCTACCCTAGTTACCACAAGAAATGCAAAGGCATGCAGTGCTATTGAACAAACCAAGAGCATCTGCTCTCCAGGACTCTGTAATCTGGAGGGAAGACAGACAGATGAAATAACGTCGTCCGTGATGAAGGAGCTCTCATATTATTTGGAGTGATGTTTGGGTGGAACTGAACTGGTGTACAAGGTAGATGAAACAACCAAACCTAAGGACATGATTTAATAAGTACATAATTGATAAAGGTTCAGTAGCTTAAGATGTGTTTACAAATTTTAATTTCAACTTAAAGCTTGAATCTTTTGTCCAAAACCAGATCAATCAATTAATAATCAACTAATAAATGAAGAAAATAACTTAAAACTGCTAACCTGACAATGGTGACTGCAATTCACTGCATGTTCGCCATGTGCCCAGTGTTGTGCTAAGCAGACCACACACTGTGGCGGACACGTATTGTTCTATTCTGTCCAGGGTCACTTAGTTGAGCACCATTTCTCTTCTATCCCATGCTGAGCTGTTGGAGCTGTCAATTACATCCTAAAATACAACCTTGGGCAAAAGTTCCAGACTGGTCAGATCATAATAGCCTAACCCCCTAGTGGTAGTGTTTGGTCAAAGAGAAGGTGAGTGACCCAGGCAAGGCCTGGAATAGGACTATCTCCTGAGGAGACAGCTGAGCTAGAGTGACCCTGGAGCCGCCAGATGCTACCTCTGTCAACAGCTGGAGAGATCATCTGCAGGGGGAGGGGTGAGCTAACTCAGTCAACAAAGCGAAGGGAAGGAGAGGCACAGGGCAGGGAGAGAAAGACAGGGAGCCTGCTACTGACATCAGCTCCACCCCTGCGCTCCTCAGCTTTGCAAGCCAATATGCCTATTTTGTCAGTGTTAGCATGATCACCTTTCCCCATCTTTACAATTCTGAAATTCAGACGTGTCTGCAACTGCTACAGCCACCAGACAGATGTGATGCAGCTGTCATAGCCAGTGCTTGCACAGACTTGCTGATATATACAGTGACTTGTTCATCTTGGTGTCCTGATTGGACAAAGGCAGCCCCTGCATGTTTCAGCAACAAACCATGTAAGGGTCATTTGGGGAAGAAACTGGTCATTGTCTAGAGCCCTGACACTGACACCTTGGGGGAAGAGCAAGAATGCCGGTATCAACCCTGCAGAACGTGCGTCAACAGCTTGGAGGAGAAGCCCAGAGGTGAGAAAGGAACCTCCGTTTAGGAAACGCAGCATCACCGATCCCTGGATGGCATGTGGCAATAGTCACTGATGCTTCAGCATCATTCACAAGTAATGCACAAGAAATATCTTAACCATTTTATTTCACTTGCATGTTGTTTTTCATATGTGTGACAATGATCATTTTTAAAAGTGTGTATCTAAGGAAGTGTTAACAAGCCCTTTCTGTAAGTGTTAAATAGGAATTCTAGGGGGTAACAGAATAAGGTATCATGGCTTGGGCAGATTATCTTTTTCTAAGTTTCACGTTAAAAATATGATACGCATCTTAAAATTGGTGGCATCTTCAATTTGATGAAAGGAAGGGCTTCCTTTTATTTTTACCTAAATTAGAAGAGAGTTCTCATCATCTGAAACCAAAAATGTCTCCAAAATCATGCATATATATGTACTATCTTATTTAATCCTTAAAATAACTGGATAAGACAAGTGTTATCTCCATTTTATACACTCCACATGGCAAGTGACACATGGCAGCTTACATTCTGATACTGCAGAGAAATGAGAAAAGCCATGTGGAAACCATCCCAGATCCGGCAGAAGAAGGTGCCAAAGAGACCCTTGGTTAGTAGGTGACTAACACTGCTGGGACACAAGAGAGAGATGGGATCCAAGCGAACAGTGCTCAGCTTTCATTACCAGCGTGACCAGAGCCTGGGCAAAAATAGATAGCTGCATGGCATACGCAAGCAACATTCCCCACTGGTCACTGTTTCTGGGAATTCCACAATTAGAAATGCATTCTTCGGGACTGAAGTTTTATAAACTCTTAAATGCGAGTGTCCTTGGGGAAAAAATCCTTGCATACCCATTTATGCTCTTGTAGGAGAGATTTATTAGATTTTTTGCGTGAGAGCAAAGAGGGGAAGGAATTAAGAGGACAAGAGGGAAGAGGAGGCTGTCATTAGGACAGAGAGAGGAAGCCAAAGGGACCTAAGACAAAACTCACGTGTGTCACAAATGCGGTGGGTCTGATATAGTGAAGGTCACTGAACTGGCAGCTCCTTAAAGGCTGGAGCTTAGCGGAAGCTCAGCCTCAGTGGACAGTGCGGGGGACAAAGGGAAAGTAGGTAGGAAAGCCAAGGTCCTCCTTTGCGGATCCTGTTGAAGGCACAGGTATTCGATGGCCCACCGCCGGGCCGCTGGCTGAGCGCAGGCCCCTGAAGGCACTCCCCAGCGAGGGGTGCACCAGCTGCTCGGACCTGCGTCTTTCCAGGGTCTCAAGCACACATGAGACACCCAGGCATCTTGTCAAAATGCAGATTCTGCTTTAATGAGTCCAGATGGGAAACAGCAAGACATGTGTTTTACTTTAGTTCTGTAAAATTGAGTTGCGACAAAAACACTGATTTGTTGTTCCACTCATCGATACATCCCTTGGTTGCCTCTTTTATGTGCCCTAACAGAGGATCAAACCGGCAACCTTGATTACTGGGACAACGCTCCAACCAACTGAGGTACCGGCCAGGGCAAGACCTGTTTTATTCAAGTCTGATTCCTACTCCATGTAAGGCTGAGGATCCTCACCATGAATTTCCAGAAGGTTCTTAGTGCCAGCCTTGCGGTGTAGCTCATCGATGTTTTGGGTGATGACCATGACCTGGCGGCCCTGCTCACGCAGCCTCGCCTCACACTGGGCGATGGCAAAGTGCCCGGGGTTTGGCTCTAGGCGCTGAATGACTTCCCGCCGGTAGTGGTAGAACTCCCACACTAGGGACGGGTTTTGGGCAAAGGCTCCAGGAGTGGCCAGGGCCTGGGGGTAAGAGAGGAGGTAAGAGTCAGGCAGGGAAAGAGGTGCTCACGCCAGGAATACAGGCAGCAGCACGGCCCCTGCAGGGACAGGTGACCCGGGAACACCCTCAGGCTCCTTCTCTCTACAAGGGAGGCAGGCAGTCTCGGGAGCAGACAAGCTGGCCCTGTCCGCTGTAGGGGCAGTGGGGCAGACAGGGCAGGGGCCTGGGCTGCAGTCTGTGTCCCCATCCTGGGACTAACAAGAGCCCTTGGATAGATTGGTTTTAATTTCCCCAATTAGGACTCAGGGAAAATGCAACCTGCCCTGTTTACCGCTCGGTAAGTTATGAACATGAAGTAAAGGAATATGCAGGAAGGTAATTTAGGTTGGAACTCCAAAACATACGAAGTCAGTATCATTTATCCAGGAAAAAAAGTGACATGTAAAATGCCCAAATGAGGTATAATGGCTGGCCATCGTTGAGAAACTCACTTTTTATCACTGTAATTACAGCTACACACTCACTGTATTATATTAACAAAATACATAAAATTTATGCTTTATAGCACAATTTCTCTAGGACAGACAAACCTCAGCTATGGTGAACAGAGGAGGACTGAGCTGGTGGCTGATGGGAAAGGGCACAAGGGAACCTTTGGCAACCACCAAAATATTCTGTATCTTGATGGTGCCCGAGGCAGTTTTATGCATTTATTTTGCTGTAAAGGTCCCCTCTACTGGGTAGTCATGGGGCATGGATCTTCTACATTGCGGATTGCTAGTGTCAACCCAGCACGTCCTTCCAGCCCTCCACCCCGAGCACAAGTGGCCTGAGCAGGTTAGAGGTGGCACATGACCCCGGATATACAGGACTGGGAAAAAACAGATTTACAGGAATTAATAAATAAGTGTCACGACAAGAATAAACTCTTGTGTGTTGCATACTCACAAATGCAAAGGTAGTTTTGCCCACTCTGTATGTGTCCTGGAAACAGAGGAGGTCGAAGATACTGTCTTGACTCCTTTGCTTCCCCACGAAGAGCTGCTCTGGCGTGGCGGACCACCCCTCTCTAGGCCCCTCCTCACACCTGCTGAGCCCCCGCCCCTGCTTCTCTAATTCAGGGATGGCTCTCTCCTCTGGGCCCACCACTCTCCCTTCTCTCCGCCTTCATCTTTAAGGTGAGCATCCCATGTCTTTGTCCCAAGGCCTCACCTGGGAGGCAATGAAGAAGTAACAAAACATCCTAAATATCTGCCATCCTGAGACCTTTAATACAGGACAAAGGGCAGGTTCATTAACCCTTCATGCAACAAAAAATTACCTCCTAAATTTGAAAGTCATGTATTGAAGTAGTTATGTTTGTCTTCATTCAACCAACAAAAATCTATTAAGCACCTACATTGTTCCAGAGTTCTGGAAGTTGGGATTGGAGTGATGAATAAAGCAGACAAAGACTTACCCTCCTGGGGAAAGAGTGAGACTGACTGCAAAGGGCCTGAGGGAACACTCAGGCATGAAAACGTCCCTCCATGGTGGCTATGCTATGCATATATTTGTTAAAAGTCATTGAACTGTACACTTAAAATTGGTGACTTTTAGTGTAGGGATAACATACCACAATAAATACTCAATTTCTTTACACTTCCATTCTAATGGCCTCCTCGTAGTTTTGGACATCAAGCTCTAGGCTTTCAATAATTCAACCTCAGTTTTAACGTGAAAAGGTCAGAGAAACTTGAAAAATCTGTAATACTTAATTTCAATACCTATAGTAATGAATCATGCTAACCAACTTTTTCTGATTCTACTTTAATTACTAGAAGAACTCGAACTGTTATCTGAATATATGCATCTATACATATCTAGAAAGTAAGGCAAGTGGCTGCTTAAGTGACAGATCTTAGTCACAAGGACGTTGGTGTTGAGGCCAAAATAAACAGGATAAGAGCCATAAGTTAATTTCAAAACTTTGCTCTCTGGGTTTCAGGCATCAGTACATGTTCTGAGTCAAACTCAGTTATGACATCATTCAGAAGGGCCTCTGGAAATGCTACTCACCTGAGCTTGCCACTTTCTCCAATAACCTCCAGATCCTCTGAAAGTCGGAATCCCACTTTCAGCACTAACGCCAGCCCCTGAGATGATGACTATGTGTTTTGCTTTCGCAAAGCACTTCCGAAAATCAGCCATATCTAAAGAGAGAAAATAACTTTATCAATCCAGTGCGCCATTTGGATATTTATACCCTTAGCAGTTGTCTGCTAGGTTTCCCCTGCTATCCAAAACTAGAGTGAGTGTTCCTATCAAACCTTGCATAAAGAAGCAACTATGTTAGGCCACATTTTGCCAATGGTTGCACAAAATAAATGGAGATGAAGCATGGATGCTCACAGACACAGTTCAGAGCTGTAGTGCTGGATGCTGGATGGCGTTCCCAGAGAAGGAGTGTGGCAGGGACACTCTTGCTGCTGCTTGGGGTATGTGGTCTCTTACTCACTGCAAAACAAATGCTGAACGCTATTTTTATCTTTCACTTTTTTTTTAAATGCAAAAATCCTTTTTGGATTTCTTTTGGTTAGCAAAAACAGATGCAAACATAGGGTTTTTTGTAACAGTAAAGTGGTATAGAGCAAACTTTTAAAAAGCAGGAGACACCTGTATTTTGAAACTTGGCCTTGCATGAAATTGTACTGTAAGGTACCCAAGTAAAACCATTCCTGTACTATGAAGAGGCCATCATGCCCTTGATGTGGGAGTGTACGACATCTTAAGAAAGAAGTGGGGCCTTCGGGCTCACAGCACTGACTCTGAACCTCAGCTCCACTTCCGCCCAAATGCGTGATCATTAGTGAATCCCCCCCTTCTGCCCTCCTGGGCTCCCTTGGTGATCGGATGTGCACTATTATGTCCTCCTTAGAGCAGGCCAGTATAAAGATGAAGAAAAGAGGCTAATGGATGGGAATGCATCTTCCTTCACAAACATAGAGACAAGTTTTTGTGTGCACGTGTGTGTGTGGTGGGAGGGCTGACCTCAGGCCCAGCGGACCCCAACGCCTTTCCTTCCTCCCCAAATTCTCTTCCCTTTGCAGATCTTGCTGATTTTGGCTTCTCTCAGAATAGCTACCAAATAGAGGACCCGGGCCCTTCCCCTGTGAACAAATACAGCACAGGCTGGCCACTCTTCCAAGATGTCTGCATCAGTGGCCTAGGCCAGCCACGGGCACTGTTGGTCTGGCACTTGTTTCTCCAGGTGGTGGGCAGAGAGGGAGGCTCTCTTCTCCCTGCGGCCTATGCTCACTCTGTGTAGCTTACACCTGGCCTGCTGGGGCCGTGACACACCCTAACCCCTCACACAGGGACAGAAGATGTTGCTCTCAGCCATATGCAAGGCCCTGATCGCTGCCACCCCAGTGGCACCTCCACCTCTGGGATGGGGACATTTGTTTCAAGGCTAAACTCCCCTTGTTTCAAGACTTAAATGCGAGTATTCTGGGAGAAGCACCAAAATGTCTTAAATGGTTTACCTTGACTTAAATTAAGAGATCATCTTGTAACAGGGTGGGAGGGAGGCCATCATCAAATTCCCCACAGCCCATTGTCTTCGTGATGGGGGAAGAAAATAACACAGCTTTTAAGGTATTTTGTGTATCTATGGCAGGCTGGTAGCTAGTGCCATTAATAGGGCATTAACAGGGCAGGTGTTACTGTTTAAGATATTTTGCATATCAATGACAAGGAGATAGCCTAGCCTTTTTCTGATTGGGAGAGTAAGAAGGAAAAGGGCCAGCTATAAGGAAGGGGGCCATGCTGTTTGAAAGGATGAAGGGCCCTGCCTTCCCCACAATGGAAGGAGCATGTTACAGGAGCATGATGGAGCAGCCGGTAGTAGCTGCCTTGTGAGAAGTAGCTCTGCAGTCTGTAGTCAGCATTGGGCCTTGCGGTCTGCGCCAGGAGGAAAGCAGACCTGCCGCTGCTTTGATGGTGCCTGCTCCAGCTGACCCCAAAGTCACCAACAACTCTGGCTTCGAAACCTGGGCTCCACCTGGACTCTTGGAACTCGGGACATAGGGAAATGACACTTTCTTAGGACATGTGTTTTTCCTGGACTTAGCCATGATCCAGTGTAACACAGCACATGCTTTGCTGGACTATTATACAGAGGCTGAAGACAACGTACCTCAGATTCTGACGGAGAGAGCTGAGAGATAAGGGATGGAGAAATACTGGGCTTGGTTTCGGCTTATAGTCTTTGGGGGAGCAAGGGAAGGGCTGGGTCTCATGGGAGAACAGGGTTCTAAGCAGGAGCGCTCTCAGTCCTTCCCCCCAAAGGTTGGAACACTGTAAATAAAGACCTGCTTTTCTCAACACTAATTGTTGGGTCTTACACCACATGAATGAGCCCACGTTTGCTTGGTAATAATATCTGACCTGTCCTGAAAGGGACTTGCTTAAGGAGAAAAGGACAGAGTGGCCTTCTCCAAAATCTTGCCCAGCACCCACTTCAATATAAACATTCCCCTCAAAGTGCAGTAATTTTTAGGTACTTCAAATTCCCCTGGAGATGAGGAAATGGCAGGCTAGGAAAGACCTACTTGAACTTGGACGAGCCATTGTTAGACAAATCTTGGTTCCTGTGGTGGCTGGAGATTTCAATCCACAATACAATTGGGAAATTAATTGTCTGGGGACAATCTGGAGAGGTCCCATCAGGTTTCCTTATAGTACTGATTCTTGAGGTGGGCTTTGGAAAAATCACAAAAACAAACAATCAGAATATACTTGTATTTCACAAATATATATACATATATATATATATATATATATATAAATAAAAAGAATGCCCTTAAAAATCTTTAGTGCCAGGCCCTGGCTGGTGGCTCAGTGGATTGGCACCAGCCTGTGAACCCAAAGGTCGCTGGTTCGATTCCCCAGCCAGGGCACATAACCAGGCTGCAAGCCAGGTCTCCAGCCAGGTCTGTAGCTGGAGGCAGGTGAAAGGCAACCATACATTGATGCTTCTCTCCCTTTCTTCCTTCCTCCCTGCCCTTCTCTCTGAAAATAATATCTTTAAAACAAATAAAGCATTACACTTAAAAAAAGAAAAACCAATGTCAGATCTTCATGGTATTCAGCCTTTAAACCAGCTGTTTTCATTTGTTCTCAAGAGCACCTACCTGCCCTGGAGCGTGGTTCTCATGTGTGGTCCCCAGACCAGAGCAACAGCATCACCTGAAATCTTGATAGAAATGCAAAGTCATGGGCTCCACCTGGGGCCCACAAATCAGACACTTTGGGGTGGGGACTAAATCTGTGGCCTTTTGATTCTGATGAATGCTTAAATTTAAGAACCACTGCCAGCAGAAGCTGGATGGGGTTAGATGGGAGAATTCATTTGAAAAACAGGTTCCCCTGCTTTTAAAAAGGTGTGAAAACCACCAGGCCTCTCTATGAGAATGTAAATTCTGAGATCTGAACTAAGCAGGAAAGATATTTATTATGACAACAAATAGGATAAAGATAACATGTCAAAGAAACTGTGCCTCTTTTTTTTAAACCTCACCCAAGGACATGCTTATTGGTTTTAGAGAAAAGGGAAGGTAGGGAGAGAGGAAGAGAAACATCTATAGAGAGCTGTCACTAGTATGCACCCCAGCTAGAGACAGAACCCACAACCTAGGTATGTGCTCTGTCTGGGAACCAAACCCACAACCTTTTGGCTTAGGATACAATGCTCAAACCACCTGAGCCACACTGGCCAGGGCAGAAACTGGTGTCTTAAAGTACATTTAGTAAGCCTTTATCTATCCCTGAGGAATTTATAAAAGAAAAGAAGATTCAGGGAAAGACCCTATCTGAATCAGTGACATCAAAGTGGTAGTTGGTAGGGCTGACTTCTATCCAGTGGGTCAAATTGTTGGAAAAACTCAAGATTAAAGATTTGTAGGTATAGGAAAAATAGAAAAATAATATATTTCCCAACACTTTACACTTCCTTTGGGGAACAACCTATCAAAATTACAAATGCATTTTCTCTTTGACCTAACAATTCCAAATCTAGACATTTTTACACCAGTCAGACTTACACACATCCAAAATGACATATCTAGAGGGTTGTTCTTTAGACCATTGTGATTAATAACAAGAGACTAGAAATAACCTAAAATGGCCATCTGCAAGGGATGAGATAAACAGTGGCACATTCACAACATGCAACATGGCTTCTACTAAAAGAATGTATGATGATTCTACTTACATTACATTCTGGAATAGACAAAACTGAGGGGGCAGCAAACCTATGAGTGGTTGCCCAAGCATGAAAGAATAAATATATAAAGGGCCATGAGGGTTTTTAAGGTAATGGAATTGTTCTATAATTATGGTGATAACATAATTGTGTCTGTCAAAATCTATACAACTCAACATTAAAAAGGGATTAATTTTACTGTATATAAACTATAAAACAGTTCTAATATATATATATATATATATATATATATATATATATATAATTTTTGTTTTGCAAGATAAAGAGTTCTGGAGATGGGTTGTACAACATGAATGTACTTAACAATATTGAACTGGAAACTTGAAAATGGTTAAGACACCCTGGCTGGTGGCTCAGTGGATAGGTGCCGGCCTGCGAACCCAAAGGTCACTGGTTCAATTCCCCAGCCAGGGCACATAACCAGGTTGCAAGCCAGGTCTCCAGCAGGTCCATAGTTGGAGGCAGGTGAAAGGCAACCATACATTGATGTTTTTCTTCCTCTCTGCCTCTCTTCCTTCCTCTCTCTGAAAATAATAAATAAATCTTTTAAAAAATGGTTAAGGTGATAAATTTTATGGGTACTTACTACAATTTAAAATAACCTAAATGAACAAAGTCTAATTAAATGTGACTTGTTGATTGATTCAGTATTTATAAGTAGATAGCTTGCTGGCTTCAGAAGTGAGTGTTGGTATCAGCAGAGCAGAAGATACAGTGGTTAAAAATAAAGGTCTGGAAGACGAGGCTCAAAAATATGTTAGTGCCAACTCAGATTATTTAATGCTGTAGTCATTCTAATGTTCAGATTTCAAATGTTCAAAAAAACCAAACAGAATTAGAGATGTTCTTTTTAATCTGCTAGAGATCTCCAAAATAGAATGTTGTGGGGAAAAAGCCAGGCGCAAGTGGTGTTGTGTGAGAAAAAGGGAAGAGGATATGAGTATATACCACAGTACTTAATTTCATTTTATGGTTATTTTTTAATGGGAGAAGCCCCCAGAAATTAGTAAAAAAGAACTGGGGATAGGGTGGGGTACGGGGTGTGTGGAGACAAGAGTGGAAGCAAGGATTTTCGGCGTACATGTTTATGAATTGTTGGCATTGTCAATGCTCTGTAGTGGGATCCCAGGAACGCACTTGCTGAGCAGCTGCAGGTGGAGAGAAATGGCCATGAAGAACTGCAGGGCGTCCCAGCAACAGTGTTAGAAAGGATTTCCTATAAGAGTTGGGCTTGTGTTTGCTAAGGTTGGGGAGGGTTCAAGGGAGTGAAGCTTTATTCTGGATTGAACGCTGTTAGGAAACAGGATACCCTGACTATGTTGGTGAACCTTATCTAAAAGGTGAGAGGAGTGAAGTGAGGTTAGAGTTGTGATTAGCCAATAAACAGCAGGCCCTGGTATCAGGCAGGATAGGAGGATGTTTTGTCATTTTTGTGGTTGAGACATGTTCTTGTTTTTATCTAGGTTTCAACCTATTATGCAGTTGTCTTATTTTTGTCCTGATTCACCATGGTCATAGGGTAGCCTTGTCTGATGTTGGTGTTCTGTGAAATGATAAAATGATTCGTGTTCAACAGAACACCAAGGTCTGTCAGACAGCTGTTGGAAGCAAATCTAAAGCCCATCAATTTATAAATGGGTAAACAAACTGTGATTCATCCATTCAACGAAATACTATAAAAGAACAAACCACTACTACATAAAGCAACATGGATGAATTTTTTAATTTTGCAAAATTAAATACATTAATAAAGTATTATACAATAGTAACCTGAAGTGGAACACTACCTTAACCAAATAGTTAATCTCTACTAACAAGCAAACTAACATCATGTAACTTGTGACATGCGGCAATAAGGACAAAATGTCACTTGTGACAGAAGGACATAATGTCCCTGAAAATGCATTAGCTTAATTAAAAGAAAACATCAGCCAAATCCCATGAGGAGGCATTCTAAGCAAAACTGGCACTTCGAAGGAGTTATCCAGGTTATGAAAGATAAACACTGGAGACTTTTTCCAGGTTGGAGATTATATAGAACAACCAAGTGCAATGTGAAATCTTAGGTTGGATTCAAGATATAAAAAGGACCATTAGGGGGAGAACTGGCAAAATTGAAAGTCTGCAGATTAGTTAATAGTGCGGTATCGCTGTAAATGTTCTAGTTCAGATCATTGTACTCTGATTACATCAGATGATAATTTTAGAGGAAATTGGGCAAATAGTGTATGGGAACTCTGGGTACTGTATTTCTAATACTTTTGTAAACCTAAATATATTTCAAAATACTTTTCTTAAAAAAAAAAGGGAAAAAGAAAAGCACTTCGTTAAGTGAAAGAAGCAAGACCCAAAGGGCTACATACTGTTTGAGACCAGTTACATATCATAAAAGGTCCAAACTGTAGGTACAGAAATCACACCTGTGGTTTCCAGGGTCTGGAGGGGAGGCAGGAGGGGAGAGAGGTCTAGGAAACGGTTAAAAAGCAATGAAAATTCTGTCTTTATTTTGTGGTTTTTCAAAACTCATAGAACTTTATAATAAAAAATGGTGAATTTTACAGTGCATAAATTGTACTTCAATAAACCTCACTTAACACAAGAAGCTGGCATGTCAACACATCTTCATTGTAACCTGTCTCTGCTGTAAAAACAAAACGAATAAAATAAATACTGGACAGTAAGTTTGCAATACTGAACAAGAGAAAAATGGTGTAGTGTTGATTTCCAGAACACCTCAGACAACAAGCCCCTCCAGCAGCCTAGAGTCACCTCCTCAGAGAATGCAGGTCAGAGCCCAAGGGAGCACCAGAAAAGGCCCTTGGCTGACCGGGTGCCAGCGGGAGAAGGTGGACAGACTCAGACGCCACCTCAGCCCAGGAGAGCCACTCTGGTGAGCAGCATGTAGACTCTAATCCTGGGAATGCCAACCATCATGAAAACCACCTATGCTCTATTTAAAGGAAGCACGGGGGATAGCTTGGCATGATGTTTAACCAGCATGGGCATGGCAAGCTTTTGACGAACTTCAATTTGTTTGGAATAACTAATTATTTGGAATACCTCAGTAATGGACAAGTGAGCTGTGACTAAAGCCTGTTTTATTATTATTTTAAATAATGGATAAACGTAAACATTCAAAAATAGAAGTTATTTTTCCATCACCTGGATTCAATAATTATGAAGGGGTTTTTCTCATCTATTTAAGGCTCTAAGATGTTGTCATAGACAATATATTAAACTTGCACATCTTGAGAACTGTGCAACACTAACTTTACTAAAAGCTCTTCACATGTTGCATAGTTACTTACGCTATCATTTTCAGCTTACTATATTATCTTTAGTTATTTATTTCAAAGATGAAGTTGTGTGATTTCACTGTTGCTTTCTAGTATTTTAATTTGGAGACTCAATTTGGTCCAAAAATTCTTTTCTTCTTCTGTTGATTTTTAAATGTTGATTTTAGAAAGAGAAAGGAGAGAAAGGGTGGGTAGAAATATCAATGTGAAAGAGAAACATCAATCGGCTGCCCCTCACATGTACGCGGACCAGCAATTGAACCTGCAACCTAGGTATATACCCTGATCAGGAATGGAACCACCAACCTTTTGGTGTAGAGGACAACACTCCAACTGAGCCACACCAGTCGGGGCTTCTTCTGTTGATTTTAAATGGTAGTAAACATTTACATTTATTGTCAAAGAATTCTTGATAACTCCTGAATAAACTGTCACATTTTTTTCCTCAGATATGCAGGTAGAATTTTAAGTCATTAGGTATTTAAAAGACAGTCAGGGCACACAACCAGGTTGCAAGGCAGGTCTCCAACCGGGTACTCAGCTGGAGGCAGGTGAAAGGCAACCATACATTGATGCTTTTCTACCTTTCTTCCTCCTCCCCTGCCCTTCTCTCTGAAAATAATGAATAAAATCTTTTAAAAAATTTTTTTGTTAAGAACTTAAAGATTTAAAATTCAATCAACAGCAAGGGGTTCTAGGGAAGTAACCTCACGGGGTGATCTAATCATGAATTCCTAACTGGGCAGGTCATGGTCGATTGTCACACTACAGGCATGTAACTTTTTAGTACAAGGTTTACCTATGCCTTAAGTCCTCTCCACTGTTTTTGTGCATCTAAGTTCACACACCTTTGAAGTAAGTATGTAACCAGCCTCTAGTAACTATATAACCTCATTCATGTAATCTTTAGTTCCCTCCTTAATTTTAATCCATAAAAGAAATGGCAAAACTCATTGTCCAGAGAATTTGAGCACTTGCTTTTGGGCAATACTGTCCATTTGGGCTTGAATAAATTCTTATAAACATTCACTCCAAGCTTAAATGCTCTTCCACCAACACAGGCAGCTACGCAGCAACCTACAGCAGCTGACTACGCTGCTATACATAGAGCTCTTCCACGTGAGGATCTGTAAGTTTGGTCTTGGATACCAGAAATGAAGGCAAACTTCATTCTATTCTGAACATGAGTGTTGAATTTGTTGCTAATTATAAAGAGTTGTCAAATATTTAAGAACATTAAGGAATTTTTTCATTGTAAGATTAACAAAATTAGGACTTACATTATCTGGGTAAAATGTTACTAATTTTTCATCTAAGTTTTTCTACTCAAATGTTTCAACATTTCCAAAAAATCAGTCGTTTCTAGGCAATGCAGTCTACAAGTACTTTGTAGAAACACAGCTTGTCCTCATCTTATTTCAGGGGTGTCAAACTCATTTTCACCAGGGGCCATGTTAGCCTGGCGGTTGGTTGCCTTCAAAGGGTCGATTGTAATTTTAGGACTGTATAAATGTAACTACTCCTTAACAGTTAATCGAGCCCAGCAGAGACAAGATGCTGGGCCAGTGGGGCCAGGTAAAACAAGGTGGAGGGCCGGGTTCAGCCCGTGGCCCTTGTGTTTGCCACCAGCATCTTATTTGAATTATAATGTCTAATGAGACACATATGCATGGACACACTCGTGGACTGTGTATTAAAATACTCTCTAAACATGTATTTTTTAAATTTCAAATCTCTCATAATAATTTATTACTAGTGGAATCTAAGTTTTCTATGTATCTGATATAATGAATGAATCAGTGAGAAAGTTTTGGTTTCCTGGGTTATAAAACCCACTTTTTGCTGCCTGTTTTATTAATATTTCACTTAAAAAAAAAAATGAACGTGGCCCTGGCTAGTTCAGTGGCTCAGTGGATTGAAAGCTGGCCTGTGAACCCAAGGGTCACCAGTTCGATTCCCAGCCAGGGCACATAACCAGGCCGCAAGCCAGGTCCCCAGCCAGGTCCCAGCTAGAGAGGTACACAAAAGGCAACCATACAGTGATGTCTCTCTCCCTTTCTTCCTCCCTCCCCTCCCCTCCCTCTAAAAATAATGAATAAAATCTTCAAATTAATGAATGTAGGAATTGTTTTGCTAGATTTTCCATTAATTTACAAAATGATCTGCAAGTCTCTCAGTAAATGTGAAAACAAGGTGGAAAATGAAAACAAAATGTTTACAACAGTTTTTGGTCAGTGCCACCTGAAATTTATTTCCAAGATCGTAAATTCTCAGAACATAAGGCTATTTTAAAGCTGCTACCACGAAGTATTTATTGGAAGGGTTGTATGTTTCAAGAGGGCAGTGTAAGTTCTACCTTACACAAGCTTACAACCCTGTTCGAGTGTTGTAAGCAAGTTCTGGGAAGAAAAGGGAAAGCCTGCAGAGCAACAGAAAACTCTGGAAGGTTGTCCCTTCCAGAAAACCCCAGGGGTGAAAACTGCCCTGGGTGAAACCACCAATTATTGTCTTGCTTTTACCTTCAGGGTGGGAGGACAATCGTCAAGGGAGGAAATAAATTCATTCCTCAACCCAGTCATTGGGAGCTTTCTGGGGGGTAGAACAGATTCCCAAACACTGACATTACTCTGGGTGAAGGACAGTCCCGTTTAACCAGGCAGGCTTTTGTGTGAAATCAGGAATGCAAGAGAACGTTTTTTTTACCAAAAAATTAAAGTACATAAGTATATTGAAAAGGAACTCCAAAAACTTACGCAGGCGTTCAATAAATACGTTTTGAACACCTACAAGATAAATTAATGCAATTCACCACTCCTCGGCTTTCAACACTAGCAGACTCACCGCCCCCCCGCCCCCGCCCCCTACCTGCTGTTATCAAGGTCACCGCGACCTCCACCTTGCTAAACCTCCTGTCCCGTCTCTGACCCATCTGATCACCTCTCCTCTCCAAAAACTCTTGCGTCTCCTGGCTTTCAGAAGACACCCTCGCCTGGTTCTCCACCTAGCTCTCTGATGCCCCATCCTCCTAGGGCTCCAGACAGCCCCGGCGCCCTAGCCGGGTCCAAAAGACGGCTCCCACTCACACAGCCCCCGCCAGAGCGCCGAGCCTTCCCCATACCTGCAACCCGCAAAGACTTCGGGCATCACCGTCCTTGAGCCTGGCGTCTCCCTTACTCTCACATCTCACACCCAACAACGCCTGGCTGGTCACGGTCCTGACGACTGCACCTCCTCCTACGCCCACTGCCACCACCATCTGCCACCGCAGTGACCAGCGCGCCTCCACGCAAAGGGCCAGGGGCTCCCCCTTCACAGCGGCCCGCCCGGCCCACCGGCTCGGGCCGCGTTCCTCCCCAACCTTGTTCCCCGCCCTCTCATGGAGCCTCCGCACGTGGGGCTGCGGGCAGAAGGAGCCCCTGGGTCCTCCCGCCGGTGCCGGGCCCACTTCCCTTCCCTCTCCGCCCGCCGCCAACCCCCACCACCCCCGGCCCCGGCAGGGAGCCCGGAGCGCGCGAGCAAAGACACTGGGCCGCTCCGGCCCCCGGCCCCGCCCGCGGCCGCGCACGCGTGCGCGCAGCTGAGCGGCAGCACGTGGTCGGCCCGGCGCCCTCCCGGGAGGAGCTGAAAAAGCTGCCTAGACCCCAGCTGGGCCGGAGACGCACCTGCGGGAGGCGACCACGGTGGCGGCGGCGCCCCAGGCGCGTCACGGGCTGGGGGCGGCCGTGCTGGGCGGAGCGAATCTGCTCGCCGGGCTGCAGCGGCCCCTGCAGGAGACCCACACTTGGCCCGGCTGCCGAGCGGTGGGGGTCGTTCCCTGGTCTAGTTTACCATTAACGTTGATTTCTTTGCTTTTCTCTCTTTGGAGGACTGCGGGGTGGGAGATTGGGCAGCGCCTTGTCTGGTCAGCCTCTTAGATACGTCGTGAATGACTGCCTCCCTTTTCTCTTAGCTTGCCGCGGATCACACAAATCAGGAGAGCATTCTGGCTTCCCAGAAAAGTCGATTTTCCAGTGACGGTTAATTGGGTTCCCAGGCTAGTTCACCAAGCCTGAGTGCTTGCGTGTCCGAGGCACAGAGTTTCAAGGCAAAGTTTTCAAGTTAAAGGAAATCTGATTTCCTTTAAGATCGTGCATCTTTCTTTTTCTTTAATTCGGGCTTTAGCTCCAGCGCTACTTTTCCTAGAATGTAATTATTTGGGGGCATGCCATTGGTGCAAAAAATGTTACATTAACATTTGTTTCCCAATCAAATGTCAACCACTTGCCCCAATTTGAGAGGAGGTTCAGCCCACTTTGGAGCCCCTTCTGCCCCTGTGTACTGTACTGACCTAAGGACCTTGTGGAGTCCAAGGAAATTGGAGGAGGACCTCACATCTGTCAGCTAATTTTCCACTAACCTGTACATGGAACTTAACTTTGTGCCAGACAGCCCTAGGAACATGACATGTGTGAACCAATTTAAAGTCTCCTCACCACTTAAAACAGATTTTTGTCGGCTCCACTTTACAGATGGGAAAACAGACCTACAGAGATCAAGTAATGGCCCCAGGCAGGAAAGCTGTTGAATATAAGAGCTGGGATTTGAACCTGACCTGCCACCATATATACTGCCTCTCATTAATGTACTGTTATTGTTCCATTGCCTTTTGTACTTATGATTAAGGATTAGCCATCAAGTGTTAATCCTTTCCTTCATTCAGATATTGGGGGGCAGGGAGTGGGGAAGACCCAGTGCCCTCACTGGAACCTTCCTTGATCTGAAGGTCCAATCTGTAGCCCTCTGTTACCACCCACAAGTTGGGCCACCTCTGAGGCATTCCACTCCACCATGGCCCAGGAGTCTACCAACCACAGTTACCCACCACATCACCCTTCAGCTCCATCCTTTCTTCCAGGAAGAGCTAACTAAGCCTTCCTCACAAGTGTCAGGCTCAAGAATTTTTCAAATATAAGGACAGCTTCGAATCACATCAGATTGTTACAACACAGCCACTGGGAAATAAGCAAAAGGTGAATTCAAAAATGTCCTCTTATTTTGATGATTTTGCCCTTTAGCAAAAACCTCGTGGTGGAAAAGGGATATCCTCCTTTGCTTAAATTCACAGGATGCCAAAATGGCACCTAAGTGGTTCACCTCACCTATGGCAATTGGCTGTCATGCTTCACTTAATGCTATTTGTATTCTATTGCAAGAAGGATTTTTTAATGTTTTATAGATCTTAAGTGCTTTCGAATCATTTATAAGTTATTCTTCCCTGAATCTTCAGGTCAATGTTAACATCTTCCATTTTAAGTGCAACCACCTAGATGTAGAGGTTAAGTGACTGGTCCAAGGTCTAGAGGTGAGGCACTGTCAAACCTGGGATTGTATTATATAATTCAATAGAAAAAGAAGAGTCCAACACTACACTATTCATTGGAAGAAGGCTGCACATCACTCAAAGAAAACAGAAAGAGTAAGCTAGCTATTTGTTTAAAAATTGGCTTAGAAGCGTGCTGGCCAGGGAAAGGCCAATAGTTTTGCTGTGATAGGACTTGTAAATCAATGCAGTCCAACATCTTAACCACAGACACCAAAACTGCCACTTGAGATATTTCTCCCTGTTTTTACATATTCATACTCATTTTCTAAAAATGACCTTCTAAAGGGTTAATGTAAGAGGTGATTTAGACTCAGGGTGACTAAAATTGGTATTGAAAAGAATTTTACCTAAAGATAATAGTCATTTCTTAAATGTAATTGGTAACTAATCCATTATGCTTAAGAGTAGGGTCTATTTAAAATATATTTGGAGCCCTGGCTGGTAGCTCAGTGGATTGTCACCAATCTGCGAACCTTGAGGTCACTGGTTCGATTCCCCAGTCAGGGCTCCAAATGTAACCAGGTTGCAAGCCAGGTCTCCGGCCAGGTCCTTAACTGAAGAAAGGTGAAAGGCAACCATCCATTGAAGCTTCTCTCCCCTTCTCTCTTGCCCTTCTCTCTGAAAATAGTAAATAAAATATATTTTTTAATTTATTTAGCAAAAATGCTCTACCTTTTTGTAGGATTCTCAAGCAAGGAAAGGTTAAAAGCACTTAAAGGTATCATCCTAGGGCACTGCCATGCCAAATCAATAGTTTCTACCTCCAGCTTTAGGATCAGAATAGTGTTTGTCTCCCAATCTTCCTTCTTATGCTCCTCAGAGGGACTGAAGAAAAACTCCAGAAGGAAATTCAAACTCAATTCCCTTTCCCTTCCAGAGAACCCTGTAATTAAGCAGTAGTGACTAAATGGGAGAATCTAAGAAAATGAATCTTGTTCAATGACAATAGAAAAAGCTCCCACCTAAATGAACTTCGTAGTTTACTCTTTCATTGTATCCTTTCTGCACCAATCAATTTTCTAAGCTCTTTGCTGTCAGTTGTTTATTTCTGAAGTGGCATAATGCAATATTCTAGAGACGTCACGTAGTACATGGTCACTTGACTAAGGGAAGGTGGGAAGAGAATCTGTTGAATGTAAAGAAAAATAACCATCAGCTAAACTATTGAAAGGTCATTTTTCCAAACTGACCATCCAGCAATTCTGCTGCTAGCTCAAAAAGAAAATTAATTACTTTGGAGGTTCTGCCATATTTCAGTGTCCATGTCACAAAAGGTAAGCAGGTATGGGCGTTGGAAAGAATGCTTAACTGGAAGTATGAGCTCAGCACCAAGCTGATAAATTTCCTGATTGATAAAAGCAGATAGTTTACAAACATTTTTAAGATGCAGACTTTCTTCTTTAAAAAAAAACCTCCAGCCTGGCTGGTGTGGCTCAGTGAATTGGTGCCAGCCTGTGAACCCAAAGGTCACTGGTTCCATTCCCAGTCAGGGCACATAACCAGGTCTCCAGCCAGGTCTCCAGCCAAGTCCGTAGCTGGAGGCAGTTGAATGGCAACCATCCATTGATGCTTTTCTCCCTTTCTTCCTCCTTCCCTGCCCTTCTCTCTGAAAATAGTGAATAAAATCTTAAAAACAAACAAACAAAACCCAAAAAACCTCCACATAACTCTTTTGTGAAGAATGTTCCGATTTCAAAGTATATGTAAACACATAAGATTACAACATAGAAGCCACAAATGCTAGTAGTTTAAGATGAAGATCCTCTGTTTGGGGAACTATATTTAGCATCCAATGAAAATGACATTGCAACCAGGCAGTATGGGGTCCGGCCACTTATTGCCATGTAAATACACACTACAAAGATTTGTGAGGAAGAAAACAGGTTTTTACTAATACAAAACCTAATTTGGGAGGGCTGGAAACTTCCTGAGTCATCCCAGGAAGATTAAAGTCCAAATCCAAACCCAGCAGTTCCTCAGTATTGCTATCTGTGCTTTTGGAGCTGCAGCCAGCAACACGAACAGGGCTCCATCCTCTCTGGAGTGTGTGCACTTGTGGGTTTTGGAGTCTCCGTGGTCTAGCAGCAGCACTCTCTCCATCTCTGTCACTCCAGATGGCACAGCAAGGGACGCCCCATTGGCAAGGAAACTTCCCAGTCCATGCCTCTGCATGTTGCTTTCAGTATCCAGGTGAAAGAGTGGTAGCAGTCCAGGAACCATGCACTGGGTTGTAGAATCCCCAAAACTGGGGTCTGGAGAGGCATGCGTCCCGAACGTGCGACCCCGCCTCCTGGGAGCTGGCGTCCAACCTTGTGGGGCCTCTGCCCCCAGCAGTCCCAGCGCCTGCTGCTCGCATGAGCAGATCATCGGCAATGCAATGGCAAGAACCTCCATCCCCAGGCTCCCACTGGAAGAACCTGCGAGGGGTGTCACAGTCCTGGCCCCCAGGCACCCTGGAGCCATCACTGACAGGTTGTGCTGGAGTGGGCGGCAGGAGGCAGCTACCGGGGCTTCCCACCTGGGGAAGGGGCTTGAGACTTGCCTACTTCTGTTGGAGGCGCCGCTGCCCTTTAGGCTGCTGCCCCACCCCGCCCGCCCTGTGGCCTCCCCTGTGGGGGAAGGATGTGGAGCCTGTCCCCCTGCTCCTTCCACCAGCGCATCTAGAGTCTCCTCCTCTCCTCTCTTACCAGAGTCACTGTGCTCCAGGCCCTGGAGCACCCCACTCAGGGCCCGGGAAGTCCAGCCCCTAGTCTCTGGGAAGGAGGGGAGCAGCTGGAGAGTCCACACTCTCCTTTTAAAGGCTCTCCCAGAATCCCCTGTATCACCCTGGTTGAGGCTCACATGGTGCCTCTCAACCCTTCTCCCATGGTGGTGGTGGGGGGGGCGGGTGTTCCTCCATTACAGTTTGAGACAATGAAGCCATGTTGTTATTGGAGAAACCCTGATTCTCCTTCCGGGTACAGTAAAGAATTACAGATCAGCAAGCCTGTTAGCATGCACACAAAGATGTAAGTGAATGGGAGGGCAAAAGCAAGGGTGGCTAGAGCAAGGGTGGCCAAAGGCTGGTGACCAACACTCATGTGGTCAGAGGCCAGGTGGCCTGAGGGCCAAGATAAGAGCAAATGGCCAGAGGCCAGGTGGCCGGAGGGCCAAGATAAGAGCAAGTCCCAGAGGCTGGGAGGCCTGGGGCACCCTGTGGCAAAAGGGCCAAGAGGGGACCAAAGGGTCGGGAGGGCAATTCCTTTGTACTGAAGATTTATGTAGTTGGTGGGTTGGGGGTAAAGTTGGTGCCAGCTTTCCTGGGGAGATAGTGTGACTACCTAAACATAGGTATGGGTGATGGTCTGTTAGTCCAAATCCTTATCTTGCTCTAGACTATTTGTTGATTTTGTCCATGTGACAGGGCCAGCAGTTAACTAAGATTGTTTTAGGGGCTTTTCTTTGGGCAGTGTGGTCCCCCTCCCCTTCCAGGCCTTGGGATGAACAGTCTCAAGGTTTTCCTTTTTCCAGCTAGTGATGACACACACAGACTTTCAAGGGCTCCCCAGAGCTCTGCACTATCACAGTTTACTTATGTTGTTCAGAATGCCTGCCTGGCAGCCTTATGGGACCAGGCTCAGGACTACTGGGTCAGCGGGAGAGACCTGTCTCCCTTTGCTTTTGGCCTTCTGTATTAAGTTCTTTGTTAGGTCCTAATGGTGAGGGCCCTGCTTTTGTTTCCCTTCTGGCTGTTCATTCCACTGTAACAATATAACTCCTTTCCTCTGACAAATATTAAACTGGGGGCAGGGAGGAAGATAGGCTATGTGTTTCTTTTTGTGCCAAATACGTAAAACAAAAGTTTCTTTTAATTTTATTTTTTAAAACCTTGCTTTCATTTTGCAGAAGATATCCTAGAAATAATAGCTATTATTTGTTGAAGTTTTGATAAGTGCCAAACACTGTGCTAAGCTTTTCACATTATACTTTAATTGAAACTTACATTGCAAGAGGCAGAGACCTGCTTCAAACTGGCTTAAGGAATATTTGTCACATCTAGTTGTGATCGTGTGTGTAAAAAATTTCAGAAATTGTGAACTGCAGCAACTTTTCCGGTAGGCTCTTTCTAAGAAGTGGTAAAGATGACTATAAAGAAGTCTAGGTTCACACCAGCAGAAAGAGAAAGGTCTCTGATCCAGTGAGGCTCCCAAATAGAAACGGAATGCAATTGGTTAAGCTTGGGTCATGCGACCCACCTAATTGTACTCACTGAGCCCAAAAGGCTGGAAGATGATGATTGGCCAGACTTGGATCACATGTCTCCCCGTGGAGTAGACAGGTAGGTCAGGTGCATCCCAGTCACATGTACTAAATAAGAATGGAAGAGAGTAATTACCCAAGAGAGAATTAATATACTTTTAGAATTCCATGGGAAAGTAGATGCTGGGCAAGCAAAAACATCAAACCTTAGTACAGAAGCCCATTTTTAAGGCTCTGAATGTAAAGTGTTTATTTAGTTCAGGCCACAGGATAATGGGTCAACAGGTTTCAAACAACTCTGAATAAGGATGAAGAGTCTAAGCTTTGGACTCAAACAGGTTTTCATTTAAAGTATGGTCCCATTAATTAGTGGCTGTGTAGACTTGGCTAAGTTACTTAATTTCTCTGAGCCTTAGTTTCTTTATCTATAAAGTGGAAATAATACCTGTTTCACACAGCTGCATAAAATTACATGCATAACATTTGTTAAGATATGTGGCATATAATAAGCTGGTGGTAATATTAATAGTAGTAGTTATGATGTTATATTTTCCCCTATTCCATTTTTAAACCATTTTAAAAACTAGTATCTTCCTTTTCTTTCCATAAGCAGCCCTAACTGCAGAGTGACAGTGTTGATCTCTTTTTGGCTTATGTTGCAAATGGCTTTTATCTGTGAGCAAGATTTTTGCCAGCATCTGAGCCCTTACTTCACTCATTCTTTATTTAAGTAACAAGTAAGCTTGTCAAACATTGAAAGAGAAACTTCTGAAATTTAAAATTCAAACTACAGTTTTGAAATTAAACAATAGACATCAACCAAGAACCCTCCCTTTTCCAGGCTGCAGCTCCTTTATTATTATTTTCCAAAGTAACCATGACCTCTTCCTTCAGATTACTCAGATGTAAAGTGACAGAGGAACAAGGTTATTATTTCTATTAGTCTGATTTTTTCCTGAGGCTATTTTAAGGACTGGAGCATGCATGCTGTTCTAAGACAGTATCTTAAATATTTTGAGAGTCACCTAAAATGCATATAGGACTATCTGTTGAAATTAATATATCAACTCATGTCAATGGTAAATATTTACACTGCTACTAATACTTAGTTATTGTTGAAACAAGATAATCTTTTATTCAGTGTCAGCTTGTGAGCCTCAATCAGTTATTGCCTGTGCCGGGCCCCCCTGAATTGCAGAACTCGTTCTGTCCCCAGCCAGCCATACATCTTCTGGCCTTCATTTTCTTGTTGGCCTCTATCAATTTCAGGAAGAAAGCAGAGCTTAAAGGTTCTCTACATCACATCTCGCAGATAGCACAACTATCACAGAGGGTGCTGAGTAGCTCTCAGCCCACCCCTGAAGGCTCTGGGCAGAGGTGGCCCTAGGACACGAACTGCTCTGTCTCAACTTGGAGACTACGTATGCCTGAAGAGGCCAGAAGCTCCTGGAAGCAAGCTAGAGAGAAACACAGAGATGATCTAAAGGGTTAAAAAATAAGTTGTTAGCTCATTTAAACTTGGAGAAAGGGCGATTGAGAATATTTTGATTAGGTCTTTTTAAAAGAATTTATTTATTTTTATAGAGAGGCGAAGGGAGGGAGAAAAAGAGAGAGAGAAACATCAACGTGAGAGAGAGTCATCAGTTGCCTCTCTTATACACTACGATTGGGGACAGAACCTGCAATCCAGGCATGTGCCCTGACCAGGCATCTAACCAGCAATCATCTGCTTTGTGGGATGATGCCCAACCAACTGAGCTGCACTAGTCAGGGCTAATTAGAGATTTTAAATGTCAGTTTGAATCCAGCGATATTTATTGAGAGCTGGCTGCCATGCACTGGGCAAGTGTTACCCTTGAGGAAAATTGCCTGAGGAACAATGCCTAGCTGTTCTGGCTCTGCTGAGAATGGAACAAAGGCAAATGGATCTGTGTGGTAGGAGAGTTTCATGTGAGCTGTCCTGGAGAATTTTCAACCTCACAGGATGAAAGCTGTTAGATACAGGGGAATGTAGAAGCCAGAAGTGTGCCTGGGGCTGGCCTGCACAAATCAGTTCTGGGTGGTTTGAAATCCACAGCTCCCGGCAATCAATTTTTCAAGTAAAGCTGGGGTGGTTTTTCTTTGTGTGTTATTTTGAACCTTCATTTTTAAAAATACTACTGAGAACTCTGTCAGAAGTGTTAAAAACAGGTTACTCGGAGAAAAGAGAAGTGAGTACCGAACTATATGAGAGCACAGTGGAAAACACCAAGAGGCTTAGATAAACATTTTTAAATGTTATGACAAAAGTAATCAAATGTTAAAGAAAATAGCAACCCAAGGACAATACTGAGACCATGACAAATGACAAAATATTTACTATCTAATTAATCATTGAAATTGGTTAGAAAAACATTAAAGCCCCAAATAGATAACTGGATTAAAAAACTCATAAAATGAGATTTATGTCTGAACAACAAATGAATTAAAGCAATTTTGATCTGGTTGCTTCTAAAGCAAAATTAGATTCAAACCACTTGCTATAAATTCCTTTCTAAAAACATCAACTAAATTATTTTTCGATAATTTCCATTGCTGAGGAAGATATCAAGAAAAAGAACTATTTGGACATCAATGTGAGTTTCCATATGTAGCACTACCTAAAAACATTCTTAGCAATTCCATGTATTTTTAAAAATATTTAAATGTAAAAATAATTTTGCTCAGAGATGTTCATTACATTATCCACAATTGCAGATAAAAGAAGTTTAACATTACCTATAACCACAAGAAATTGGAAGTAACCCAAATGTCTAGTGATAGTTATAACACCCAGAATATTGACAATTAAAATTATGTTGTAATGTGGAAAAGGTCATATTTAAAATTAAGCAAAAAACGTGTAGTTCTGCCACTTATCCTATGGCTAGTAAGAGACTTAGTTTTTTATCTCTAAAATGGGAAGTAATAACATCTTCTCCATCGTGTTGTTTTGATTAGCAAATGGACTTGCAATGTGTCTGGCAAATAGTAATTGCTCAATAATGGATAGTTCTTTTAAGTGAGCTATAACCTTTCATTTAAAGAGACATTATAAGGTTTTAATCTAAAAACTTAGCTTCAGAGAAAATCCTGCAAAGAAATAAGTCAAAGGCAGGGATTATCTCTGTGAGTGATCAATGTGGGTTCAAATATGGTTCAACTATTATTTTCTCTACTTGAAAAAATGTTTAATGCTCTATGAGTTTTTTCCCCTCAGCCATCTCTACTGTCTTTATAAGACATAAAAAGATTGGGTTCTTTTAAAATATATATACGTACATGATTTAGTTTAGTTTATAATACTTTCCAAAGATGAGAGAAATAGATTATCACTGAAGTTCATATAGGAATTACAAATACTACTTGGCAGTCAACTCAGTGACTTTATAGCACGACAAACAATGAATGGTCATGTGGGCGGAGAGTGGCGCACCCCACCTCCAGCTCCCACCACTCCCTCACAAGATTTTGTTCTCTAGGCCATGCTAGATTACAGCTGAACCTAAAAGGCACTTTTCCAGTATTTATAAAGCTGTCTGCACAGCCCCTCTTAGGCTTCTTGCATTCTTTTCTCCAGCAAGCCAAGAACTGCAAAGGCAGACTTTCCTGAAAAAGCCAAGCTTTTATATAGCCAAAAGCTTGATTTATCTTGCTTGACTTAATGATGGATTTTTATTTTTAAATTCTCAAAAAACAATAACAAACACCAACAACACAACAAAAAACCCTGGTCTCTATCCATGAGTCAGCAGTAAACACTTTTTTAAAAGTCTTCATATTCTTTATTTTATAAATTAATACAATAAAAGGAAAAATATTAGTAATCCCTCCCCCCGGGACATCAACGTCTACAAATTGGGTGAATAAGGGTCTGTATTCATTTTGTTTGCATATACACCAACATGTGTGAGAGTTAGAGTTTTTGTTGTGGACAGGGGTCTGCTGGGAAGGAAGGAAATTGCAGAAAAGGAGTGATGACCCCTTTTCTGCAATTTCTGGTATTCATTTCAAGGACAGCTGTGAATAGGGCTTGGGGTAAATATCCTCAAATAACCTCCCATGAATTTATACACATCTCGTAACCAGAAAACGCTCCCCACCCCTTTGCTTCCTTCCTCTCGTGTTCTTTTAAAAGACATTTGATTAGCAGCCACAGCATACCATCCCCACCTTCGCCTGCTCCCAGCCATCGCTGGGCCTGCAAAAAAAAAAAGCCTTTCTTCATGAGAAGTGCAGCTGTGGGTACCGCATGTCCCTCTCCTCAAGATCAGGAAGGTGGAACTCCCTGTCTGAATGTGATGGGCAAGGTTCCCTCCAACACCCATCCCCAGCTCTCCGGGTCTGCTTTGTGAGGCTGGCTCTGAATTTGGGCTTTACTAAGAAAACGCTCAAGAGGCATTAGCAGCCTAGCCCTCATGCCCCTGGACTTCATACAAATGCTGTCTTCTCTTGGCCACCCTTTCTGTTGTCTGCCTATTAGCTGTAGAAAAAGAAAGATGTTTGAATTTTTGCCGTAACCATGTAAAATAAATCATGCTGAGATTTAAAAAATAATGAACATGCTCCACTCTAGGCACAAAACGTCAGGCAAGGGGTTGGATCTTTATCCCCAGGAGAAGCCGAAGGAAGTGGCTTTGTGAAAGAGCAGGGTTTCTCAATCTCCACATTATTAGCATTTCAGATCAAATAATTTTTTGTAGTGTGAGACTGTCCTGGGCATTGTAGAATGTTTAATAGCATCTCTGGCTTTTATACACTTTTAGAATCATGGCAACTAAAAATGTCTCCAGACATTGCCAAATATACCCTGGGGACCAGGTTGCCAGATAAAATATAGGACATCCAGTCAAATGTGAGCTTCAGATAGATAATGCAGCATTTGGAACATACTTATACAAACAAATCATTGGTTGTGTATATGAAATTCACATTCAGCTGGGCACCCCGTATATGTATTTGCTAAATTTGCTAAACCTGCCTGGGGAACGAAATTGCTCCCTGTTGAAAACCATTGCCTTAAAGATACCAGGAACCAGGAGGACAGTCTTTAGGCTTGGGGTTGTCATCAGGGGGTTGATTGTCCCATCTTCCTGAAAGCCTGAGAACCTATTAGTAGTCTGTCCGCCTGTCCCCCTCCCTTTATCACCTGCCCCTGCTCCAAGGCAGGCTTCTGTGGAATGAGTTTTAGGTGGAGAAGCTGAGCTGAATGGGGCCACAAGAATCACCTTCCCATACTGATATTTTCAATTCTACAAGAAAGGGACAGACTCTCTAGCTGATTATCTTGTCCCACAACAAGCTTTTGCCCAATGCAGGCCTACTTCCCACCAGCTTTTCTTTGACACCACACTCTTGGGTAAAATGGACCACCAGTGATGGAGGAGGAAAACTCCCAAAATAACAGAACCCCAGATATATTAACAATGTGTCCAGTTCTAGATAATGAATCATCATTGGTCCAAGCCAGTTATGAGAATCTTGTTATGACCCAGTGTAGTGAAATCTATTAGGGTGGTTCTGGAAAACCTTTGCTTTGCTGAAAAAGGCATCAGAAATGGCACTAACTATATTTTGTTGTTGTTGTTTTGGAGAATTCAGATGAGATGCTTAAGAGTTATGGTAATAATCTAATGGTCATGAGGCCAAAAGAGCTATAGAGATCCCTGCCCTAACCAGTGCCCCTTGTCCACTTAACACCATATTTCTTGTTAATATGACAAAAATAAATGTTTTTTTTTGTTATTTAAGCTTTTTGTAACTTATAGCTGAAAACATTCTTAATTGATACAGAGACCAGAGTAAATCATTCAGAAAACAGAAAAATAAACAAACCCCCACAAATTCAGTCAAATCTATTTAGTATCCTTAGAGAAATTCAGTGTTGATTAATTATTCCTCCAAAAGAGAATGTTTTTATTAGTTTCTGATTAATCTTTTCAGTGGTTCTTAATATAAACAAGTGTAAATAGGATGAATACAATAGATATTCTAATTCTACTAAAAGTAGCATATTCTATACATTGTTATACACTGTTCTTTACCTTCCTTTCATCACTTAATGAGATAGTTATGTAGATGGATCTCTTCACATTAGTAGACGTTTTCCACAGCCTTTTATAGCTGTATAGTATTCCATCAAATGGGTGTGTCTCAATTTATTTAACCAGTGTTTAACTACTAAATATATGGGTTGTTTATAATCTCTAAATTTTACAAAATAATGCCACAATCAATAAACTTGTGCTTATGTTCTTTCAAACTTATGTAGACAATTATCTAGGATAGGCCTTCAGAAGAAAGATTGCTGGGTCAAAGGGAAATATATATGTATCTTTGGTAGATATTGCCAGATTCTCCTCAAAAAGTCATTTATGATTTTGCACCAACAAAATATGGAAATATCTATTTCTCCTCAGCCTTTCCAACAAAGTGTGATACCTTATTTTTAGATTTCTCCTTTTGGGGGGCCAAATCTAGTAGGTAAAAATGGCACCCTGGTACAGTTTACATTTATATTTTTCTTTAAATAAGTGAAGTTGTTGATATTTTTATGTGTATAAAGGTCAGCTGTAGTTCTTTCTTCCATAAACTCTCCATCTTTTTTGCTTTTTGTTTGTCTGGATTTCTAGTATATGTGCATTAGGGCCACTAGCCCTTTGTAATATAATTTACAAATATTTTCCCACAATCTTTTCCGTGGAGACTTGTGAATTTTGAATCAATTAGAAAGGCTTTCTCTAATAGTTAAAAAGGAATTCAGCCTGTTTTTTTCTATTAGATATTTGCATGCTATACAGTTTAATTCTTTACACTGGCATCTTTATTTTTTATATATTTTAAAGATTTTATTTATTAATTTTAGAGAGAGGGGAAGGAATAGAGGCAGAGAGGGAGAAAGACATCAATGTATGGCTGCCTTTCACCTGCCTCCAGCTATGGACCTGGCTGGAGACCTGGCTTATAACCTGGTTGTGTGCCCTGGCTGGGAATCAAATCAATGACCTTTGGGTTCGCAGGCTGGCACCTTATCCACTGTGCCACCAGCCAGGGCTACACTGACATCTTTAATCCATCCAAATACCTGGTATGAGTCCAACTCTAGCTTGTTCCAAGTAGCTTCTACTCTGACTGGGTACTCTCAGAGTATTGGCTACTCCAAGGTTGAGGGTCAAATCTCTGGTCACGGCACATACAAGAAGCAACCAATGAATGTGTAATAAGTGAAATAATAAATTGCTCTCTCTCTCTCTTCTCACTAAAATCAGTAAGTAAATTAAAAAAATAGCTGCCCAGTTATTGCAATATCTTTCACTAAAAAGCCCATCTTTACTACACTGATTAGAAATGTTACCTTTTTATATTAAATTGATTTGTAAGATTGGATCTGTTTCTGGACTTCTTATTCTGCTCAAAGGCTCTATTTTGTTTTTTCATGCATAATAACACTTTTTTTTTTTTTTATTACTAAGGCTTTGTGTGTATTTTAATATCTGACAGAGCTTGTCCTCTCTCAATGTACCACCTCTTAGAAACATTAAGCACTTTTGTTGCTTGTTTCTTTTCACATATAAATGTCAAAATAAGGTTGAATACTTCCAGACATTTTTGGTTATAATTATTGAAATACCATTAAAAATAAATTAAATGTGTTGCTTGAAATAGGAAATTTGGTGATAAGGTTGGAAAACAGTCAAAGACATCTTGGGGGTAAAATAACAGAAAATGTGAGACTGAGGAAAAAGTCTGAAGTCTCAATTCAGGAGGTCAAATAATTGGCAAGTAGGAGTCCTAGAAAATGAACATAGAGAAATGGATGGAAGGAAATTATTTTAAAAATCATTTTTAGCTCTGGCTGGTGGCTCAGTGGATAGGTGATGGTCTGTGAACCCAAGGTCGCTGGTTCGATTTCCAGTCAGGGCACATAACCAGGTTGCAAGCCAGGTCTCCAGCCAGGTCTGTAGCTGGAGGCAGGTGAAAGGCAACCATACACCGATGTCTTTCTCCCTCTCTGCCTCTCTTCCTTCCCCTCTTTCTAAGAATAATAAATAAAATCTTTAAAACAAAAAGTATCAAGCACCAAATTATGAAGAAAAGGACTTTTAACATTATGGTTGGAACAACCATTTGCTGCTTTCGTTGTGTTTTTCAGCCAGATCTGCTGGTCAGAACCTTAAAATACAAGTGTGTTCCATGTATAGTATAGAGCATTTATATATTAGCTTCTAGCTTTAAATTATTAAGACTCAAAGAGGAAGCCCTGGCTGGGAAGTTCCGTTCGTTAGAACATCAGCCCAATATTCCAGGGTTGTGGGCTCAAACCCAGTCAGGGCACCTCCAAGAATCAACCAGTTAATGCATAAATGCGTGGAACAACAAATCAGTGTTTCTTTCTCTTTCTCTCTCCTCCTTCTTCTCTCTCTAAAAATCAAGCAATATAAATTTTTTTTAAGACTCAAAGGGAGAAACAATTTTTAGAGTTATTCAATTAACAAAAAAGGAAGCCAAAAAAGATAAGGAAAGATATAATGATTAGGCTGCTGCGCATTTCTAAATGTTAGAAGAAAGTAAGGATGTCTTTAATGTTTTTATGGGGAGGAAGAAACTTTCCTCTGACTTTGAGTTTCTTTTGGCAGGTATAATAATCAAATAGATGTGGGACAGATTCATAGGAGAAAAATAACCATTTAATTACATACATATCTCTGGGAACCCCACATACATGACAGAGTCAAAAAGCACACACATACATGAGAGGTTCAGAGACAGAAAGGGAAAAGGAAGTATACATGACACTCTGAGCTAGGGATGCGGTGAGGCAGCTGAGGCTTCAGAAGGTAACTGAAAGGAGGACACACGTTCAATAATCCATACTTTGCCCTGCCATATAGATAGGTAAAACACGGTTGCACTGCTAATAACTCTTATTGTGGGCCTGGCTCCTAATTTAAATTCTTCTAGATAGTTAGGGGGAAGCAGAAGTTTCTCTTGAGCCTTTAGAATCTTGCTTGCCTTTAACTAAAAATAACCTGCATACCACAGAGGCACATATGGGAGTCCTCTTTCTGAACCCCTACACTACTCTTTGAAGAGAAACAGTGGACCTACAATAGAACCCTCCACCCCCACCCCTGCAATAAAAAACAGAGTGCTGTAATTAATTCCTTCTCAGGAATAGCCTTGAAAAGAACCATCAGTGCACATAACTCATAGATTCTGGATAACAGGGATTGACTAGATTTTCCCTGGTGAAGCTGACCCCAAGATTACCTCTGTCCTCTCTCTACTCAGCTGTTGTTGTCTTTGTCCATATCAAGGTGTTAGTTTCTGGAACACAATTTTTGCCTAGATAACTGCTCTAAAGGCCAGAGTTTGACTTGTTTTTGTTTGTTTACTTTTGCTCTGCCATTGATTAGGTGTGGGGCCAGGTTTGTCTCTGTGAACACTCTGAACTTTCTGAAAAGTGGTGCGATAGATGACATATTGGACCTTGTGAACATTCAAAGCTATAGAAAAATGTCACAATGTTTGAGGGTGTGCTAGGAAGCAGGACCTCAAGTGATTTGAGAAAATGCTCTGGAAAATGGCAGTCTTGCATTTTCTTTCATACATTAGACTCAAAGGAGACGATATCAGGAAGGTGCACGAAATCCACTGATAGTAATTTAAGGAGGTGGGAAAAGCACAGTAGGGAAATTTATAGGGCTGGATTTTAAGCCAAAATGAAGAAATACACACTTCTTTTACATTGGTGAGTACAGGACACTTAATACTTAACATTTACAGCACAGGGAAAATGGTAACAGTGAGGGGTTCTCTGGTCTCCTGCTCTTTGTGGTCTTGTGCTCCAGGGCCTGTGGTTGCACCTTCAAAAGGTCTAGGAAAGAAAACCACTCTGACACTTCAAAGGTGTTTCAGCTTAGATACAGAAGACCAATGGACAGAGCTCACTTACAGTAAGCACTGACCTTTGCTAAGGAAGCTGTAGGCCTAGGACATAACTACCTGCTATGACCTGCTCAGTTAGGAATTTGTGATCAGGTCATCCTGTGGGGTGACTTTCGGTCACTGAGCTTGTCAGGCCTGACATGTGCCCCACCCCTGAGCTTGTTGGGTGTATTACATGGACCCTTTTTCTTTCACATCTTAAGGGAATATGGTTATTCCAGGCTAGAGGCCCAAGAGGAGCTCCTCCATCTACCCAGGCACCAAGAATCCCTTTGGTTGGGACTGAGTACGAGAAATTTGGGAAGACTCTATTTTATTTTTTAATTATCCTGAGGAATTCAAACTTTAGACTTTAGCTTACAAGGATCAACCCTCTGCCCACTAAGTACATGCACTGAGGAATGTTAGAGGATTTAAAAAAGGGAGTGCTGAGATGAAATTTACACTATTAGACAACTGCTGGTTTCTGTTTAGAACCCAGATGTATGAGAAGATAAGAGGAGTGGTTCTCAAACTTCAGTGCCATCGGCTGGAGGGTTTGTTAATTCCCACACTGCTGGGTCTCACCCCTAGAGTGTCTGATTTAGTAGGTCTAGGGTGAGGCCCAGGAAATTCCCATTCCTAAAATCTCCAGTCATGTGGTTACTTTTGATCTGGGATCATAGTTTGGTAACTGCTGGCCTGGAGTATAAACAGGGAGACAAGGAAGGCTGTTTGTGGTTTGGACCCACTATTCTTAATTCTCACTTTCCTCTCCTTCAAAGAGAATACTTGCCAACCATATAAAAAGTCTTTCATTTTCTTACATACTTCATGCTTTCCAGACCTTCATGCATAAGACTCTGTCCGATTACCATTTCTGCTTAAATCTTGTTACAGTATTTCATGAAATACATTTTGATTTTGGAGATTTTTAAATGTGAAAAAGAATACATTTAAAAATCAGTGTTTACTGTATCCCAGTGTCAGAGATGTTAAGGTCTTAGAATGGATTAAGTATGTGGAGTCTGGAAATTTTCTCTATCCCTATAGACTGCTTATCTTAGCACTTACACTATTGTGACTATATTCCTCTTGGAGCAGTGGTTCTCAAAGGAAAGTCCCCAGACTAGCAGCATCACTCTCACCTGAAAATGTGTTAGAAATGCAAATTCTTAGACCTCCCCCAACTAAATCACAGACTTGGTGGCTGGAGTCCAGAAACCTTAAAAAATCCTTACCTGAGGATACGTTTGTTGATTTTAGAGAGAGATGAAAGGAGAAGGAGAGAGGCAGAGAGACAGACAGACAGACAGAAACAGAAACATCAATTGGTTGCCTCCTGTATGCACTCTGACTAGGAATCAAATCCACAACCCAGGGAGATGCCCTAACCAGGACAATGCTCCAACCAACAGAGCCACCTGGCAAGGGCCCAGAAACCTTTTTTGAAAACAAATCTCCTGTATGATTCTAACGCACACCAAATTTGAGAATCTCAATCTATGATATTCATGAAGGCAAGAACCATACCTATCTCCCTGCTATTGTGTCCCTTGTACCAGTAGTGGGAGGGGAAAAGGAAAGGGATGATGCCTGGCATGGATTAACAATCAATGAATGTTTGTTGAATAAATAAATGAATGAAGTGATGTAACTTGTTCAAGGTCACTTAGCTAGTAGGTGAAAGTTAAATGACCTCTTTCTGCCTTCATTGCTTGGTTTATGGTGTGAGGTTGATAGGAATATACTACTCTGTTCAACAAACATTTGCTGAGATATTACTACATGCTCAATATTTTTCAAAATTTAGCCAAATGCTCTAGCTTTTTAAATAATTTGTGAGGCATCACTGTGAAGCTGGAAAAGCCAGCATTTGTGCTACCTTTCACTACTAGAACCAATAAGTAGAGACAAGGATTGAATCTTTATGGGCACTTTATTCAGATGATCAATGAGCTGAGAAAAATGACAGGTTATGTACCCTAAAAGACCCTTTTACAATTCATCTCAAGCTGGTCTTTTTCATAAGGAGAAGAAGGTAGATAAGGGGTTTTGAATTGAAGGGGGAAAAAAGGCAATGGGTTTGGAATTCAGGAAAAAAGTCAATCAGATAATGCAGTCCAGTAATTTTCCTAGCATCCTTTCATCTGCTGACCCGTAAATCTTTATGTGCATCTTGTTCAGCTCTCTCCCTGAGGAACAGTGCTTGCAATCCTTCTGGGTCACAAAGGTCGAATTGCTTGTGGGTTTCCTGGAGGCTGGGGAGGTCCAGTCATACATTCCAGTTCCTGAAACAATAGCTTTCTACTTGTATTACTTATCAAGCCTATTAACTATCTAACTAAAGCTAACACTTTTTAACTCTTGAGTTCCCCGATCATTCCCCACTGCTAGTCTTAACTATCTTATTTCTATGAGATAAGCTCTATATGGAAATAATTATTTTGCGTTGAGCATGTATCTTTGCTTAGAAAGTCTCCCAGAAATACGCTTAATTCCATATCTACAGAAGGAGTCACATTGTATGCAGCAACAAGCTATGATACTGAAAAAGATAAAGAGAATAAAAACAACCAATGCCTCTCTAAGGCCAGTAATACTAGGCAGCCAGGTTAGTTTAGACAAATCAATAACACAGAATTCCTCCCTTTGTTTTATCTTGGACACTAGTTCATTTATTTGCTTTACTTTATGCTCTATGAGCTGTGAATTATCAGTTAGGTTGAAACAGCAGAATCCTTGAAATTCTTCACATCCATGGTTATATCTTAAAAGGAGGTAGTCTATAGCTGCACGGTTTTCTAATACCGCTTCTTTAAATTGTCCTAGTTCCTGACTGATGGCACTAATGGCGTGAGAGGTGGCATTCAAAGCTTTTACCATAGTGCAGGCTAATCTACTCATTTCTATATTCAAAGAGGTTACCATGACTGGCATTACAAATGTAGTCAAAGATATATATTCAGTGGGACTAAAAAGATGTAAATCACTTTTACAATCCGGCAGGAGGGAGAGTTCTGGTGGAGCCCAGGTGAGATGGGGCTTTTGAGGCATAAATACCACCAGTCTTCCCAGAGAGCAGGGTCCCCCGGAACTGTTTGCTGGAACATAGGAATAAGCAGTCCTTCCACATATTAGAAACCATCCTGCAGGCAATTTGATGTGACCGAAGGCGTAAGGGAGACTAATGGTGGTGGTGCAATTCATGTCCAGGTCTGCTGAAAGCGTGAAACAGTTGTTAGTGCAGTTGACAAAAGTTGCACACTCTCCATCTGGGGCTACATTAGTGACTTTTAAGGAAAACATTTCCCTGTCCTTTTGAGTTACCACAGGTCCCCAATTAAAAATATCGGAGTAGGTCATCTTCTTATTGATATGCTTAAACAAAGTATAATTTCGGAAGTTTTCCAGGGGGGTACAAACGCCTACAAGGGATGACATGAAAGTTTGTTCGACATAGGTTCCTCCTGCAAGACAAAAGTCGGAGAGGTTTAGAACATTTTTTGCTAAATAGACCCAAATATTTTCATCTCGTTTGAAAGGAATAAGTTCTCCATGACATGGGGTTAAACAAAAAGTCATGAAAAGTATATAAATCATTGTCTTTGAAAGACGACTTTCAGGTCTTCTTGAGGCTTGGTGGTCCGTTGTTCTTCCGGTGCTTATTTTACCCTGATGCGGTGGATCCAAGGTTGTGTTTCTGCCCGTTTCACCATGGTGGGAGTGGTGAGGAGCACATCCCAAGGTCCAGTCCACTTTTCTTCTAGTTGGCTCTCTGGAAATCATGTTTTCCGAGTCTTGAGTAGCAGCACCTGGTCTCCAGGCTCAAAGGAATGTAGCAAACCTGTGGGGGAGAGATCTGTAATGTAAACAAGGTCATTAATTATAGCTAAAGTTGGACTTAAACACTCTTTACCTTCAATTCTTGATCCATGTACATTCCACCACCCCAATCACAGCCTGAAATGGTCTCCCATACATAATTTCATAAAGACTCAATTGAATCCCACTTTGAGGATCCACCTTTATTCTGAGCAGGGCAATAGGTAAAACTTGATCCCAATGGAGACACAGTTTGGTTACATTTTTCTCCAAGGTAAGATTCATCTTATCTACCTTGGCACAAGACTGAGGTTTCCATGCCATGCGGAGTCTCCACTTGATTCCTAAAAATTTACTAACGTTCCATGTTATTTCTGAAACAAAAGCAGGTTCATTATCACTCTGCATACTGCAGGGACAGCCAAAGCAAGGAATTATTTCCTTCAGTAAGGCTTTCACTACCTTTGGGGATCTCTCAGTTCTAGTAGGGTAGGCTTCTGCCCATCCTGAAAAGGTGTCAACAAAGACTAACAAATATTTCTACCCTTGGACCCTTGGCATCGGGGTAAAGTTTATTTTTCAGTCCTCAAATGGGCACTATTTTTGGCATTGCTTCCCTTCTTTCTTTTCTTGGGGATCTGTCTTGGGCTTTTCAGGTATGCAACACATTTAGCTATTGCTTTTTGTGTGGCTTTAGAAATTCCACGTCCTGTGAGCCACGGTTTAATATTGGTGGTTAATGAGTCCCCTCCATAGTGAGTGGCTTCATGAAAATGCTTCGTGACTGGCTCTGCTACATGTTCAGGAAGCAGAACAACTACTTTCTTATTCTTTATCTACTCTCAAGATCTTCTTCATTCAAACCCCAGCTCTTAGCTTTCTCTAAGTCTGCAGTTGAATATTCAGGGTCAAACTGTGACAAGTCAAGAACAGATACCAAAGGCATTACAAATGTTCCTTTAGCAGCTTCTTTCACTGCTTGATCAGCCAGATTGTTTCCTCTAGCCACTTCACAGTCCTCTTGCAGGTGCCTGGGGCAGATCATAACTGCCACCTGTACAGCTACCTGAATAGCTTCTAATAATTTTAAACTTTTTGCTGCATGCTTAATCTCCTTTTTATTGGAGGTCAAGAGTTCTCTTTCCTTCCAGATGGAACCAGGTGATTGCAAAATTAGGAGAGCATACCTTGAATTGATACACTCATTTAACTCTCTTTTGGGTGACAATTCCAGTGCCCTTGCCAATGCAATCAGTTCAACTTTTTGGGCCGAGATTCCTGGCGGCAAGGCCTTGGCCTCTACTGCTCCTTCAAGGGTCACAACTGCATACCCAACCTTTTATTTCCTTCATCCATGTAACTGCTCCCATCTGCATATAGAGTCCAGTCTGCCTCTTCTACTCTGCGAGAGTAAACTTCATCAGTTATCTCCGCACACTTGTGGATTAGTGCAGCCAAGTCAGGCTCCAGGAGGAGGGAGGAAGGATTTAACTTAGAGTTTTGAGGGAAACTCAAAAAGAATTTCTTGGTACCTGCCCATTCTTCTAGCAGTGAGCCACAAATTTTCTTTTTTGTTCTAGTAGGCTCAACACTTGGTGAGGTGCATGAGTGGCGACAGGCTGTCCCAAGGAAAACTTGGCAGCTTCTTATAAAAGCTTACAGATGGCTGCCCCAGCTCTCAAGCAGGCTGGCCACCCTTGGACAGTGTAATCTAGTATTTTTGTCAAGTATACGATGGGTTACAGAATGTCACTAAGCATTTGGGTGAGGGTTCCTAGGGCAATGCTCTGCCTTTTAGGAGAGGGCTTTAGTAGGTTTGGAAGCCCAAGGCTTATACAAAAGCCAGGTGCCCTTTCAGGGACTCAAAGCCTGAGTGTGCTCCTTGTCCATTCCAAAAAGCTACTTTGTAGTCCTTTCAGAGCTTCATACAATAGTTTAGCAAGGAGTCCAAGGTTTGGAATCCAAATCCAGCAGTAGCCGCCATTCCCAGGAATCCTCTTAACTGTTTCCTGGTATTGGAAACTCTAATTTGAAATATGATTTCTTTCCTGTTCCCAATAAGACTCCAGGTAGCAGGTTTAAACAGGAATCTGAGAAACCTTACTGCTTATTGGCCAATCTGACGTTTTTTATACTTTATAGCCACAAGATGCCAGATGGCTCAAGGTAGCTGTGGTATCAGTTAGGTATTGCTGGAATAATGTCCAGCTAATTAAGAGGTCATCTATATATTGTAACAGAATTCCTCCTTCTAATTTTAGATCTGTTAAGTCTTGGCTCAGGGCTTAAATTGTGGGGGAGCTATTGAACCCCTGTGGTAAGACTGTCCAGAGTACTGAGTCTTGACCTGAGATTACATGTCCTGCCATTCAAAAGCAAATAATGGTTGAATGTCTTGACCAATAGAATGCAAAAGAAGGCATCGTTTCAGTTCAACACTGACTATCAGAGGCTGTCCCTGGGTATATAGCTTATCAAAGTATAAGGATTTGGGATGGTAGGGTGAATGTCCTTTACAATGTCCTTAAAGCTTGTACAACTCTTGATACTTATTTGAGTGGGGTTTCTTAACAGGCAACATGGGTGTATTGTATGGGGACTGGCAGGGCTGAGTAAGTCCATATTTCTGAAATTTCTCATTATTGGACATATTCCTTCTTTCTGCAAGGGATTCTGCCTCTTATTGGGAATCTCTGCCCCTGCTTTGAGGTCAGCTTTAACAAAGGAGGCTGGCTTAGCCCTCCATGGCTTTCCAGCAACTCATGCAATGGGGTTTAGGTGAGTTTTGATTTATTCTCGCTTTTCTCTTTCTTCCCACAGTTTCCTAAGGAACTGCCACGTGTGCTGTAGAGGGACCTATAGGCAGAGCTATTGTTGTTCTGGAGAGAAAGTGGTCTGAGCATGAAGTTTGAAGAGCAAGTCCCTTCCCAGAAGAAGAATTGGATACTCAGGAATATATAGAAATTTATGAGTTAAAATAGTATGTCTCGCCTTTGGCTGGTGTGGCTTAGTGGATTGCGTGCTGGCCTGTGAACCAAAGGGCCACTGGTTCGATTCCCAGTCAGGGTACGTGCCTGGGTTGTAGGCGGGATCCTCATTTGGGGTATATGAGAAGGCAACCACACATTGATGTTTCTCTTCCTCTCTTTCTCTCTCTCTCTCTCTAAAATAAATAGATAAAATGTTTAAAAAATAGTACGTTTCATAGCACATTCTAATGGTTTCAAGAAAATTTTACTTTTTAGGGCTTGCAGAAATTACAGTTATAGTTACAACCAGCTGCAAGGACTTAGAGGTCTATTGACCATAGGATATGCCACTCTAGTATCAATCAAAACATACAATTTGGGTTAAACTGTTAGTTTAACCCAAGGTTCCTGAGGGGTGACTTTAACAGGTTGTTGTAATAATTGAATCTTGGTGCCCCATCACTCATTATCAGAGCTACTTCCTTCTCCCAGCATAACTCTTGAGTTCTCAGACTCTGACTTCCTTTTGCCTTGCTTGAGGCGCCCAGTTTTCAGTACCCCTTTCCTTTGCAATACTGGCATTGATCAGTAGCAAGCATTTTAGATGAGGGTTGGGTGCCTCTTGCCTGCTGATGGAATTGCCCCTGAGGCCTGTTCCAAGAAAACAGTGGCTGCCTGGGAATTTTTCTGTTCTCTATTACTATAAACTTTGAAGGCAATGCCAACCAACTAAGTGGGGAAGATTCATGCCTATTTCTTCCTCTAACTTCTGAAGTTTCTTTCTGATGTCAGGTGCACTTTGAGAGATGAAAGTCATATTCACTATTCTAATATTTTCAGGGGCTTGTGGATCCAAATTAGCATATTTTCTATAGGCCCAGTGGATTCTTCCAAGGGGATCCTCTGTGGACTTTTGTTGTAACGCCTATACATATGCGGACTTTTCTGCTTAGGGACTCCTTTCTTAAGTCCCTCAAGGATACACCTCTTATAATTCTCTAAGAGAGGAAGGCCATTCTCATTAGGGTCTCATTTTGCTGAGTTAAAGGTGTTGCCTTAGTAGGCCTCATCTGAAGTTTCTTCTCTTTTCTAAAATATTTTTTAATTTAATTTTTTATTTATTGTTACAAAAAGAACAAGGGAAGGAGAAAAAGAGGAAGAGAAACAACCATGTGAGAGAGATACATCTATTGGCTGTCTCTCGTACACACCTTGACTGAGGCAGAACCCACTACCCAGGCATGTGCGCTGACCAGGGATGGAGCCGGTGACCCTGCACTTTGCAGGTTGACATCCAACCAATTGAGCCACACTGGTCAGGCATCACCTGGATTTTCTTGGTGTAGTCTCTGAGCCTTTTCATTTGCCTTGTCCAATACCAGCCCCTGCTAATCCCCCCATGAGCAAAATATTTAGTAAGGTTTGTATGTCTGCCCAACTGAGATGGAGGGTGGCAAAAATTGACCTAAGTCTGTCATTTTATTTATTTATTTATTAAAAAAAAAGATTTTATTTTATTATTTTCAGAAAGAGGGGAAGGGAGGGAGACAGAGAGGGAGAGAGATATCAATGTCTGGTTGATTTTCACCTGCCTCCAGCCACAGACCTGACTGGAGACCTTGCTTGCAACCTGGTTATGTGCCCTGGCTGGGGAATCGAACCAGCGACCTTTGGGTTTGCAGGCTGGCACCTTATCCACTGTGTTACCAGCCAGGGCCATAAGTCTGTCGTTTTAGTAGGATTGTCCCTATAAGAAGGATTTGAGGTTTTCCAATTTAACAGATCCAATGTAAAAAATAGATCATGTACCCAATAATATCCAGCAGGCTGGCCCTCTGGCCCTACGCTTACTGGAAGTCTTTGCAAAGGGTATTGCTCTGCCCTGACAGAGGTTTGTCCTCCACCAAATTTGGTTATATGATGGGTGCAGGATGGAGAAACCAGTTCAGTTTCACCTCCTCTGCACCCCTGAGCTGAGTAAGGAGGAGGATACTCCAGGGCTGGAGGGGCTATGGGAGTCTGACCATGCTCACAGCAGCCACAACATCCTGATCTTCCTGATCCCTCATTTCTAAGCTTTTGCTATCTGTCACAGGCAAAGTCCCTTTCCTCTGAATCATTAATCTATTTTCTTTTAACCCTGCATCTTTATTATATTAAGTCATAAAAGCCTGTATATAAGTATTTCATTATATTTCCCTGATCTTTGACAGCACTCTCTCGAGTACAGATTATACATAAGCCAAGCAGTGTAACAGTGCAAAATAATCCTCTTTCACATTATAGGTCAACCAAAATTCACCCCCAAAGGGCTGTTTCCCAGACCAGAGCCCCTTCCTTATCATTCTACCGGACAGAGCTCTGTAATATCACACAAACCAAACCAGAAGGCACCTTAATTACTGACAACCAAGCTAAATTGTAACCTGGGACTGTAATCCTGAACCAAAAAGCGCAGTGATTCAATCAAAAGTAAAGACAATGGGGAGTGAAAAGAGTCAGAAGGAGGGTCCCCAAGGAAATCACTCAGCAGCTGCTTGGGGAGTCTCCAAATCTGCACCCTGGGGTCCTCAAGTCCAGACAGCCAACAGGACTCCTGCCAAATACCCAGACTTACCAGAGACTCCCGATGTTCCCAGGTTGGAGTTGCCAGAATATGAAACTGGAAAAGTCAGCGTTCGTGCTGCCTGTCACCACGGGAATCAGTAAGTAGAGACAAGGATTGAATCTTCAGGGGTGCCTTATTCAGAGGGCAGAAGATCTGAGAAAATAGCGAGTTATGCACCCTAACAGACTGTCTTACATCTCATCCCAAGCTGGCACTTTTTATAAGGAGAGGAAGAGGATAAGTAAAGGTAAGGGGTTTGGAATTCAGGGGGAAAAACAAAGTTAATCAGATAAAACCTGCACTATGTGACTTTTCTAGCATCACTAGAGCACAATGGCTCAGATAGCATCTTGATGGCCTGCAGCCCTGGCCACAAAGGTCTTGAATTGCGTGTGCATCTCCTGGAGTCAGGGTAGGGCCAGTCATATATTCCAGTTCCTGGAACAATAGCTTTCTACATGCATTACTTACCAAGACTATTAACTAAATAACTAAACCTAAACCTTTTAAAACTCTTGAGTTCCCCCATTAAATGGATAACTTTTAAGGATAGTTGGAATTTAAAGAGAGCTGGTTAGAAAACAAATCCCATTTACCATAGCAACAAGAAAAATAAAGTACTTAGGAATAAACTTAACCAAGGAGGTAAAAGATTTGTACTCAGAAAACTACAGAACATTGAAGAAAGAAATTAAGGAAAATACAAAAAAAATGGAAGCATATACCATGTTCATGGATGGGAAGAATTAACATCATTAAAATGTCCATACTACCCAAAGCAATTTATAGATGCAATGCAATCCCAATTAAAATAGCAATGACAGCCCTGGCTGGTAGCACAGTGGATAAGGTGCTGGCCTGCGAACCCAAAGGTTGCAGGTTCGATTCCCAGCCAGGGCACATAATCAGGTTGCAAGCCAGGTCTCCAGCCAGATCCATAGCTGGAGGCAGGTGAAAAGGCAACCATACATTGATGTCTCTCCCTCTCTTGCCCCTTTCCCTTCCCCTCTCTCTAAAAATAATAAAATCTTTAAAAAAATAAAAATAAAATAGCAATGACATATTTCACAGATACAGAAAAAATACTTCAAAAATTTATATGAAGCCAAAAACACCTACGAATAGCCATAGCAATCTGGAGAAAGAACAGGGTAGAAGGAATCACAATAGCTGACATTAAACTATACTACAAGGCTACTGTAATCAAAATAGTCTGGTACTGGCATAAGAATAGACATATAGATCAATGGAACAGAAATAGAGAGTCCAGAAATAAACCCGGGACTCTATGATCAATTACTATTCATCAAAGGGGGAAGGAACATAAAATGGAGTAAAAACAGTCTTTTCAACAAGTAGTGTTGGGCGAACTGGACAGTGACATGCAAAAAAATAAAACTAGAGCACCAACTTAAACCATACACCAGAATAAACTCAAGATGGATAAAGGACTTAAACATAAGCAGTGCCACCATAAAGGTCTTGGAGGAAAATATAGGCAGTAAAATTTTAGATATGTTTACTGATACTTCTCCAAGGGCAAAGGAAATCAAAGAACAAATAAACAAATGGGACTATATCAAACTGAAAAGTTTCTGTTCAGCTAAAGAAAACACCAGCAAAATTAAAAGGGAACCAACTGTATAGGAAAACATATTTGCCAATGATATCGCAGACAAAGGTTTGCTATCCAAAATATATAAAGAACTAATGTGACTTAACACCAGGGAGACAGACAGCCCAATTTAAAAATGGGTAAATGACCTGAACAGACAACTCACTGAGGGAGACTACAAAGTGCCCAAAGGCATATGAAAGAATGCTCAACATCACTAGCCATCAGAGAGATACAAATTAAAGCCACAATAAGATACCACCTCACACCTGTCAGAATGACAATCATCAACAAGTCAACAAACAACAAGAGTTGGTGAGGATGTGGGGCAAAGGGAACCCTGGTGCACTGTTGGTGGGAATGTAGGCTGGTGCAGCCACTATGGAAAACAGTATGGAGTTTCCTTAAAAAACTAAAAATGGAACTGTCTTTTGACCTAGCAATTCCACTACTAGGATTATACTGGAAGAACCCTGAAACACGAATTAAGAAGAACTTGTATAGCCCTATGTTCATAGCAGCGCTATTTACAATAGCCAAGTGCTAGAAACAGCCTAAGTGCCCATCAGTGGATGATTGGATCAAAAAACGTTGGTACATTTACACAATGGAATACTACACAGCAGAAAGAAAGAAGGAACTCTTACCCCTTGCAACAACATGGATAGAACTGGAAAGTATTATGCTTAGTGAAATAAGCCAGTCAGTGAAAGATAAATACCACCATATGATCTCACCCATTTCAGGACAATAATGAACAAAACAACCAAACAAGCAAAACAGAACCAGGTATACGAATACAATGAATAGACCTTCAGTGGGCAGAGGGGAGGGGGATGGGGGAGAAGGAGGCAAAGAAGGCGAGCAGTTTAGTTAAGGAACTAGTATGGAAGAACCATGGACATGGACAAGTGGGATGGACTATGTGGGGGAATGGGTGGGTAGGGAAGGGGACAGAGGGGAGGAAAAAGGGGATGGTTGTAATACAACAACAATAAAATTAAATTTAAAAAAAAAAAGAAAAAAGAGCTGGGAAATGTTGGATTTTATTAAACACCAGAGGGAGCCTTGTGAAGAAGTAGTAGACCATGTTGTAGCGCAAGCCAACTCAGCATAAGAACACTTAACTATTTTTTTAAGAATAAATTTTTTCAAGTTTGCCCATAAAGTTGTCTATTGATAAACCCTTGTTGCTAATTGATTTTATTATCTGGATATTTTAATTTTTAAGCATAATAAAATTACTCTTAAGATAGCAGCCAATATTTAAGAAAGACATTTAAGGAAAGACAACAATTTTCTAATATTCTGAAGTAATAAAATTCAGTTAATCACAAAATGCATGCATGGTAGGTAGGATTATTATAAGTGATATTTATATTTCTATTATCTGCACAATAATTTTCAGTTCGAAAGAAAAAAAATAACAAAATTAACAAAGCACATTGTTCTTTCAGAATTTTAAAAAGTTCAAGACTTCTACTTACGCAATTATTAGAACATTGATACTTTTCTGATATATATTTGACAGTATTTAAAGTGTTTCTAAAAAATACTGGACACAGTAGTAGGAAACCACTCCTGTGGGTTTTACTGGCTTACGTTAGGAAGGCAAAGGTTATCATTCCAGAGGAAACTGAGTTATACACAGGGCAGAACACACTGTTCATGGCCAAACTCTGCCATGTACATATGGATTCGCATTACTAAGGAAAGCCTTTTTCAACTGTCCAACTTTAATCTTACAACACTGCTTCAGTAGGAGTTCACACACTTCTAGTTTATCAGAAGCGGTTCTCATTTTGGTAACATGCCAGTACTTCGTGGGTGTTCAGCAAGCAGCGAATGAATCAACCGAGGCAACTACAAGTTTTCCCTTCAACCTCCCAGGACTTCTAATGGTGCTCAAGGGAAAGAACCTATCATTGCTTTGTGTCAGTTGGTTGCTGCTACGTATTGAAAGCAAACTTAAAGCTACAGGGCGAAGAGTTTTGTTACAGGTTTAAGGTTCACGTGTCAAATGCTTCAAAAGGCCAATACTCAAAATGTCAGAGTTTGGAGTAGGGAAAGGTTTATAAATTGAGAAGGCACCAGCTTGAGAAGATGAGGGGCCTTAAAGTTTCCACAAATCCATTTCTTTTAAAGAGAGCCCAGAATTCTGGCTTCTTTATATCACAGGAAGGGAAACTGGGGAGGGGGCAAGAGGATGTGATATCTAGGCACCAGCAGGGGTTCAAGGAAAAGCATGAAGTCTCTACTTCTCTTTGTTCCTCAGTCTATTGACCCCTGCTGATCTGAAACTGGTCATGGTCCTTGTCAAAAACTAAAGCTTCAAGCAGAATTCTTCTAATGGTTAGCATATCTATTTGCTTGGAGTCCATGGGAGAAATACAGGCTAGAATTAAGAGTATCTGAGAAAGTAAGCATTTCAGTTTCACTGTCAGATGAAAGCAGAGTGGCCAGCCAGACCATTCAATAAGAAAATAAATTATTCTCTACAAATTTTGAACTATAAGATTTTAATTGAAACTGAGACTTAACAAATGAATGGATTTATTAGTCAGGGGTCAAGCAAGTTACTCAACTCATCTGTCAATGGGAGAACATGCAAATCTGTAATGAATTTTAAAATTGAATTTTTTGGAGTTACACTGGTCAATAAAATTACATAGATATCAAATGAACAATTCTACAAACATTTATAAGATTTTATTTGAGCCAAACTTACCATGATGTCTGGGAAGCAAGATCTTAAATGGTTCAGAGAATTTGGAGTTTCTTTCAGGCATTTGGAATTAAGGAGAGAACATAAGGAAGGTTACATGAAGGTGGGAGAAAGCAAGGCAAGGATTGGATTATAAAATAGTTAATGAAATTGTGTGTTCTCTTGAGGGTGGTTATTTCAAAGGTGTGTTAAACCTAGATCCCTCCTAATGGACAGGACTTGCTTAAGGCAAAGATAAGCCTTTTACTAAATTGTATGCCTCGAGGTGACTACTCATGAAAACCCTCCCAGTTAGGAATTCATTATTAGATCACCCTGTGAGGTTACTTTCCATAGAATCTCTTTTTCATCCACACTTTTATGCTTCAGTTTCCTGGTTTTTAGAATGGGGATAGAAATAGTACTTATCTCACAAAGTTATTGTGAATGTTATGCCTTTCCAGAGTGCTGCAGAATGGCTGGCTAATATTCACTGTCCAATAAATGTTTGTTACTACATACAATCCTTTCCTTTGACATTCATCTCCCCAATCATTTTTTAAAATTTTATTCATTATTTTTCAGAGAAAGGGGAAGGGAGAGAGGCAGAGAGGGAGAGAAACATCAATGCATGGTTGCCTTTCACCTGCCTCCAGCTGGGGACCTGGCTGGAGACCTGGCTTGCAACCTGGTTATGTTGCCCTGGCTAGGAATTGAACCAGTGACCTTTTGGGTCGCCGGCACCTTATCCACTGAGGCACCAGCCAAGGCCCATCTCCCCAATCTTTTATCTACAATAAACAAATTCCAAAAAACTCTGAAAACCCTAAAGTTGGTGGTTCAATCTGGCCTGAGTTGATAAAAGCTGGTCTGAACTTTCTTGACTCCTTTGGTAAAAGTCTTAATATATTTTGCTGCAGAAATATTAATGTGTTTACTTTTCCAAAATTAAAAAAAAAAAAAAATTCTAAATTCCAAACCACTCTGGCCTGAGGTTCTGAGTAAGCAATGTGGGCTTATTTCAACATGAGACCAACACCATGCAGAGAATAATCAACCAACTTTAGATTCACAGGCACCTGGCTTTGAGTCAGACCTGGACACCTGCTTTGAAGCTTTGGGAAAGCTATTTTACTTCTCTAAGGTTCACATGCTTGCCAGAGAATTCATTTACTGCATAGCATGTGAACTTCCTCAAATCCCTGCATGCCTCACCACCCCACAAAATGTTTCTTTCTCTTCGTTCATTCAACCTCACTGACAACTTCCTATTTTTGATGACTGCTATACACCTTAATTGTTCATGGCCACTCTCCCATTGCATGCTTAGCTAACTGTACCACAGATGGATGGCGTGCGAGATGAATGAGAACTTTCTGTGGAATTGAGGGAATTGGGAAAATGATTCAGATGAAGGGGCTGAATTGATTTGTTTCTGCTCTTTGCCTTTCTCTGGGTTTCTGATAGCCACCAGCAATCTGATGATTGGATTGCTGTCCCAAAGGTAAGGAAAGTGTAAATGCAAAAAGGTATAAATGGTTGACAGCTGAAGGTGGTGCAGTTTTACTTCCTATGTAAATTAGCAGGGGAACAAAGTGGAGTTTCTCCCTATGATCACTGGCTGCAGAAAGCCGCAAAAGAAAATTGGAGGATATTAAATAGACAAGACTCAAGGTTGGTTCATTGGTCTGGACAGATATAATGAAGGAAATGGGTTTAGGCCAGGGATGCTTAATCTTGTCTACATAGCAGACTTACCTGGACACCTTAATAAAATGCACAAGTTCTCTACTGATCATTTGGGTCAGAATCTCTGGAGAGGGAATCAGATACCAGTGTTTAAAGAAAAGGAAAATCTCTCCAGGTGATTCTGTATTCAGGGCTGCCCTAAGTTAGCAAGCCACCTTGGAGACAGACGCCTGAGAGCTTTAAACATGACTGATGCCCAGACATTTGGATCCAGTTGGCCTGGTGTACAGCTGGTCTACAGCGTGATGGGACATTGGGGATTTTAAAAGCTGCCCAAGTGATTGTAACAGTGAGAACCACTACCTATGCCAACCAGGCTTTCACTAAAATGTGTAGTATTTCTTTTTCCTTACAAGTAGGTTTCCTGGAATTTTTATTAAGAATTTCAAATACTGTAGCAATACTTTTTTAGGTAATACAGTTTAAATATTTATTTGGTTCTTTATTAAACATTCACGTTTTCAGGAAAAGATTCCATTTTTGAGGAGCCTAAAGTAGGCTGGACACATTTTAGTGAAAATTACAAACGTAACTCACAGCCCATTGAATTGATTGCCTGTCTGAGTATTTTTCCTGTTGCTAAGAATTACTATTATCCAGTGACTTATTCCCCTGACACTGAGAAGGAATGGAATGAACCGAGGAATATGGAACATGTAGTACATGGTATATATTACATACATGATGTATTTTCACATACTACTACTATGTATTTGATATTTGAGAAATGTTTTACTTATCATGAGCAGCCAGTTTATCAATGTCCCTGCCTTCATAGCACTTGACCCAGCACCTGAGATGCTAGAATCAATGTGACAAACTTGGCCTTTCAGAGATAAGCAGTGACTGAGCAGTGCAAACCAAACTCAAGGCTGACAGTCCTGCTTCATCACACTTCTCACTATTCCTCCACTTTGCACTCCATCCACTGTTGGCTATAGGAAGGGCTAAGGATGCCTGCATTGCCCTGACCTTCAAGGGCCCCCATTTCCTATGGAATACTGTGCAAACTCTGTTGGGCATTCACAGCTTTTCACCTCCTGGCCTTCATCTCCTGATCAGCCTCTTCTGAGCCCTTCCCATGGCAGCTCACAGAGAGCAGTTCACTGCTCCTCCAGACCTCCTGACCCGAGTCTTTGCCCTTCTCCACCTGATATATTGTGGTCTCTTTCACAATCAAACATTATTATTGAAGCTTTAGTAAGCAGAGCATGTTTTCAGGGTAACTTAGTTTTTAAGTCCTGGGCTAGCCATGTCATCAGTGAAAGAATGTTCCCTGGGTGTGAGGGCAGGAAGCAGCCCATATAGAGGGGGGCCAATTGAAAATCTCATTCATTCATCCAGCCATTTAGCTATACATCCATCCATCCATCCATTTAGCAAATACATATTGAGTGTTAATGATCTATAAGATACTATTGTAGGTATGGGAGATATGACAGATACCTATTTTCATCTGAGTGGGGAAAATAGATAATACACAAACACATTTTTTTCAAAGATTTTATTTATTATTTTTATAACAAAGGTTAGGGAGAGAGGCAGAGAGGGAGAGTGACATCAATGTACAGTTGTCTTTCACCTGCCTCCAGCCACGGATCTGGCTAGAGGCCTGGCTTGCAATCTGGTTATGTGCCCTGGCTGGGAAATTGAACCAGTGACCTTTGGGTTTGCAGGCTGGTGCCTTATCCATTGTGCCACCAGCCAGGGCACAAACAAAATTTTAAAAATAATTTTAAGAGTAAAGATGATGAAACTAAAATGGAATAATAATAAAAGGGGGTTACTTTGTGGAGAGACTTTTGAGCTGAGAGACCTGAATAATGAGTCAACTAAAGGAAGAGCTAGACCAAGACAGTTGTGGGGGTTGATTCTGCAACTTTTAGGGCTGGTGGAAACCCCTACGCATGCCTTTCCCCTCTGGGCCCAATTCCTGAGTCCGCAGCTGAGGGCAGCTCTAGTTTGACAGACATCTCCATTGCTTGACCACGGCCTCCCAGAGCTAGGTGGCCGGCCACACCAGATCCCTCTCCCCAGATGAGATGAGGAAATGAGGATGTGCTGACCCATGGAGGCAACAAAATGCTTCCTTCACTGAATAACCCTCTCATGGGCCCTGACAGGGGCAGCACGCTTGGCTAATAGCCTGAAACACCCACCTGGAGCCCCTCGCCACCTGGGCCACGCCCCCAACTTGTATGACCTGTACTTGCTGTCAATATAAAAGGAGACCAATGAGAGGTTTCACTCTTCCTCTTTTGAGTTTCCATAGAATTTTTAGTCATTATCTTATTTAATCTTCAAAATGAACAGACTTGTTTGATCCCTATTTTGTAGAGACCGTGGAATACGTGAATGTAAAAACTTCAAGTCAGGCAGGTATGGCTCATACTCTTGGTTCTGGAACTTACTAGTTGGTAAGTTTCTTCATCACTTTGAACCTTGGTTTCTCTGTCAGTTACATAAAGACATAACATGCATCTCACAGGTTGTTGGGAAGAGGAGATGGACAAAGTGTTGAGGAAAGCACTTGGTGTGTAGTAAGTATCTGATGAATGTAGTGATGGCTGCTGCATGAGGAGCAAAGTGCCCCGTCACTAATTTCATAGCCAGCAAATACATGGAATTTTATTCCTTTTTGGACCAAGAAAGAACATCAGTTATTGCAGCTTTGGGGTAACAGGCCGGGCCTATGAATTATCTTTATGTAAAATAATAATAACACTCATTGAAAATGGTTGAGGCAATGTCTTAGCCATTATCCTTTGGGAGAACAAATTCCCTCCCAAATAGATTAGTGGTTGTGTCAAAATGCCCAATAAAAAAAGCACTAGGGATTCCTCTGTGGTCATTTGTTAGGACCAGAAAGTACACTTTAATAGACTTGGTTTAGAGAAAATTCCCTTCATACCTGAACTGTTTTTCTGACACAGGAAAAATAGAGACTGCCAGCCCTGAGGCACTGTGACCAGGATAGTTTAGACATAAAGCCTCCTGAGAGTCTTTCAAATCACGAACTGGGGGAGCACCATCTATATCTAAGCCAGTCCTCTCTACGCATGTCAGTCAACCAAGATTTTAATGAATGCTCCCAATGTCATTGGAAGCAGAATGTTTCTCGCCAGGTTCCTCTGGCTGCTATGCTCAAGCTGGGTTTCTAGGGAGGGTGAAACTCTTCCTGAGTCCTTTCAGTGGCTCTGTTATTTAGCCCTCGTCTCTCCCATACTTGCTAGTCTTCCCACTTGAATGACTCTCTCCACAGATCAGGAGTGTTAAGAAATGTCTCCCTCCACCTGAGACCCATCCAGCCAGAGCCCTGTCTCTCTTCTTTCCTTATAGCCATACTTTCAAGGAAGCCCCCAACAGTGTCTCCACTCACCTCCCACCCACTCACGGAGCGCTTAAGATCTGATTTCGTCCCCACAACTCAGCTGAAAGCTCCACTGATGGTCTCTGGTGGCTGCATCCATGGGATTTACTCGGCCCTTTTCTGTCTTGCCCCCAGTGCAGCATTGTGACAAACTGACTGCTGCTTTGACTATTTTCTTCCCCCATTTCTAACACTTTGGACCCTTTTGTTTTGTTTGTTTGTTTACGAGTGCTGCTCCCTGGGCCTCTTTACTCTTTTCACCTCTGTTTACCATGAAACACTGCTGTTTCTGGCTTCCTCCTCTCTTGGTTAACTTAAAGCCTTTTGCCTAACCCTGATTTCCAACTGGGGTCTTTGCCCCAAACTCCCAGACCCTGAGTAAGCCATGCATCTCCCTCACCCTAACTTCTTCATCTGTGAAGTGGTAGGCTGGATCCTCAATATTTTAAGGTGTTATTGTTGTGTTTAAGCAAGCAAGGCACAATTTTTAGGATACGGAGCTTCATGTTGGTAGAAAAAGCCAAACTATGACTTTGGAAAATTGCCAATATTCCCTCATGCTACAGTTTTTGGCTTATGTTGGAGACCTGCCTATGGTTGGGTAAGCAGAGCTGAAGTGTGTCAATGTCTTAGCTGGTATCCAGAGACACACATGTGATGCTTCACACATGCCAGTCAGTAAGTATTAATACATCTTTTAGAGAGGTAAGAATTAAAACCCCAGTCTCTCAATTATCCCACAAAAGTGTATGCAGGTTGCTTAGGGGAGCCATGGTTTATAGCAACCTATATTTGCATTTTAGCTTTTCTAGAAACAGGAACACAGAAGGGTTTTTATATTTATCTTATTTGATAAAAACATGATTTGGAATATTAGGCAGGGCCTTTTAGGACCCCTGACTGATCCAACACTCTGCTAAATTACACGGTTGCAGTAAATATGCCCTTTTGGATGAGAAGTCGTTCTGCTTCTTGTTTATAGGTCTTAACTTGAATTGTAGCATATATCTTCTTTTATATCTAAGATTGCTTATTTTTTGGTAAAAATCATTATACTTAGTGAATGGCCATTGCAGATCTTGAGCAGAAAAGCCGTTTAGGAGACACAGAATAGGCCTGACGCTCAGGGCATGGTTCTGTGTTCACCCTCTTGACCTCTGGGTTTGAGACATGTCCTATGAAATTTTCACCATTTCTTCCAAGCCTTCTTCTCTTAGACTTTATTGCTATCCGTGACCTGGCTGTCCACTAGGCCAGGCTCCAGAGCCCCCAGATATTACTTTCTTTCTCTTCCAAAGTTAAAAATAATAAAAACAACTGGTATTTGGCAGGCAGTGTGGTGCAATGGTGAGCACACAGAGTTGAACCCAGACAGTGTGGGTTCCAAAGCTGGTTTTAGGGCTTGCTAGTTTTGTGACTGTGGCTGCACATTTAATTTCTTTTTGCTCCAACGTGTGTGTGTGTGTGTGTGTGTGTGTGTGTGTGTGTGATGTGGGCTTCAAAGTCTAAGCTCTAATGAACTAGACATTCACCAGTCAGGGAGTGGCTGAAAGTTTGTTTTTCCTCCTGTGCCTTATCTATCGTATCCCTGTCTGTGAGAGAGACGCCACAACCACATGCTCACTCTTTAGAATCAACCTTCTGCCCTGGAACTCATTTCCTCATTTCCTGTTCCACCTGGTGATTTACCTGGAAAACTAGAGCAACTTGAGAGGGTCACTTACCTGCCTCTTTCTCTGAGCCTCACAACGATCCCTTTGGTTCTTGGAAGTATAAGGTATCCCAATCCCGAAATGTACTCAAAACCCAAAGTGGATTTCAAAAGACTTGCCAAAAAAAAGTTCTTACCTAATATCTATTGGTAATTATTGCTCTCCTTTTAAGTGTCTATTCAATCAATCAACGGTCCAAGCAGCCAACCAGGTTTCCTGAGCTCCGTGCACTCCATGAGAAGCCATTTCCCATTTCAAGTTATAAGTGGCACTTTAGTAGTGAGCTCTGGTGCATGGGAGTGCAGAGGAGGGACATTCAGCCCAGCTGAGCTGTCCATGGGTGGAGGAGTAAGGGAAGAATGCTGTCATGGGAGGCTTTCCAGAGGAGATCACTGTGAGCGGTGTCCGAAGGTGAAGTAGTAATTAGCATGTGAGGGGATGAAGTATGAAGGAGGGTCTTCCAGGTAGGTGCAAGAATAGCCAGATGTGGAGGTAGCCACAGAGCCTGAGTTCAAGCCCTGGTTCTACTTCCTTCCCATACGAGCCTGACTACGTTACCTGGCAGGCCGCAGCAAGAGAAGGCATTTCTTCTCCCTCTGGCCTTGGTAATGTTTCAATGCGATGCATGGAGCTGCTGCAGACATCTTGCCTTATAGCCTTACACCAAAGCAAAACAAGACAGCCAAGTGGAGAGACGGAAAGAACCTGGGTCCTTGATATTTCTAAACCACAGATCATAAACCTCTGAAATCTTTCCCACAAGTGCAGTTCAGCCAGTTCCTTTCACCTAGCAGCCAAAAGTAGCTTAACACATAATCGGAGATGATTTTATTTGTTTATATGTTGATTATTGTCTCACCTAAGATTTAGGTTCCTTGCCTGTGAGGGCTTTAGGTGTACAATCCCTCACCACCCTAACTGCTCAGCCCAGCATAGCTGCACAGTAAATGTGTTCTGTTTGACCTTTCAGTCATCTGGATGACTGCTGAGATATTGGGTGTTGGGGGAAAGGGATGAGTCCAAGATGACTTGCTGGTTTAGGGTCCGAGTGATAAGGTTGATAGGCATGTCATTAGTAGAGAAATACTGGAGGTGAGACAGCCAGACTGGGCATTTTGTAGTGACCTTTTTGGCCTCTACCTCCATTGTGTTAAACTAAAAATAAAAGGCTTTCAAAGTGACAGGCAATAAGCATTTATTTGAAATCAATAAGAATAGCTACTCAAGAGGTACTGACTCAGGCCAAAACCCAAATAGCGTTCCAATTAGGAAACAAAAGCAAAATGTATTTATGAGAAAGAAAAGGAGAACAATTACATTAATAGAAGGAAGGCATTTCTATGTATGCTCATTCTAAACAATTAAAAGAATTAAGTCTGGTTGTCATCAATTCAGTAGTCATAATAACTTTTTTTATTATCTTTGCAAAGTTATTTGAGGCACAAGGTTTCTTTTGTCTCAACCCAAAGGTTATTTTGCTCTGTTTTAACATTCCACAAATTTGAGGCATAACACACGCAAGAAAGTTCTCCCTGGATGGCAGCTCTGCTCCATTTCAAGTGTCTCCATTTATTCACTCATTCATTCATTGACACTACCTTGGACCCTTTCAGAAAACAATGAGTAAAGAAAAGCGTGGGATCCAAAAGACTCAGACTAAGGAACATGAGTTGGGCCTCTTACAATCCCCCATTCTACCTTCCCCCACACCCCAGTGTATTTGTGACTCGCTCATCTTTCAATGTGGGCCTCGTCCTCACTTGCCATTTTGAATAATTGTTCTCCACTTGAGAGCAGTTCTTGTCAAGCGATATTAAGATTCTGATCTTCCAGGTGTCTTGGGAGATGATGTGAGTGACAAGTCTAAAGGGGAGGAAAGCCCCCCTTTTCACAATTTAAATAAAATCTATTTTACCATTAAAAAAGAAGATACACTATGAAAACTCCTCTTCCATCTTGCCCCCCCCCCCCTTCTTTGCCCACCCAAAGTTTGCAGAGCACTTGTCACTTAAATTTTGAGATTCCGGATCTTCTAAAAGGCCTAGCAAGTGCTGGGAGGGCCACCCCGAGCTGCTACAGGCCTATGGTCTGACCACAAGCAGTCCCTCTGTTGTGGGCAGTATGATTTCGGGCTTTCTGTTTTGAAGCTTACTTTTTTCTTCAAGATCTCTGATTTTACGGAGAAAGCCCTTCCTTTCTTCTTTCCATGGTAACAGATTGAGCTCTGCCTGCGACTCCCACCCTTTTCTTCCCTCTTTCCTCAGCTGAAGAGCTAGGCAAGTACACGTGTCACCGCCTGTCACCTGCCTGCAGATACAACCACAGCACTCTTTGCTCCAAAATTGTGTAAGCACATCCGGCCTGGAATTCACTTGCTCTTTGTTGCTGCCTTCCTCTTGAATTACATTTTTAAAAAAGGTTAAGGAAGCTAAGGGTTAAAAGGCAGAGGCAGAGAAAAAAGATAGCTCTGGGATTTTTGCTTCCACTCATCCTCGATGACAGTGGGAAAGAAGTCTCCTTTGTTATGTCACTAGGTGGAGGGCTGGCCCATGCTGATTGAAGCCCTGTGCAGCAGCCCTGATGGTGGCTTGGAAGCTGTCTGTCCATGGGTAGCTTCACCAAGGTTGGCTTCTTGGTGTTTTCTGCTCATGGAGGGCCCATGGGGCGATGGAAGGGTGAGAGGGCCATCCTGCAGCTCCTTGCCCATCCCTTCCCTGCCCCATGGTCACTGCTTCCGGTAACATATGCCTAACATATGCCGCATCTTTGCTTCTGCAGGGCTAGAGGTGGTAACAGCTTCCTGAATTTGGTGATTCTAGGGGCCTCAGCACCCCTTATCACTTCCTTCAATCCTGCTCACGCTTCTGTAAATAGTCCCTTCATTAACTTCTTTTCAGGCAAACACTTTGGAGTGTGCCATCTGTTTCCTGTCAGGGCCTTGGCTGACACTGTCACTAACCTTCTTTTCATTTAGGCTTAAAATAAGTTGGTGTAGCCTGTCTACCCAGATTTAGCAGCAACACCTACAGCTACTGCTTGTGGGCTGAGCTTCTGGGAGAGTACCCCTGTCAGGGTAACATTGGTGCTGCGTTTTCCAGACTTTTCATTTGGCTCCTTATCTCTGTAATCCTTTGTCTCCTAGCCTGAGTTTGTGATTTGTAGTGAAGTATGAATAGAGCAAAAATTTAGGCAGCCACTAGATAGTGGGATATGGTTGTGTGATTTTTGTGTAATTACTTAACTTTCTTGCGCCTGAGTTTTCCTTGTGTTTAAAATGGGTAGAATAATAGCCCTGGTCGGTGTGGCTCAGCTGGTTGGAGTGTTATCCTGTAAACTAAAAAGTTGTGGGTTCAATTCCCAGTCAGGACACATGCTTAGGTTGTAAGTTCAGACTCTGGTAGGGGCACATATGGGGGTTTCTCCCTGTCTTTCTCCCTTCCCCTCTCTTTAAAATCATGTCCTCAGGAGAAGATGATAAATAAATAAATAAATAAATAAATAAATAAATAAATAAAATTGGTATAATAAAATCATGACCATATAGGGTTTTCATGAGGGTTAACTAAATTTAAATGTGTAAGGCACATAGGATAGAATATGGAATAGCTCCATAAATAGCAGCTATTATTTTAGTGATGAATGGATTTTACTTGAAATTAAATGATGAGGCTTGATTTCCAGTTCTATCGTTGAACAACTGGGTAACATTGGAATGATCGCTTAAACTCTCTAAGTATAGTTTCTAAACTCACAGTATGGGATTAATAAAACTTGCCTCATTTAGTGGCTGCTAGATCAAAATGTGATGTTGTATAGGGAAGGTCTTTGCAAACTCTCAAGCACTATACAGCTACTGTGTAAGGCAGTCTAATCCCGAGCCTCTTTGGAAGCCTCTGGCTGTCCCGTGATATCAGTGTTTGTATTTACCCTTAAGCTGGCCTCTGTTCACCAGCCAGTATTTTGGATACTGGCTAGCGGGTAGTTCTTCCTCTCCTTGCCTCCCAAGTGGCCCTTGTTCACTCACACTCCTGGGAAAATGGTGCAGAATGATGATTGCTGCTCCCTTGTCTCAGCTTATCCCTGCAGCTCTGGACTCCAACCATCCGTATGGAACATACCCAGTTGTCCTTGCTCTAAGTGATTTCTGGAAAATCCTGCCTGGTCAGCATAGAAAGAGTCCCCAGGGCTCCTCGGTAAACTTGCTGATTTCTTCCAGCCTGACCCAGCCCCACCAGACTCCCAAGGCTCGCAGATGGGCCTTGTGAGCCTGACGCAAATGCTACTACCCCTGGCGATGAACCAAAGGCTATTTATGATGCTCCACCAGCATGTGTCTCCTAAGAGCTATTGTGCCAGCATTTGAGTGACCCAAATACATATTTTCTCTGTCTCCAATCTCTTCTCTCCTCTCCTTTCCTCTCTTCTCCTGTTGCCTCCTTCTTTCTCTAGCTAACTACTCTTCTGTGGCTTTCACTAAATCGCCCTGGGGCAAAGGGATGTTTCTTTGCCCCTCCTTAGGTATTTTTAGATGATGACAGACTAACCTACTCCCCCTTCCCAGAATGGATTGTTTTTGTTTTATTCCGTTGTCAGAGACACCTGCAGGCACCATGTGTCCAGTCTGCCTTGCCTGTCATGCAACCCCTGTCAGTCAACACTGCTTCAGATGCGTTGCTATCAGGCCTGGAAGACCCAGGATGTGGCAGCTCTGACAGGCTGACCGGACAGGACATCTCACAAGCTTGGCTGTTGCCTTGCCCAGTCCTCACCTCTCAGAACAGAAGAGGACACCAGAGGTCTGGAATCGTGGGCTGAAATGTCAAATCAGGGCACTTGGACAGCAAAGTTCTTATTAGATTGGTCAAAATTTCCCGCCAAACAACTGCCCTAAAAAACCAATTTCCACTTTCACTTAGAAGCAATTATGCTGAGTCCTATTTTTCAAGCCTGTCTGAGATGCACCAGTGAATTACAGGAGGGACAGAGCAGATGGGAGACTCATCCTTTTTGCTCACTTCATGTGTCCTCTGACCCAGTTCTTCCTGTTAATTTTAATAGAGTTTGAGTTCTGAAATGCCTGTTCTTCAAGTAATAAAAATGCTCCAACCTTCAAGAGTGCATTTATTATTAGGTGAAAAGGCTCCTGCTATACTTAAGGGAAAACACATCAAAGATCCTAAATAATAACCTTGGTTGTTTTTTTTTTCCCCCACTAATTACACCTTTAGCATTCACTTATCTAAAACAGAAATGTAGTACTAGGCACTTGTACATAAATATATGCATTTATATACAATTTTAAGAGAAAATATATTTTTTTTACTGGGCAAAGTATGAGAACTATAGAAGTGTAATGACAGTATTTAATGCAGTTTGAATCTGTTACAGGGATTTATATGATTTATGTGTTTTTTTAAAGATTTTATTTATTATTTTTAGAGAGAGGTGAAGGGAGAGAGTCAGAGCGGGAGAGAAACATCAATGTGTGGTTGCCTTTCACCTGCCTCCAGCTATGGACCTGGCTGGCGACCTGGCTTGACACCTGGTTAGGTGCCCTGGCTGGGAATTGAACCAGCGACCTTTGTGTTTGCAGGCCAGTGCCAATCCACTGAGCCACACCAGCCAGGTAATGGTTAATTTGATGTGTCAATTTGACTGTGTTATTGCATTAATCTGCTCAGACTTCCCTAACAAAATAGACTGACTTAAAAATAAAACTTTATTTCTCACAGTTATGGAGGCTGAAAAGTCCAAGATCAAGGTGCCTGCTAGGTAGGTCTCATTCAAGGCATCGTCACTTGGCTTACAGGTAGCTGCCATCTTTCTGGGTGTTCACATGACCCAAGGGCTGACCACCAGCTTCATGCACATTTCCTTCCCCACCTACTTCCACACCTTTATGTAGTATTTTAAAACAAGTCCCAGACTTGACATAATTTCAAAGGGAAATATTTTTGTATATACCTCTAAGAGATCAGGGAATTTTTTAAATTAAAAACTATTTTTAATTCAAATTCCCAAATCAAAACAAATTAAAAGAAGCAAAATTACAAATATTTATAGGTTATATTATTGTTAACCTAATAAGTCCCAGAAATCAACTGGAAATTTATAGAAAAAAATTAAGCTGAAGTGTTATAAAATATACAAAAGATAACTTCATTTATACACTTCAGGAACCATGAATATTAAACAGTAACTTCTCAAATACCAAGGGGTCAAATAGATTACACAGGTGAGAAGAGCAGATAGACAACTGCAGCAAGCTAATTAACACCAAGATCAGGAATGTTTTCAAAAAGATATAACCATAACATCTTTGTCAAATCTACAAAATTTAACAGTATTACCTTAATGCAATCTAGTATCCAAAGGTAATAATCAGATGTTCCCGATCATCTCTTAAATGTCTTGACAGCTGGTTTGTCACAGTAAGGTTTCAAACAAGATTCACACATGACATCTGGTTGATATAGGCTATGAAATGAATTGTGTCCTTCCCACCAATCCCCTAATTCATGTGTTGAAGCCCTAACTTCCATGTTGCTGTATTTGGAGATAGGGCTTTTCGGAGAAATTAAATTTAAATGAGGTCATAAGGATAGAGATCTTAATCCAATAAGTTTGGTGGCTTTATAAGAAGAGAAAGCAAGAGAGAGATCAGTCTATGTGCGCACACTTGAGGAAAGGCCAAGTAAGGACATGGCAAAAAGGTGGCCACCGGCAAACCAGGAAGTGTTCTCATGAAAACCAACTATGCTGGCACCCTGATTTCAGACTTTCAGCCTCAAGAACTGTGGGAAAATAAAATTCTGTGTTGAAGCCACCAGTCTATGACATTTTGTTATGGCAGCTGGAGATGATTAGTGCAATATACATACTTCTTAAGTTGCTTACATTCCCCCATGTTCAGCCACTCTTTATGCCATTTATTTGTCAAAGAAACAATCTCATTTGTCCTAGAGAAATCCTCACATTCCAGATTTGGTGGTGTACTCTCCTGGTGTCATTTAACATGTCCCTCTATACCTGTGTCTCCTGAAAACAGGTATTTAAACCTAGAGTCTTGATTTGATTCAGGTTCATTTTGGCAAGAATTCTTTAAAGGCAGTTCACTGCACATTCCTATTGCATCACACCAGGAAAAGGCCAATGTCTTATGTTCATATTGTTAGTGACTTTAAGTTGACTGGTGATTCTAAACATAGTTGGCCTGATCTCTCCATTAAAAAGATCTCATGAACATTTCACCTAATGATTTTAGCAGCCATTGGTCTCCATAGCCTAGATCATAAATTCAATGAAGATTTGAGAATGATGATTTTCTAATTCAGTCATTCCTCTGCTTTTATTATCTGGGGATGTCTCATTTTGAGGCCTCTTCTTATATAAAGAAAGAATTTCCCATATCAATTACTAGGTTACCCTGAAATTCAGTTTATACAGAAAAGACAGGAGAAGATTCTTTCCTTTTATTAACATCCTGTCAGGAATTGGTACCGAGCAAGTTCCATAGAGTATTACTACTTTGTTTTAAAATTATAACTATGTGAACTATTGAATTTTTATATATTTGATGCACTTAAATCTATCATAATTATTATCTTTTTTTTTTTTTTTGTATTCAAATGGACCCAACCATGCCCAGGGAGAGAGCCCCTTTAAATAGTTTCTGTATCCTTTTGCCATGATCCCAGGAGTCTTTGATAGTGGCTTCTATTTCAGGCATAGCAACATGTTCTAGCCCTAACTTGAACAATTGATGCCCCAGAGCTAGAATCAGTTGTCTCACCAAGGATCCCTGGTTTTCCTTAGGAATGGTATTTAGAAACCACATCTGGTGCTAGAGTTGCTTATTGCCACTGGGTTGTTATTGCTTCTTGGTCTGATGAGTAATATTGAGGAAATGAAAATGTCTTCAATGAGAAATAAAACTATAAATATCTCTTAAATTACTCAAAACTTTGCAAAAGATGTTTTAACTAAGAGAAAAATAATTAAGAAAACTGAGCATTAGTAGAAAGTGTTAGAAAATTAAACTTTCAACTTGGACAGATAAATGTTTTATAAAAATGATGACAGAAATAGTGAATTAAAAGTTAGATATATATTTAATAATGGTAGCTTATTCAATATATAACAAAATATTATTTATTTACTTTTATTATAATTATATTGTATAATATGATATAAAATTATATTATTCTAACATATTATTATATAATTATTAAATAATATTATTATGTATTAGTAAAGGCCCAGTAAAGATAGCTAAATGAATTAATGGCCTTCAAAAATCTGCTTACAGTTCCCTGGTAAGCCCTGTGTTGAGATTTGGGGCTCAGAAAGTCTGCTCACCTCTACTGGAAAATGTTGCACAGTGGTCACATCTGGCTCATCCATTAACCTGCTGGTTGGCATTTGCCTTCTCCTGTAGGCTGCTTTATAGGGAAGGGAGTTCATTGACCAACAAACATTAACATTTCAGTTTGCCAGGTAGTTGCATTTCTTATGGCAAATATACACAGGCATTTTGTTTATATATATGTTTTTTATGACTTTGGTCAATCCCTTGAATCCAATTGACTGGAAACTGAATCGCTGGACATTCTCAGGTCAAACTGTGGGTTAACAACCCCACCATCTGGAGGGTGGCCCTATCTGCAAAGCTAGCCTCTCTCTCTTTTGGATGTAGTACATTTATTTTTATGTTCTTGTTGGGGGACAAAAATAAACATCACCATCTTGAACATTGAACAGTGCCCTTAGCTTTATTTTCTTTGTTTCTAATCACCTTAGCCTTCTTTTAGGGGGTCAATTGCGTGTTTTATGTCCCTGCAGCTTTCAACCTCCTTCCTCCATGGGTCTGCTAGAGCCTTTGCCTTGCTGTTTCTTAGGCCTGAAGCCATCTACTGCCTCACCACACTCACTTGAACATAATTACCTGCTACTCTCTTCAGCTAGCAGCTCAATTATCATATTCTCAGGGAACCTTTCCCCAGCTCTCAGACTGGGTGATGTCCTTCTGTTCTATGCTGTCCTGGCATGCTGGGCCTTACCTTCCCAACACCTGTCACAGTTTGTATAATTAAACATTTATTTGTATGATAATTAGGGTTGACAGATAAGGGACCACCTCTGTTGTGCTCACCTTTGCGTCTTCTGTGCCTGTCATGGGACCCAGTGCAACAGGTGCCAATTACTGACAGCAGCAACTAGATAGGTGAATGGCTGACGTCTTCCTTAGAGAGGACAGTCAATGCAGCACACTGCGAAACCGGCTCACTTGGGCCTGCAGGTGGATGAACTCTACCTCACCCAGATTTCTCTTTTCTCTACCTGCCAGAAAAGATGATTGGCATTCTCAGTTTTACCAGCTAGCTTACCCATGGGACATAAATCTTTATGCTGCATTAGGCTCATTGCTGTACCACTAGTATTGAGTGTGTTTTGGGGGTACCTTATCTCATGCTGTCTTCTACCCCTGCCGTACCGGCCCCTGGTTTCTGAACACATTTCCTCCTAAAACTGTAACAGCTTTGCTGGCCCAAATCCCACCTCACTTAATGCTCTGCTCAGAGTCCACTGTTCTGTCCTTCCAGAGACTGGCTCACTATTGTGTGATTAGGGTTTTAGTTGTCTGTCACTTCTTTGCTGTGTAATCTTCAACATACCATAGCAGCTCTCTGTGACTTCATTTCATTAATTAAAAATAGGGCTTAGAGCAGGAGTGCATGAGGAACTAATACGATGGCGTTTTATGCAGCAAAAAGAAAGAGAGAACTCCTACCATTTGTGATAGCATGGATGGAACTGGAGAGTATCATGCTTAGTGAGATAAGCCAGGCAGCAAAAATTAAATACCGCATGTCCTCACTTAATACAGGAGACTAATAAACAAACAAACAAGCAAACAAAACAGAACCAGAGACATGAATACAAGGAACACACTTTCAGTATGTAGAGGGGAGGGGCAGGGGTATGGGGGAGAAGGAAAAAAGAAGTAGAGTTTATTCAAGGATTGATAACCAACCCATGGACATGAACAACACATGGGATTGTCTTTGTTGGGGGGGCAAAGTAAGGAAAGTGGAGAAGGGGAGAGCAGAGGGAGAAAAATGTAATATAACAACAATAATAAAAAAAAAAAAATAGAACCTAACAAGTCTACATTTAGGGACAGCATCCCTAAAGAGGTGACAACTGAAGGATAAATAGGAGTTATTAAAAAAGGTGTAAGGTGGCTGTGATGACAACTTAATTCATTCCAACAGGTATTTATGGAACAATTACTGTTTCCAGACTTGGGTTTTTAGCCTGGAGAATGCAAAAGGTATACGTTCCTGGCTTCATGTTGCTGACAAGTGAGTTATAGAGACCACATACAAACTAGTGATTCTCAATCATGGGTGATTTCACACTCCAAGTGAGGAAAATCTGGAGATTTGGGGTTGTTATACCGGGAGAGAGGGGTATGCTATTGGCAGTTAGTGGGTGGAGGTCAAGGATGCTGGTAAACACCTATACTGCTCAGGGCAGTCACTACAACAAACATCAAAGTTGAGAAACCCTGACACAGCCAAAGCAATTAGCCCAAAACACAATACTAAACATTCACTCAATATTTGACTCATTTTCAAGAGTCACCTCTACTATTATCTCTTCCTTAAAGCTATTCCCATTAAAGCAATTCCCAGTTGCCAAAGCTATTCCCAGTTGCCATAGTCAGCTTCACTATAGCTCATTGCTAAGTTCATGGACAGCAAATGTAGACACACCTGGGCTCATATCCCAGCTGCACAACTTATTGGCTGGGTGACTTTGAGTGAGTGTTCTTGCCTCCCTAAGATTCCGGGTTTTTGTTTGTTTGTTTGTTTTTTAAAGATTTTATTTTAATTATTTTTAGACAGAGGGGAAGGGAGAGAGGCAGAGAGGGAGAGATACATCAATGTATGGTTGCCTTTCATCTGCCTCCAGCTACAGACCTGGCTGGAGACCTGACTTGCAACCTGGTTATGTGCCCTGGCTGGGAATCAAACCAGCAACCTTTGGGTTCTCAGGCTGGCACCTTACCCACTGTGCCACCAGCCAGGGCTTGTTTTCTTGTACATGAAAAAAAAGGTAATGATATCCCTATCACACGGTATGGAGGTGGTGATTGTACTGTAGACCACAGTAGCTGCCACATAGTGTACATCCAAGAACAGGTGACAATTATTTTCCACAGTGATTCTGTTTTTAAGTTGTCCAGGTAACTTTGCTACTTTCACCCTGTACTAAGTATGTCCACTTTTACTCTCTTTGAGGTAAAGCATGAAGTGCTTACCATATTTCCATTCACTTACTTCTCATAACAGCTAGTATGGACTGAAAGCCTGTGTCCACCTAAAATCCAAATGTTGAAGCCCTTATCCCTAATGTGATGTTATTTAGAGGTGGGGTTGATACAGAGAGAACTGATCAGATCACTGGGGAGAAGTAGTAGGGGCCATAGGAGGAGCTTGCTGAGCAATGGAAACAGTCTAGAACGGGATTGGCTGAAAAGCTGATGCCTCCTGAGCCAATGGAAATGAAAAGAGGGTGGGCTCTTTGGCTCACAGGCTTTCCTGGCTCCTGAGCTGGTGCTGGCTCTCTCTTTTTCCTCCAGGAAGAAGCCTGGATCATCATGCTGCAGCTCCCTGTGTTTCCCAACAAATGGGAGGGAACTATAGGCACAGCCTAGGATCGGGCTGGACTGGCAGAGGGTGGCAGGTTTATTCTTTGGGTGCCCTAACAGGCTCTGAGGCAGAAGCCTGCCATTCTCCTGGAGTTGTGTAGCTTTTGTGTGTTATGTTGTTTTAATTTGTAAACCCTATAGAAATTAACAGGGGGAAAGATAGAAGAACCCAAGTGTCAGAGTTTAGCCCTAATTGGTGGGCTTAAGTAACTAAAGCTGTGACTCTTTAGCCTTAAGTGACTGCCTTTGAGTAAAGACTTTTTTTTTTTTGTTGTAATCACCAAACCTTTACCTCTGGAATTTTGCCTAGGAGTAGCAACAGGTAGCAGGACCCCAATTGCTGTTTGGTTACAGGGTCTTGGTGGGATTTATGTCCTCATAAGAGCAGGAAGGGACCAGAGCTCCCTCTCTCTTCACCAAGTTAGGATACAGCAAGAAGTTAGTCACCTGTAAGCCTCACCAGATGCTGAATCTGCCAGCACCTTGATCTTGTTTTTTGAGTCCTGAGAACTGTGATAAATGAAAGTTTGTGGTTTAAGCCACTCACCCAATCTATGGTATTCTGTTTTATCCTGAACTAAGAGGGCAACCTTATGAAATAGGGACAATTTTTGTATCCTTGGAATAAATATAAGACCCAGCGATGTGTAGTCTACCAACAGGCACACAACTAGCAAGCAGAGGAGCCAGAACTTGAACCTGGCCTCGGCGGTTCCACAGCCTATACTTTGACCCTCTCAGCTGCCTTGTCTTGTAATCACTGTTCATTATTCAACTTCTACCTAAGAAGGATGCAAGACTAGCATGCATTGATCATCTTTTCATTCTTCTAGCAACCTTTTTGTGTGCTTTCCAGTTACCGGGTACTTAGCTGAGGATTGGGGGTATACAATTGAATAAACCACTTCAAGTTCTCCTCACCATCCAGTCAGGTATACAGGTTAAAAAAAGTCAGTGATTAACAGAATGTGATAAATTCAGATGCGATCACCCAGGGAGCTAGTTCTAGGGTAACAGAGGGCAGAGGTTTAGGCCAGAGTGGGAGGGGAGGGGTTAGAAGACAAAACCAACTCTGAATCCCAGCTGTGCAACTTTGCAGTGTTTTGACCTTGAGCAAAGCCCTTCACCCCTCTAACCTTTGGTTTTCACACCTGAGGAAAGGGGATAGCACTTACTGGCTGCTTATTGTGAAGATCAGATGAAACAGTGCATGTGGAAGGGACTCTCTCAAGCGAGAGTGAGAGCCCTGTGGTCTCATGAGTCTGGAAGACTCATGGAGGAGGAGATGGGCATGCTTGGTTCAGAGAGTGTTCTAAGTGGTGATAGGAGCACCTGGGTAGAGAGTGGGCTCCCTTAGGATTTAATCACTAAAGAGTAATTCTGAGTTCCGTTTTCCCCTTAAGAATGGACATAGTCTGATGTGGCCCCTTCATGAGCTCACAGATGGCCAAGCCTCTCCTAAATAGTGCGTCCAAATTTTATCCCAGGCCCGCACTTCCTCTGCCTTGCAGCTTGGTGAGCCAGGAGGACTCCCTCATGGCTAGGTGATGAGGCAGAAGGTAGCACTCAAATATGGTTCAGTCACCACTAGCTGTGTGCCCTGGTGAAATGGTTAAACATCACTAACCTTTATTTTCTAATCTGACATCTGGGGACAATGTTACCTGTTTTGAGTGTTTGTTTTAAGACCTGGAGATAATGTGTGTACAGGCCTTTACACAAAGCCTAATACATAGTTGTTGTTCCATAAAATGGTCATTTTTTTATTACTGCTAAAGATTTTGGGAAACTTTCGCACTCCCGAGTGAGAAGTGGCTATTTACCATTAACCTATGCTGTGGGCATGTTAAAAAAAAAAAAAAAAAAATGTTACAATTAAGGTCAGCCCACCTTTGCTCACAACCTTATTTAAAAAAAATACTTCACCACAGAAAAGCGCACAAATCATAAGTACATACCTTGTTAAACTTTTACAAAATGAACACACCCATGTAACCAGTAGTCACATGAAGCAACAGAACCTGCCCAGCACACCAGAATCCAGCCTGGTGCCCCACCCCTCCCTGTCAGCACCTCACCTCAGCACATCGTTTTGGCTTCCCTTACTGTGAGTTAATTTTGGCTATTTTGGAACCTTTGTGTCTGGCTTCTTTTGTTCCACATTATGTCTGGGAACTCCGGCTATGTCTTTCCTTGTGGTTGTAGTCTTTTCATCCACATTGTTACCTAGTGTTCCATTGTGTGGAGGAAATGCAATTTATCCATTGTAACCACAAAGTCTTAAAAAACATTTTTAATGTAGGGTATTTGGACACTTTTAAACTGGCTACTTGGGCTGTGTATGCTTATGCACACACAAAAATAAAAGCTCTTACACTTTGTTAATCTTGACGCAAAATCCGTTAAGAAACCCAGGGGGCACTGGCGAGCCCATTCTCTCTCAGTTCTTCCAGAGAAGGAATTCCTAGTCTTTTGGAGAAATGAAGGAAGGACATTTCTATGTACACTGAAGGATCAGATTGCAGGAGACAGCCAATGCACATTTTAGTATTCTTTGAAAAACTTCATTCCCTTATTCAAAGTCTGTTTGTACCTGTCTTTCATATCAGTGAGAAGAAAACTTCCAACTGTAGAAATATTTTTTCTTTTTTAATCTTCAAACCTGCACCTTTCTTAGGGGAACCATGGCTATATTGAAAATGTTTGCTCATTTGCTTAAATTCAGGGGTGTGACATTGCTTTGATATTGGGGATCCAAGTTTCTGTATTTTGTTTATATCATCCTTGAGTTTTCAATAAAATAAGGTCAGGGGGTTGGCCAGCCCAGCTGTGGATTATTTGAGTTGAGCAGCTGGAATTACTTTTCACATATTTTGACAACAAGGAAACCCCAAATGTATTTTGCCCCAAACACTTTTACACTTTTTTAAAAGTCTATAGTTTAGAAATTGAATCCCTACACCCTTAATTACTTTATACTCATTCAAGTAATGCTTGTAAAAAAGATATGTTGTTCCAAGAAACCTGTAAGACATTAAAAATCCTACTCACTTTATGTTCCTTTGCCAGAAATAGTAAAAGAGACACTGCCAAGAATAAAGGAAGCTTTGCAAACACTTTGTAAAACTGGTTGGCATTCCTTCTCAAAATCGAACATTTGTATAACCAATGACCTAGCAATTTCATTCCTGGGTATAGACCCAACAGAAATCCATGCAGAGATATGCACTAAAAGACATGGAATAGAATGGTCATACCAGCACAATTTCTTACAACTCCAAGTGGTAAGCTAACTTAAATATCCATGAACAGCAGGATGAATAAATACACTGTTGAATAGCCATGCAATGGAATATTAACTTAGCAATCAAGCGAGTGAACTACAGCTATTCATTACACCCTGGATGAATCTCTGACACGTAATGTTGAATAAAGAAAGTTGTACAAAAAGAGTACATATTATATCATTCCATCTATACAAAATTTGTGAAAACTTGACGGAACTAATCTCTGCTGTTAGAGGTGAGAATAGTGGCTAACTTGGAGGAGTGAAAAGGGGATCATGAAAGAGGGGCTCAGAGAGCCTTCTCTGATGTTAGTAATGTTCTATTTACCGACCTGGCAGGTGGTTACACAGATGTGAGGAGCTTGTGATGACAATCCATTGTCCAATTTTATTAGTGAGCTTTTTAATGAACATAATTTTTTAAGTAAAAATTGAATTCTAGACCTCATTAAGTTTCAATATTTTAGGAGAGTAGTCGGCACAGAAGATGTATTCCTTTCTCTCAAATCTCCTCTCCATTGGTTCATCTCATACTAAGGCAGTCTCCATTATAAAAGTACATAATTACGTATTTGAATCATTTGGAATATCCAGAATGGACATCAGTATAGCAGTTTAGGTTAGAAAATAATCAACTGGTCTCCTGATTATATAGGTTCTTACAGCCCTCTTTACAGATGAGTCCATTTTCTTTCTTTCTTTCTTTTTTAAAAGATTTTATTTATTATTTTTATAGAGAGAGGAAGGGAGAGAGGCAGAGAGGGAGAGGAACATCAATGTATGGTTGCCTTTCACCTGCCTGCACCTATGGACCTGACTGGAGACCTGGCTTTCAACCTGGTTACGTGCCCTGACTGGGGAATCGAACCAGTGACCTTTGGGTTCACCAGTTTTCTTATAATTTGCTAAAAATATCCACCTCCCTATTAAAAAGAAAAAGCAAAAAGAATTCTTTAGATGGTTCCACTTTTTTCTAGTGTGATATGGTTTTCTGAATCTTGATGCAATCTTGACATGTGTTTAAAACTCATATGTATAGAAAAATTTCAAGTTGTCAAATGATAAAATGTTTTCTGTGTATTTCCATTTGCTTACTGATGAGTTTCATGCTCCTGTTAAGAGCACCTATTTATTGAGTTGCTGAAGGATTAAAGCCAACCACCCAAGTTTTCCTTTCAAAGCCGCTATGTCTTTGGTATCTCATGAATGTTAATGATGTTGGCATAGTGAACACTACAGGCATATTTGGGTAGTTAGGTCTCCACACAGTGGGTATAGTAATAAGTGCTTCCATTGTTCTCAGAGGGAAAAAAATGTGGTTACTGAGTTTTGGAGCCAGTTTTCAAGGAGAGTTCTGCTTAACCACAAAACCTATGCATAGACATAATAAAGAATGTGTTACGGTTAAAGGAAATCACAGGGAAAATATTAAAGGCAGCCTTCTGCCTCCCAGATCAAGACCTGGACACCACAGATCACTTATTTGTGAGTACATTACAAGGCATCTGTTGATTCAATTACTTTTTCAGTTTCTCTTCTCTTTTCCCCAGAGGCATAGGTGTGTCACAATGACTATTCCTGGAATGAATGGATACAAGACAATGGATACTAATTTATAAAAACTGGATGGAAGGCACCGGCCTGTGAACCCAAAGGTTGCTGGTTTGATTCCCCAGCCAGGGCACATAACTAGATTGCAAGCCAGGTCCCCAGCCAGGTCTCCAGCCAGGTCTGTGGCTGGAGGCAGGTGAAAGGCAACTGTTGATGTTTCTCTCCCTCTCTGCCTCTCTTCCTTCCTCTCTCTCTGGAAATAATAAAAATAAAATCTTAAAACAAACAAACAAAAAACTGGATGGGACCTTGGACACCTACTAATAATATCCTCTCATTTTTCAGGGTAAGAACCTGCAGGCCAGAGTAGCCAATAGTAACTGATGGCAGAGGTGGCGGGAGTGGGGCAATTTCCCCTTCCTCTTGTTCACTTCTCTCTCTCTGTCCTTCTGTTGATAGAATAAGGCTTCTGTCTGCTGCTCTCTTTAGCAGAACTTTGGGTAGAGACAAATTTATTCGAGAATCAGAGTCCATAGTAGAGGACTCTCAACTCTAGCCACCCTGCTGTCAACTCATACAAAGTATAGCTGACTTTAAGAACTTCTTGCCTCATCCTTCCATCCCCAGGGCTCTACCCTGAGCCTCTGTCACCAAAGCTTGGCTTTCAAGTTGCTGTCTCAGATGTTTCCAATGTAAGTCTTACACTCTTATCTCTACTGAGTCCTACATCAATGCTGTGGGTTTGGTCTGCCCTCCAGCCTCTCTTCTCATGAGTGTTTCCCAATCAGCGTTGGTCAGATGCTAAGATGCGTCAGTTGCTACCCTGAACTATTCTACTACTCTTTCTACAATATGGAATAAAAATGAGGCCTCGTTTATTTTTCTGCAACTTAGGCAAGAAGAGACAAGTCACTGGTTTGGCATTCAAGTGGAGACTTTGCAAGTTGAAAATGACTAAAAACAAAAGTTATCCGCAGAAGTAAGAAATTCTGAGCAGTTGAATTATTCATAAAAATGAAACCTGTGCTTCTAACTTGTGACTAACATGGCAATGCTACCACTGGGATAAGCCTTTGCCTTTTATCTAGGTGCTCAGTGGTTACTGGCCCATGAACCTCACAAAGGCACACCCAAGTAATTTATACAGGTCCTGCCATTGACACCCTGCATTTTGTGGGACTTCTGTGAATGCAGGTCTCATTTCAAAATGGAGCCTGAATTTACTTAGCAATTACAGAAGCTTGGAAACAGTATTTGAAATTAAAATATATGGCTCCTAAAAACAAAATGAAATTTTGTTAGTCTAAAGGGAAATGGAACCTTAAGACTGCCCTTTAAAAAAAAAAAAAAAAAAATATATATATATATATATATAATGTATAATGGTATTAACTCAATATACATCTCTATTCTTAAAACACATGCACATATATTAAGATTTTTTTCAATTTGGTGTTGATGCAAATGGAAACTATGTTATTGATTAAAGATTTTGGAATTATTAAGAATTCCATAAATCTAGCCCTGGGTGGTGGCTCAGTTTGTTGGAGCTTCTTCCTGTACACCAGAAATGTTGCCATTTTGATCCCTGGTTGGGGCACATACAGGAGGAAACCGATCAATTTGTCTCTCTCACATTGATGTTTCTCTCTCTCCTTTCTCTCTGTCTAGGATCAGTAAGCATATCCTTCTTAAAAGAAAAAAACAAAGAATTTCAGGAATCTAAAGCCTTCTGGGAGCTAATAAACAACCATAGAGAAAATGTTGATTGAGAGGGTCTGAAAGTGCCACAGAGCTCAAGGCTGGCTGCTTGGGGTGCTGTTTAAGAATGAGAGAGGTCGTTGTTCCAGGGTAGTTTTCATTTCCTTGCTGCAGGTAAAGAAAATGGGGGATTCATATTCAAAAGTTCTCTCCAAAACGTCAAGGTGGAGGCATAGGTAGACATGCCTTGCCTCCTTTGCAATCATATTAAGAGTTAGAACCAGATCTCAAAAACAAATAACATCCAGAACCATCAGAAAAGAGAGCTGTATGGAAGTCTGACAAGTGAGGATTTAAAGATGCCACATTCATCCAGATGTGTAAGAGGAGTGGAGTCCTGAAGAACCATTGGAAGCAGGGTGTAGCTCCAAGACCAGTCAACAGCAGTGGGTGGAATAGACAGCCTCACATTCATGTGTGGTGGATAAAAATTGGGAGGGTTACCTTGGGAGCAAGCTACCCTGCCCCCAGGCCAGACCGCACAGACTAGGGTTCCAGCACTGAGAAGATAAACCCTATCTTTCCTCTGGCTGTAAAACCTGTAGGGTTTGGGGTGGCAGAGGGAACTGATGGCTTTTCACCACAGAAAAAGCCTGCATGGACTGGCAATGTATGCAAACCCCCATGGCAGCAGCTACAAGGACACCAATTGCATATAGAAGGTGGGTGAAGTGACTGGAAGCAGGGTGAGTGCCAAGCAAGTCTCTGAAATGAGGCAGTGGCATTGTCCACTCTCTGAGTCACCCCCCCCCCCCCCACAGAGCCACAAAGCCATGAAGCAGATGTCCCCACCCTGGCAATTATCTAAGGCTTTGCCCCACACAATTTACAGGTGCCCTTGCTACAATAGGCCAAACTACCAAGACAGGGAGTAAAAGCAGCTCTACCTAATACACAGAAACAAACACAGGGAGGCTGCCAAATTGAGACAATAAAATATGGCTCAAATGAAAGAACAGAACAAAACCCTAGATAAAAAACTGAATGATATGGAGGTAGCCAACCTATTGGATGCAGAGTTCAAAACACTGGTAATCAGTATACTCTGAGAACTCATGGAGTATGGCCACAGAATAAAGGAAGAAATGAAGGATACACTAAGTGAAATAAAGAAAAATGTATAGGGAACCAACAGTGAAGGGAAGGAAGCCAGGATTCAAATCAATAATTAGAACAAAAGTAAGAAATAAACAATTAACCAGAACAGAAAGAAGAAACAAGAATTCAGAAAAATGAGGCGAGGCTTAGGAACCTTTGGGACAATTTTAAACATACCAACATCTGAATTATAGAGGTGCCTGAAGGAGAAAAGAAAGAATCAGAAATGGAAAATTTATTTGAAAAAATAATAAAACTTCCCTAATTTGATAAAGGAAATAGACATACAAGGTCGGGAAGCACAGAGAGACCTCAACAAGTTGAACCCAAAGAGGACCACATTAAGACACATCAAAGATTAAAGATAAAGGGGGTCTCAAAAGCAGCAAGAGAAAAAAAGAGTTACCTACAAAAAAGTTCATAATACTGTCATAAGACATAATACTGTCCATTAGAAAGTTCATAAGACTGTCAGCTGATTTCTCAAAAGAAACTTCTCAGGCAAAAAGGAGATGGCAAGAAGTATTCAAAGTGATGAAAAACAAGGACCTACAACTAAGATTATTTTATTCCAGCAAAGCTATCATTTAGAATGGATGAGCAGATAAAGTGCTTCCCAGACAAGGCAAAGCTACAGGAATTTATCATCACCAAGCCATTATTACATGAAATGTTGAAGGGGACTTATTTAAGAAAAAGAAGAAGATCAAAACTATGAACAGTAAAATGACAACAAACTCACAGTTATCAACAATTGAATCTAAAAAATAAAAACAAACTAAACAAACAACTAGATCAGTAGAATCATAGATATGGAGACCATACAGAAGATTATCAGCGGGCAGGAAGGAAGGGGGGCAGGGAGGAGTGATGTTCATGTTCTATGTATTGACCTGGGCCCGGGAGGCACTGGACAGAGATGTGAGATACACACCCACACACAAACACACACCATCGATATATATGAAGCAATAGAATACATATATATGAGCATTAGAGATTTATTATAAGGAAATGGCTCATGAGGTTATGGACGCTGAGAAGTCCCAAGATCTACATGGTGACATGGCAAGCTAGAGACCCAAGAAGAGCTGATGTCTCAGTTCAAGGTCAAAGGCAGGAAAAAAGTTGAGATCTCACTTTGAAGGCAGTTGGGTAGGAAAGTATCTCTCTTACTTCAGGAAGAGTTAGTCCTTTTGTTTTATCTAGACCTTCCAGGGATTAGATGAAGCCATTATATTAGGAGCACAATCTGCTTTACTGGATCGACCAATTCAAATGCTAATCTGATCCCAAAACATTCTCATAGAAACACAGAAAAATGTTTCACCAAATCTCTGGGTACACTGTGGCCCAGTTAAGTTGATACATAAATTAACAATTACCATCTCACCAGTCTATTTTTAAAGTCTCATATTGAGGTTTAAATTTAATGTATAGTCATAGGAGTTCTTTCAATTTCTTTTAAATACACACAGGCTACACATAGATCCATAAAAACATACAAGTGTTTGCATGTGATTTAAAAATCAGCATAAAAGTAATTATTTTTATTTCAATCAACATGATGTTTCTGAGGATAATTGAGATTGATATTTATAAGTGCAGTTTATTCCTTTATCCTGGTGTAGTATACAGTTTAACTATACCATCTTTTATTTATTCATTCTATTAATGGACATTTAGAATGTTTTGCATATTTCTCTACCACAAGCAATTCTGCAATAACTACCCTATTTTGGTTCTTCTTGTGAATGGTGCCAGGGATTCTCTCTAGACATTCTAGAATTGCTCAAAGTGTAGTCATCAGCTCACAGTGTATGTACGTATTTGGTTTTACTACTTACACCAAATTGCTTCCACATGCTGTAACAATTTTTATAATCCCACCAGCTCTGTATGAGAATTCCCATTTACCCACATCTTGGTCAATCCTTGATATTTTTAGATTTGTTTATTTTTGTCATTCTGATGGATGAGAAACAAGAATCTTACCCTGGCATAATTTGCATTGCTCTTGTTACTAGTGAAATTTGCACAAAAGATTTTATTTATTAATTTATTTTAGAGAGAGGGGGAAGAGAGGGAGAGGACATCAATGTGAGAAGGAAACATTGATGGGTTGCCTTTGGCATGTACCCCTACTGGGGACTGAACCCACAAACCAGCCATTCATATAGAAAAGCAGCTTGGGTGGGCCCATAAGATGGGTGGAGCAGAGTTTCTGGGAATCTCCAAGTCAGCCCCAACAATAGCCAAGTTGATGGAGTCTTAGATATGGCACCAGCTTATTGGCTCTGTGTGTGGGGGGCGGTGGTAAGGGCGGGAGGGTATAGAAAAGAGGCAATAGCCTCTGCTCACCTAGATACCAAACACTTCAGTTCATCCCTGTGTATCACTGGTGCCGTTTAAGCTGCTTCCTGGGTGTTGGAGCTGAGAGGGAGTGATTCTGAGTAGGTGAATCCTTGTGTAGGTTAACATGAACTGCTTGGGGTTCAGGCAGTTTCTTCCACTGACTCAAACCCTGCTAGTTTTTACAGCCAGAAGTTGTGGGGACTTGTCTTCCTGGCAATGGAACCCTGGACTGGGGGGTCTGGTATGGGGCTGGGACACCTCGCTTCTGAGATGTCCCTCTTGAATTTTTATCTACTACATGTGGGTGAGGGAACAGACCATTCCGCATTTGGGCCTGTCCTACCTGTCTTGATAGATGTGGTTTCTTTAATTCTGTAGTTGCCAGACTTTCATTCAACTCAATTTCTGATTGTTCTTGCTGATGATTGTTCTATAATTTAGTTGTAATTTTAGTGTGTTTGGCAGAGAATTGAGCATGTCTGTCTATGCTGCCATCTTGACTGGATCCTCCTTTTTTTTTTCTATTGAACTATTTGTCTTTTACTTTATTTGATGGGGTTGATTCTTGTGTATTCCAGTTATTGTATATTGCAAATACTTCTCCCTAATATTTTTTAACCTTGATTATAGTATCTTTTCCTTTATGATATCTCTGTGTATGTGACTGATTTAAGAAATCTTTTCTATAATCATAAGTATTGTCTTATATTATCTCCTGAAAAGTTCTAAAGATTTTCGTGTGAGGCATGAGGAGGAGTCCAATTTTACTTATTTTAGGGGGTAAATATTGTATCAGTTATCTACTGCTGTAAAACAAGTCACCCTAGCAGTGGTCTCGGATGGTTGGAAAACAGGGAGCAGCTTAGCTAGATGGTTCTGGCGTAGGGTCTCTGCTGGGGTTATAGCTCATATTGGTCAAGGGTACAGTCATCTGAAGGCTGTTCTTCCAAGATGGCCATTCACATGGCTATTGGTAGGAGGACTCAGTTCTTCTCCACAAGGCTGCCTGAGAGTCTTTATGACATGGTAGCTAGCTTCCTCCAGAGTAAGTAATCCATTGAAGAGAGAGGAAGTATGAGCAAGCAGGAAGTTGCAGTACCTTTTATGACAGTTTCTGAAGTCACATACTATTATTTCCATTGTATACTATTCCTTTGAAGTGAGCCCACTTCTATTCACTAAGTCTAGCTCACCTCCAACAGGAGGGGAATTCCACTGCACATATTCAAGGGAAGCATATCAAAGATCTGTGGCAGTTGAAATCCACCATAAGTATAAAAAGGTATTTGTCCTGGCCTTTCAGTTATGGGATGACACTCCAGTCAACTGAACCACACCAGCCAGGGTATAACTCATATTTTTTTTATGCACACATTCATTGTGTTTCATTTCTAAATATTTTTAGCTTTGTTATGATTTTTTCTTTAATCCAGAGATTATTTGGAATAATTTTTGTCAAAGTTATGGAATGGGAGAATGGATTCCTACTGTCGGTTTCCATTTTCAGTGCATTGTGGTGAAATTAAAAGTAATCAGATGATATCATTCCTTCCGATTGTGTTGTGATTTCCTTTGTAACCAAATGGTCAAGCGTGTAAATGTCCTGGGTGGGCTTATAGAGGATTGGTATTGGGTGAAGATTCTTTCTTACTCTCTATTATTGTAGGTAAATATCATATATTGTTTTCATAATAAGTAAGTATTTTTATTGTTTGGAAAAGAGGAGTGAAAAAGCATCTGTCTTTCAGGAAGTCTCCCAATACCAGAAAAAGAAGAAGGGTTCCAGCAGTGAGACCTGAGTAAGATCCTGGAAACGGAGGCCTCAGCATTCACCTTGTTCTGGTAAAGCCAGTCCCCTCTCCACCCCAGTTTGCAGAGGGTCTACTGTAACACCCCATCCTGCCCTTGGAAATGCCAAAACCATTTATGGTATGAATGTCAGTTGTGCCACCACTGTCTCTGTGAAAAAATGGTAGATGCATGTGTGCCTGCGGGGGAAATGGGGCAGTAGGATTGGGGGCAGGGTGGAAGAGGGGGAAGGACAACCAGTTACTGTGGTGGTAGCAAAAGCTGGTGACAGTTTGAATGAAGGAAAATCCCTGAGAATTGGCTAGCAGCTCATGTGTGGGCTGTCCCTCCACTGCTTAATCTAGGAGAAGATCTAAATGTAATTGAGTTGAGGCAAGGAGTATTTCCTATTCCTTTCCTCTAACTTACCCCCGAGCCCTGCCATTGTTCCTGCCCCTGCCTCCACTCCCCTCCTACCTTCCACAGAACCTAGCATACCGCTGCGATGATGCTTCTCACACACTACATTGCCAGTCCTATTTGCTTGTCTGTCTGATTTTCTAGGCCATCAGCTCCCTAAGGGGCATGATGGAATCTGTTAGCTCTGTACTTCCAGTGAGCTACGCAGAAACATAGAGCAGGCAGTGAATGAACGTCCTTGGAGTGCAAGACTGCAGGTTGTAGGGCACACATAGGCCCAGTGTGGCTGTACTGATCGTGGAAATGTTTGGTTGCTACCCTGAGTTCTGAGTGCCGCTTTGCCACCTCATTGCCCAGACCTCTCCTTCTGGTTACCTGGGGCCTGACAACAGACCACCGAGCAACTAACACGCTGGATCTAGCAAGGGGCTCCAAGTCTGCTCCAGATGTATGAGCATTTGTTTGGATTGGTTGTTGCCCATGCCAAACTGAATGTTAAATATTTTTAGAATTGTCCTGCTTAAAATTCTGAGTTGCATAACATATTCTCTGCCATCATTCTCCCAGATCACACCTTGCCCCTGGTACCTCACCTGACAACAAGTCCTGAATTCCTTAGCCCGGTGGTCAGCCCTTCCTTAGACCACAGCCCTGATGTCACATAATGGAATCAGGCCTAGATGCCTGGAGTTTTAAGTAATTGATTTTGGATTCTGTATGTTGCCTTAGTCAATAAATAGGAAAGACTTGATAAAATGAAGCATATTCTATTTTATGTACCTGTCCTTGAAGCCAGAAGTTGATGGAATAGAATAATACTCTTAACCTGAATTGGATACTATTTTCTCTCTATTGTAAATTAAACATTCAAATAGTATTTATTTTCTGCCATAGTGTTACAAGGGTTATTTTTTCTGGTGTGCTATGCATGTAAGCAGTGTGTTAATAACTTTGGATGCTAAATACTTTTCCTACTTACTTACTGACTTATACTTTATTTATAGAGCAATTATATCATCTACCCCCATGCTTTAACATGCTGACTGAGGCAGCAGAAAATGACACAGAATAGCTTTATCTCAGAGAAACTGCAGGCATGAAGAGGCCAAGTGCCCTGAGGGTTGTCACATTCCAAGAAGGGAAGTGCTGTATTTTCCACACAAGCTTGTGATGCCCAAGGTCCTGTGTATTTTACTTTAAACCTATTTCCACCCACCTTCTAAGAGTCACAGATTTAGTGGTAGCACTTTAAAGGGTGTTTGTGTTTCTCTTGGCTTGGAAAGTGAGTGACACAGATATAAAACATTGCTATACAACCTAGTTGAGTCAACCATTATTTTGGGGTTTCAGAGGACTTGTAACTAGTAGATGCATTTAGGCTCCTCTCTTGAGTTAATTTACCAAATTCCAATTGGAGAAGAAATTTATGAGCATGTGAACAGAACTGTTAGTTCATTTAAATGGTTAAGTGGTTTTTTCCCCCCTTTATTTTAGATGTAAGCAAAATACAGAAATATAGGAAAGAGTGGTTTTCTTTTCATTTCATAGGTTATTTCTTTTAAAAATACATGATTGTATGCACAATTGAATGTATTCAATGCCATTGAATTATACACTTAAAAATGGTTAAAAGGAGCCCTAGCTAGTGGCTCAATGGATAGGTGCTGGCTTGTGAACCCAAAGGTCATTGGTTCAATTCCCAACCAGGGCACATAACCAGGTTGCAAGCCAGGTCTCCAGCAGCCAGGTCCATAGCTGGAGGCAGGTGAAAGGCTGCCATACATTTTTGTTTCTCTCCTTTTCTTTCTCCCTCACTGATCTTCTCTCTAAAAATAATGAATAAAATCTTTAAATAAAAAAAGTTAAAATGGGCCCTGGCCAGGTAGCACAGTTGGTTAGAATGTCATCCTGATAAATAAATTGTTGTTTCTCTCTCTCTCTAAAATCAATCAATAAAAAATTTCTTTTAACCCTGGCTGGTAGCACAGTGGATAAGGTGCCCGCCTGCGAACCCAAAGGTCCCTGGTTTGATTCCCCAGCCAGGGGAATCAGGTTGCAAGCCAGGTTTCCAACCAGGTCTGTGGCTGGAGGCAGGTGAAAGGCAACCATACATTGATTCTTCTCTCCCTCTCTGCCTCTTTCCCTTCCCCTCTCTCTGGAAATTAAAAACAAACAAACAAACAAACAAAACAAAACCTTTAAAAATTTTTCTTTTAAGATTAAAATGGTAAATTTTGTGTTATATGTATTTTACCCATATATCAAGATATATACTTGTGACAATATTATACAGGTTTGGGCAAAAGTAGACTTATAGTTGTTTGTATGAAAAATAATACAATAATAAATAATAACAAGAATAAACTCCATGTTGCATACTCACAACTGTAAACCTACTTTTGCCCCACTTTGTAATGTAATATTGTTTTGGCTTTTGAAAAATAACATTATTTCATGAGCATTTTCCCATGCTATTACAAGATTTTAGAAAATGTTTTATTGCTTATGTGGTTAATTTGTTCATTCAGCAAGCATTTACTTTGTATCAGTGCAGTCCCATGTATCATTTTAGCCTTTGGAGAGAGAGGAGTAAATGAGACCTGCAAGACCCCTGAACCCAAGGAGTTTATATTCCAGCCAGGGAGAGAGGCAATGGTCAAGGAAGCAAACTCAAGAAGATTGTAAGTATAAGCACGGTGAGGGGATTAACTGGGTGGTGTTGGAAAGGCAGTTTGTGAAGAATAGCTACCATCATAGCGTGGGGAGGATGTGACCTGTAGGTTGAGTGAGTCCAAAGCTAGCAGGGCTCATGAAAGGTTGAGGAACAGCCCTCCTGGCCAAGGGAACAAAAAGTGACAATGTCTTCAGAGAACCAGACAAGACTGCAGAATCAAGAGGAGGTGAGTGTGACTGATGCAGAAGGACTGACAGCTCACAGTGAGTGGTGTCAGACAAAAGAGTGAAGGGACACAGCAGAGTGCCTCCTGGGTCAGGCTGAGGAGTTTAGATTGCATTGCAAGTGCAAGAGGGCAGTAGTGGAGGGTTTTAAATAAATCAGTGACTTGCCCAATGCTTTTAAAAACTCTCTCTAGCCCTGGCTGGTGTGGCTCAGTAGACTGAGTGCCAGCCTGCTATCTAAAATGTTGCTGGTTTGATTCCCAGTCAGGGCACATGCCCGCATGGCAGGCCAGGTCCCCAGTTGGTGGCGTATGAGAGGCAACCCATTGATGTTTCCCAAGCACATGGATGTTTCTCTCCCTCTCCTTCTCCCTCCTATCCTCTCTCTCCAAAAATAAGTAAATACGAACAAACTGTTCCTGCCTTTCAAAAAGCATTTAAAAAAAGCTCTGAGCCCTGTTAGGGGGCTACTGTAGGCATGTAGGGAGAGATAGTGATTGCCCACACCACACCATCCATACCCCTGTCCCTGAGGAGAAGCAGCCCAGGCATGCGCCCCTGTTCCTGACCTGGATGGCAGTGCCAGTGAACCTCTCCTCAGGGAGTCAGGGGACCTCTGTTAGGGGAAGGGGAGAAGGACATAGAGACTTGCAAGTGTGCCTCTCTTTTCTAGAGGGCCAAGTGCCCTGTGATTTTGGAGTCAGCCGATTTCAGTCAAATGCTTGCCTGTATGATCAATGTCAGGCAAGTTAACGTTTTTCTGTAGCAGTTTTTTTTTTTTTGGTAATAATGGGAATAATTGCTTGCATCTGAAGGAGCTGTGGAGTAATTGCATACAAAGTGCGTAGCTTAATGCCTTGTCTATAGCAAGCACTCAATACATGGTAGCTATTATTAGCAATAAGAATGGGCACTTTTAAAAACTCTACTAATGAAAACCAGTTCAGGCATACATTTCAGCACTATGCATATTAGAACTATTTAGTAGAACAGCTCTGGGATCATTAGCAGTTATAATTATTCAACTTTTTCACCTTGGCAAATCTATGTTTCTACTAAGAGCAAGAATATTTTGTTCTACAAATACTAAGATTTATAAGGTTATTGGATATTTATAGATGCTCAGCTATAAATAACTAAGGCCTATTTCTACCTTTATCAAAAAGACCAATACACAAATCTACCTAAATAATAAGACTTTCCCTTTTTCTTTTTCATGAAAATATTATTTTCAAAGTTGTAGAAGCAAATACATTATTTGCAGTAGTTATCTAAGGATAGAGAGATTAAGGTAGAAATCATCTTACTTTCTGAAATTTATGTAATATGTATAATTAACTTTTACAATACAAATATTTTGAATTATCATTAAACTAAATTGTTATGAGAAATTCCATTGTACCATCATCTTAGACCTATGAATAAAAAAATGAATCCTTTCTATTTTTATTTCCAAAAGAAGGTTTTAGAATGTTATGTTTGTAGTCACATGACAATAATCTTCAATGACATTAAAACAGGCCTAAAGTCTTCACCCAAATCCAAATAGTAGAGATTGGATCTAGTCCAGGAAGATTTCATCTCTTTGTTACAGCATCAGGTGCCCTGTTTTATCTCAAGTACCTGTCCTGTATCTTTATTCTCATGCCCACCACCTTTGTTCAGTCCTCCTTCTTTTGCTCTCAGATTATTCCAGTGGTCTCCTTACATGGCTGGGTTGGGTGTGCCCCTTGCAATCCACCTTCCATAATGCAGCCTGAGTAATGGTTCTAACATGCCTATCTGATTGTTCACTGCCTATTTTAAGTCTTTCAGTGATTCCCTATCATGTCCTGGCCTCCCCTACATATGCACCTCCACCTTGGGTTAGCCTGTGTTTAGCTTCCCCCTGTGTAGGATATTCTGCCCTTTTTTTCCTAGATAAGTTCAGCAAGTCTTTCGAAATGTGGTTCCAGCCCACTCCTCTCTGCAAGTCTTTACTTTCCATTTTGATTTCAAAGCCTTCCTCTGCTCCCAAATTATCCCCTGCAGCACCCCCCCCCCCCACGGCATCTATTACTCTGTATTGATACTGTCAATTCATGTTCCCAACCAATAGGCTGCCAGGCATAAGCAACCCGTGGTTAGGCTCTGGTCATACTTAGCCTTAATTCTCCAGGGCCTAAACTTTTCTTGCATGTGGCACTTGGTAGAGTTTTAAGGAACTTACAAATATTAACTAATACAATTCTCATAGTATTACATGGTTATTAGAAGTGCATATGTAGATCGAGTGTGCAGCAGGTGTAGATACAATTTTAGGCACTGGAGATTCAGAAGTGAACAGGTCACACAAACATCTGATCTCAGTGAGTTTATAATCTGTTGAGGCAAATGGATGATAAACAGGTATGTAATACCATGTGAGGTAGTGGGAGGAACTAGAAAGAAAAATAAAAGCCCCACAGAAGGATGACAGAAGTATCATTTTAGATGGGATGGTCAGGCAAGGCCATGTGAGGAGGGGACTTCTGAGCAGAGACCTTAGTACAGTGAGTGAGGGAGCCACAAGGATAGATAGCTGGGTAGGGCTGGAGGGGTGGGGCAGGCAGAGGAAACAGCAGTGCAAAGGCCCTGAGATAAGAACAGGCTCCACCTATATAGGGTATGTGGGGAGATAAGATATTCAAGGTGGAATCTTAGGTCAAATACAACCTTTCAGGCCATACTGAGGACTGGGTTTATTCACTGGTAGGTGTGGGGCCTGGTGGGACCTAATCTGACAGGAATGAGTAGAAGCTGGTAGATCAGTGAAAAGGTCAATGCTGTGGTCCAAACAGAGATGGTGGTGACTTGGAATCCCCACTATGGGCTCTGGACACACATCAAGAGCATAGCATACAGGATCTGTTGATGCTTGGCTATGGAGTAAATGACAGAGGGAAGTCCTTCATGGATCCAAGGCTTTGGTCAACTGGTAGGCTGGCAGTGGCACTTACTGAGAAGGGGATAACTGAGAGGGAAAAGGTGGGGAGGGATGGAAATGAAGCATTCTGTTTTGGACCCATATGTTTGAATTGCTACCATGATTTGGTTTTACCTTCTATGAATTGGAGATAATGTTTGTTTAATACACCTCTAATGAGAATCAAATGTGATCATTGTCTTTTGATATTATGTAGATGCAAGTTTTATTTTTTAAGACTTTATTAATTTTCCTTAGAGAGAAGGGAAGGGAGGGAGAAAGAGGAGAGAAATATCAATGATTGCCTCAACATTCCTTCCACGCCCCCCACTGGGGACTTGGCTCACAACCCAGGCATGTGCCCTGACTGGGAATTGAACCAGTGACCTTTTGGTTTACAAGCTAGCACTCAACACATTGAGCCACACCAGCCAGGGCTATTTCAGTCACACTGAAGCTGGGAGTAGAGTTCCCTTTAAAAGAACACAAATTTCCCTCTTATTGGCTAGATATTCCTGCACTTACACAATTGTTCTCATATCAAGAAACGATGTTTGTAACAGACCTACTCTCCATGCTTACTTAACATGTATATATAGCTTACTATGTGCCAGACACTATTCTAAGGACTTTATAAAAATTAGCCCACACAATTCTCTAGAATCCTTTGGGGTTTTAGAGAACATACCTTCATTCCCTGATTTTATGGAAGAAACTGCAGCACAGAGAGGTGAAATAACTTACTTAAGGTCCTATAGTTAGTAAGTGGCAGAGCCAGAAGTCAACCACTGGTGCTCTGGCTCCGCTTCTAACCTCGATGCCAAGCCCCACAACCCCTGCTCCCTGTGAGCAGCGTCATCTCTGATATGTGATCCCGGCCTCTTGTGTGCTGAGAGGGTGCCTTGTGTCTAACTCCATTGTCTGCATCCTTGCCCTAGTAGGCATTCCTGTTTTGGTTTTTGCAAACTGCTCAAGAGAAGCCTGTAGATATTGGTGGCAATACCTCCTTTTGTCTGAAACCTTTTCATGCTGCAGGCAGCCACCCAGAGCAACCGGTGTCCTCCAGGCCTTACTTCTAATGCCCTGAGGTCAGCCTCCTCCCCACATTACCACACACAAGCTTTTTCTTTTTTCTTTTCTTTTTCTTTTTCTTTTTTTTTTTCTGGTATTCCGTTTCATCGCAAGTTGTTAGAAGTTGTCTTTGGTTTGCAAGTACTACATTTTCCACTCGTGATTCGAGGCAGATGATGTGTCACATTGGGCTGAGTGATGAAGACGACAAGAGATTAACAAGACAGGACCCCTGACCTCTCCAGAGATTTTCAGCCAGAGGCCAGGTCCCACGCATCAGTTTTGGATCTCCCCTCCTAGCACCAAGTGGATGCAAAGTAGGCATTCAATGACTGTTCATTCTTTTATTTAGCAAATATTTATTCAGTGCCTACTACACGCCAGGCAGTCAGTGAGCTAGGTGCCGAGGAGAGGGCGGGAAACCAGACAAGCTCAGTGTCTCTGCAGCTCGAGCCTGCCCCCGACCTGCGGTACCTTCTCCAGGCTTAGGAAGGAAATGGGGTACAAGGAAGCGAGTGGAGGCTGAGTGAGGCGACAGCGAAAGGAGCCATAGCGCCAGGACGAGAGGGTGGTTTGGCATCCGGTCAGGGTGACAAGACAGATGACGCGGGCACACATGTGCTGCAGCCGCTTCCGGGACCCCTGCCCTGTTGCAGCCACTAAGTACAACAGCGTCTATGCAAAAGTCAGCCTCGCTGGGGAAAGCGGAGCTTGTCCAGACAAGATTGTCTGGGAGGTAGGCTCTGGGCCACAGAGTGTGTCAACGGAGGGGTGGCGCAGGGCTGGAGCAGGCTTTTTTAAGGAGAAAGGAGAACTCTCCAATTCGCTGCTTCTCTGGAGTCTGGTTTCTAGTCCCAGGACAGCTGCTTACCTGCTGTGTGACCTTGCCTAAGTCACTAAACCTTCCCAGGACTCAGTTAAATGGGTTCCCAATAACCTTAGGGTTGGTCAGAGGATTAAAAGAGAGAATGCTTGGAAAGCTTCCCTAGCACGGTTACCCACAAGCAGAAAAAGCTCCTGCAACAGAAGCCGTAATTACCGGCTGCTCGCACCTCACTGGGACCCCCAGGCACTGGCTGTTTTCCCAAGGACCGCTGGCTCCTTGGGGAGGGCGCACCCTGCATCCACGGGTTTATTAGCTTGCTTGGGGGCGGGGTTTGGAAAGAAATGAGGAGGAGAAGGAGGTGGTGGAGGGCAAAGAAAAGGAAGAAGCGGACGGGCAGAGGCAAGTGAGGCGACGCCTGGGAGGAGTCGCGCTGGGTTCCTGGGCCCCGCGCTGCGCGTACCCGCAGCCCGCCACGAGGGGCGGGGGCGGCGTGCGGCGGCCAATGGCGCGCAGCGCCGCTGAGAGGGGCGGTGCAGGAACACCCTGCCGCTGACAGCCAAACTCCCCAACTCCGCCCTAGTCCCCCGTGGGATCCCGGAGCCTCGCCGGCCGGGGCCGAGGCCACCCGAGCCGCGCTGCGAGCGAAGATGGCAGCAGAATGAGAAGACTGGCGCCGGGTCGTGGCCTCTGCGGTCACTGCCGCCACGCTGCAGTTTAAGATCCTCGCACGGAGCCCTCAGAGCCTCGTGCTTAGCCGGCCTCCTGGTGGCCGCTGAATTATTTCCTTTCGGGCGGAAAGCAGGGGAGAAAGGGGTCCCCTCTGCCGAGCTGTTCCGGGCTCTGCCAGCCTGTAGAGGCTTGTGCATGCGACGCTGTCCGGCTGCGGAAAAAGACGCGGGAGAGAGCCAGTCCCAGGCTGCAGCAGCGCGGGTGCGGGGATGAGCCAGCCATGGAGCGGCCTCCGAGGGGCGCGCAGAGCCAGCTGGCGCTGCGGCAGGGGTGCCGCCTGAACCGAGGTTCCACGGGTCTTCGGGGCCTTGGGCGCTCTGTGGGGGTCTCTGCCTCCGCATCCAGAAAGGACTGGATCCCCGCGTGGCAGACACTGCAGCAGTCACCGTACTGAGGCTCCCGAGACTGCTCTGTCTGCAGCTGGGTGCGCTTTCGGCACCTGGGCGCCTTGCCCAGGGCACGGTGGCTGGCGCAAGGCGGCGAGCGGGTGCAGGACTGGCTAGAGGGGTGTGGGCGTGCGTGTTGGACTGGAGAGCCGAGCTAAAGCAGAAACCAGGCGGGCCAGAGCAGCCATGCTTCCCGGGGTGGGCGTGTTCGGCACCAGCCTCACCGCCCGAGTCATCATCCCACTGCTGAAAGAGGAGGGCTTCGCTGTGAAGGCGCTGTGGGGTCGAACACAGGAGGAAGCAGAGGAGTTGGCCAAGGAGATGAGCGTTCCCTTCTATACTAGTCGCATTGACGAGGTGCTGCTGCATCAGGACGTGGACTTAGTGTGCATCAACCTGCCACCACCCCTCACCAGGCAGATCGCTGTCAAAACCTTGGGTGAGTGGCCCCTCCCCCACCCCACCCCCACCTCCTTCTCCTTGCCTTTCCCCCTGCTTTTCTCCTTTTCCCCACTCGCCCTTCCAGCAGTTTACAGGGCACCTACGCTGACCCGGGGACCCGAGACCCCGCATCTCACTCGGAGCTCCCCATTCCCTCATCCCTGGCATTTCGCAACTCTGCACTTCCCTCCCCCTTTCTGGCTCCACCTGGAAGCTCTTCCCCACGTGTGTGGCTTGGAGACTAGAGGAGGCGTGCGTTCTGGGGATGAAGATGGGGCGGATCAGATGCTGGGGACTGTGGATGGCTGCTCTGAGGGAGAGAAAACTAAGTCCCCTGCTGTGTGTGTACGTAGTGCCTAAATGCTTGCGTGAGCGCCCGTGAGAGGCGAGTGCGTGCCCAGGGACGCCTGAATGAAGGACTCCACAAGCATCTCTGGTTTTCCTGGAGGTGATAGACCTGACATTTACGTGTTAGGTGCCCTGCTAGGATAGTTTGTTACTTTCTGCTATGAGTTAGTTTAATGTGAAATTAGACGTGACAATCAGCTGTAATTGTCTAGGCTGAAAGCGAGGATAGGAGCAGTTGGATGCCTGGAGTTGGGTTGGGGGTGGGGGGATCTATTGGGATGTCTTCAGGCTTCCGGGAGATTTATATGTTAATGAAGACTGGTCAGATAAAAACCAGAGGGTTTTAACTTTCTCGTGTGGCTGCCCAGGAATTGTCTTCTGCTCAGAAGGGGCGTTCTATATCTTCAATTTTTAGGGCATGGGTACAGTAGTTCCAGAAGCACAGATTCTTTGTGCGGGAAAAGGCCCAACGCTGCTAGATTCACGTAGACCCAAGCAAGAGTTCATCTTGAATTCCCGTCAGGGATAGTTCTCAGGCCTGGTGTTGACAAGATGGTTGGGATAAGCTCACCACCCCTCATCAACTGGTTCCCCCACCTAAGCCAGGCAGTCTAAACAATCTCTGAGTGCAGTACCAGCACCTTTATCATGCCCAGAGAAAGAAGAAGTGCATGTTTTGCCCATCAGCAGTTCTCACACTACCTAAAACAATCCCAGGAAGATTGCTCACTCCTTGCTCTCCCAAGGAAACTGTTGGAATTTTATTGGTGAGGAAATAGACGAAGTACAGAATGCCACATTAGAGAAGAACTGCAAGGGAAGATTTAGGAAGGAGCAGGGACAGCACCCAGAGACCAATAGTAATTTAAGTAATCTTGGAACAGAATGTTTTATTTATTTTTTATTATATTTTATTGATTATGCTATTAAGGTTGTCCTGATATTTCCCCCTCCACCCAGCACCCCCCACTCCCTCAGGCAATACCCCTACCATTCTTCATGTCTATGGGTCATGCATCTAAGTTCTTTGGCTACTCCATTTCCTATATTGTACTTTACATCCCCATGGCTATTCTGTAACTACCCACTTGTACTTCTTAATCCCCTCACCTCCTCACCCATTCACCCTCATGCCCCTCCCATCTGGCAACCATCAAAACGTTCACACTATTTGGGATTCTGTCTCTGTTCTTATTTGCTTAGTTTGTTTTTAAGACTCAACTGTTAATAATACATATTTATTGCCATTTTATTGTTCATAGTTTTGATCTTCTTTTTCTTAAACAAGTCCCTTTAACATTTCATATAATAATGGTTTGATGATAATGAACTTCTTTAGTTTTTTCTTGCTTGGCAAGCTCTTTATCTGCCCTTCAATTCATACTTATAGCTTTGCTGGGTAGAGCAATCTTGGCTGTAGATCCCTGCTTTTTATGACTTAGAATATTTCTAGCCAATCCCTTCTAGCCTGCAAAGTTTTTTTTTTAGAAATTAGCTGACAGTCTCATGGGAACCCCCCTGTAGGTAACTAACTTCTTTTCTCTTGCTCCTTTTAAGATTTTTTTCTTATCTTTAACCTTTGGCATTTTAATTATGATGTGTCTTGGAGTGGGCCTCTGCATCCATCTTGTTTGTGACTCTCTGTGTTTCTAGGATTTGCATGTCTATTTCTTTCACCAGATTAAGGAAGTTTACTTTCACTGTTTTTTCAAATAGATTTCCCATTTCTTCTCTTTCTCTTCTCCTTCTGGCACCCCTATGATGAGAATGCTGGATCTCTTGGAGTTTTCCCAGAGGCTGCTTATACTATCCTCATTTTTTTTGGATTATTTTTTCTTCTTGCTGCTCTGAAAGGTTGTTTTTTCCTTCCTTATGTTCTGAATCATTGATTTGATTCTCAGCTTCATCTACTCTACTGTTGTTTCCTTATAAATTGTTCTTTATTTAAATTAATGTATCCTTCATTTCTGACTGAATCTTTTTCATGCAGTTGAGGTCCTCACTTAGTTCTTCGAACATCCTTATAACCAGTGTTTTGAACTCTGCATCTGATAGATTGCTTATCTCCATTTTGTTTAGCTCTTTTTCTGAAGTTTTGATTCGTTCGTCTCATTATTTTGGTTCCTGTGTATTAGGTAGAGCTGCTTTGACTCTGTGTCTTTGTAGCACAGCCTAATGTAATAGGTGTCCTGTAGGGTCCAGGGGCACAGCCTCCCTTATCACCCAAGCTGGGTACTCGAGGTGCACCCTTTATGTAGGCTGAGTGCACCCTCATCTTGTAGTTGAGCCTCTGTGCTGTTGGCAGATTAATGGGAGGGATTTACCTAGGCCAGTCAGCTACAAGGACTGGCTATAACTTGACCACCAACATCTGCCCTCTGTGGAGGATCAGCTGTGCAGGCACAGGGTTATGGTGCTCCAACATGGTCTGTAGTTATTCATTGGGTGCACTGGCTCTGGGGTTTCCAAGGTGGTGCAGCCCAAGGTCAGGCCCCACCTGTATCTTGCCCAGGGCGTGAGCTATAAAGCAGTCTGAGGTGCTGCTACTTGTGCTGGGCTTGGAGATTCCCAGGTGAAGCCAAGCTGTGAACCTAGGCTGGTTGTTGCTAGGGCCAGGCTTTGAGCTCACTGAGGCCAGCTGTTGCTTGTTTGATAGGATTTAGGAAGTTGTGAAGCGTGAGCTAAGTAAGACCAGCCATTCAAATGGAAAAGCAGCTTGGGTGAGTCCATAAGTTGGGCGGGGCAAAGTCTCTGGAAAGCTCTAAGGCGGGTCAAGCTGTATTAGCCAGGTTGATGGAGTCTCAGATATGGCATCAGCTTGTTGGGAGAGGGTTTAGAAAAGGGACCATGACCTCCGTTCACCTTGATAACAGACACTTCAGTTCCTCCCTGTGTACCACTGGTACCTTTAAGCTGCTACCCTGGTGCTGGAGCTCAGAGAGTGAGTCTGAGCAGGTGAGTCCTTGTGTGGGTTAAGATGAATTGCCTGGGGTTCCAGCAGTTTCTTCCACTGGCTCAATCCCCATTGGCTTTTGCAGCCAGAAATTGGGGGACTTATCTTCCTGTCACTGGAACCCTGGTGTGGGGCTGAGATTTCTCACTCCTGAGATATCCCTCCCAAATTTTTATCACACCAGAGTGTGGGAACAGCTTGTCTGGCCTGTGCCCCTCCTACCAGTCTGCATGGATGTGATTTCTTTAATTCCGTAATTGCCATACTTCCATTCGGGTAGATTTCTGACAGTTCTGAGTGATGGTTCTTCTATATTTTAGTTGTAATGTTGATGTGCTTGTGTGAAAAGGTGAGCCATGTCTGCCTCTGCTGCCATCTGGATCAGAAGTCAATCAGAATGTTTTACTTTTAAAAATGATATGGATTTTGGGTATGTGAAATGTACACATATTTTAATTCTATCTTCAGAGTCCTAGGACCAGAATGTATAACTCTTTCTCCCTAAAAACACATTCTTTTTTTTTTTTTAAAAGATTTTATTTTATCATTTTTTAGAAAGAGGGGAAGTGAGAGAGGCAGAGAGGGAGAGAGACATCAATGTATGGTTGCTTTTCACCTGCCTCCAGCCACAGACCTGACTGGAGACCTGGCTTGCAACCTAGTTATGTTGCCCTGGCTGGGAATCGAACCTGTGACCCTTGGGTTCGCAGACCAGCACCTTATCCACTGTGCTACCAGCCAGGGCTTAAAAACACATTATTAGCACATTGTTGACCAGCAATTTTATACAAAAGCCAGTGAAGTGCAAACATGAGTTAAGTCGTGGAGCAAACTACATCCATCTGTTTGTTCATGAACACAAACTGTTGAACTGCAGCTTTATAGCAAAAGCTAAAGCAAGTGCAAGCACGAGTTAAGTTGTTATTGGTCATCAATGTTGGGGCTTGAAAATAAGAGTGTTTTCGTGTTAACAGGCCACTCTGCCATTGACTCTGATGGGACATCTGATATAAAAGGCTACCTAAGGCTGTCAGTTTTCAGGTTAATTTTATTAAGCTTCTGACCTTTGTTGCCTGGTTTCTTGGGTGTTGAAGTGAATATTACTGGATTCTGGCTAATATTTCTTTTCTGTTTCCTATAACGTATGTGTTGAGGAGCTAACCTCCATGCTTACAGTGAATCTGTGCATATCAAATAGATTATAGCCATCCTATAATACAAATCTATTAGGGCAATTTGTATAAAATGGGGCCATATTGAGCCCTATGTCTACTGGGCTGGTCAATTCAGAATAATGTTGTTTGACATCACTTCTTCCCTCTAGGGCAGTGCTGTCCTGCAGGTCAGACCCCCAGAGCAGCTCTAGAGCATGTCCCCAGAATGGCAATTTGGGGAACAAGCATCTTCCTCTTTTCTGACTGTCGTTGGTACTTTAGCCCTGAAAGTATTTGGGGGCACTGGCTTTGAGAGAAACACAAATGAAATATTTCTGAATACTTATTATTTTCAAAAATCCCTATGATTTTTTTTTTTTTTTTGATAAGACTGATATGAGCTACCTCTTCAGAACCAAGTGTAAGAGATGTAAGAAATAGAGTTAATTTAATACCCATGACTTAAGGAATAGAGTTTGTTTATGTCTTCATGTTAGGTCTTGGGCTGTATTTTATTCTTGATTTTACAGGTAATTTGAGGTTGCCTGTGGTTATAGAAAATGTGGGGGGCATTGGCTTTAGAGGGGGCTGGAGTTCATTCTTCTTGCAGACTTCATCTTCACTGGAAATTTCCCAGAGGTCACTTTCCTTGAGTTGTGCCTACGAGTACACAGTAGGGTGGTCACCTGGGTTTGCTCTGCTATCATGGTGAGAGGTTTGACACATGTAACACAGGAAGTGAAAAACCCCAAACAGTTATCAGGATGGCCTGGCCATTGGGGGTTTATAGATGCTAGTGTTTGCCTGGAATTGAAACAAGGCAATTTAAAAAAGATCTTTCCTTCTTAAGATTTTATTTATTATTTTTAGAGAGAGGGGAAGGGAGAGAGGCAGAGAGGGAGAGAGACATCAATGTATGGTTGCCTTTCACCTGCCTCCAGCCACAGACCTGGCTGGAGACCTAGCTTGCAACCTGGCTGGGAATCAAACCAGCAACCTTTGGGTTTGCAGGCTGGTGCCTTATCCACTGTGCCACCAGCCAGGGCCTCTTTTTTTTTTTTTTTTTTTGAAAGAGGGTAAAGGAGGGAGAAAGAGAAGGGGGAAACATCTATGTGTGGTTGCCTCTTGCATGCTCCTAACCAGGGACCCGGCTCAAACCCCAGGCATGTGCCTTGATGGTGGGAATCGACTCTGAGACCCTTTGGTGCAAAGGCTGGCACTTAGTTCACTGTGCCACACCTGCCAGGGCAAAACAAGCCAATTAGCTGGTCCTGGTGAATTTTCCATTTAGCAAAAACCTGTGCTTCTGTGAGTTGCTTGCCCAGGAATGGTGAGAGAGCTGTGGTCCTGGATTCATATTCATAATTGGTCATAGCACTGTCAAGGTGAGGGGCTGGTCTGGGGACCCTAGAGGAATGAAACTTGGAATCAATTGAATAACAACATTCCTTAATTAAAAAAAAATTTTTCCTTGAAATTCCTACATTAGGGAACCAAGCATTTCTCTGTTGTAGAGATTTTTCTATAATGTATAATTTCTATCTTGTCCAGGGCTGCCTCTTAAGTACCTACTATGGGCTATGTGGCAGGTCCTGTATATAAAACATTTCATTTCATGATTAAAATAACCTTTTCAGGTAGATATTAGCTCCATTTTACAATGAAGCAACTAAAATACCGAGACTTGAGTCAAAGAGCTCAAGCACATACACCTACAGGTGTTTGAAGTCCTCATTCTGCCTCCCCTGTTACTGTTTCTTCCTCCTCTAGCCCCTAATTGGCTGCATTGCCTCAGCTGCTTCTCTCAGATAATGGCAGCCCAGGTGATGTTGTTGGAGTTTTTCTTTATTCCTGTCTGCTTCCCGCTTCCCTCTGTGGAATCAGTTCCCAAATCTGGTTCATGCCAACTCCTTAATCCACCTTGTCTCTGTTCCTTCTTCTGCATCGTTGCTTCTTCCATAAAAGGAACTAGACTCTTACCTAGTTTCTGAGTTAGGTTCCAGGCGACTTCTCCCCACCTCACAGCCAGAATTACCTTGAAGAACTGCAGACCTGATCATGTTACCGTCCCCAGCTTTTATCACTTCTGGGAGAAGCCCCAACGTCTTGACATAACAGGCAAGAGCCGCTACTTTTTCTGGAACCCCATGAACTTTAGCTAACCTAAAATACCGCTGTTTCCTTGAACGGGCCCTGTTGGATTATACATCCATGCCTTTGTCAGGAATGTGGCTCTGCTTTATGTTAGTGATGGATGTCTGTTCATTCTTCAAGACTCAGCTCCAGTGTTACCTGCTCCAGAATTCTCCCCCTTCCTCCGTCCCGCCACCCCTGCATGTCTTTCTGTGGTCTCAGCACCAGAGACCCTCACCTTTTCTTGTACCTATTTTAATGAATTTTTTAAAATGTAAATTTATTTAGTTATTTTAAATAGGTTATATATTCACATGGTATAAATTTCAAATGCTATAAAAATACACAGTGAGAGGTATGTGTGCGTTCCCCTGCCCCTGCCCTCAATCGGAGGCAGTTTTTATGTCTCCTTTTTAAGGTTTTCAAAGGATGTTCTGGCAATTATTTTCATAAGAGTTTTTAAATCTCTTTTGCACAATTGGTAACATCCCATTATATATACGGATTGTATATATACACACATATACAAATATAGAAAAAACTCAGAACCTTCAAGTATCCTTGTTTCCATTTTTGACTGTATTTTATTGTATGGATCAATTAATGTTTATATAACCAGTTCCCTATTACTCAATGTTTAGGTTGTTTCCAGTCTTCTGCTTATGCAAACATTACAATGAATAATCTAGAGCATATATCATTTTGTACATGCACTAATTACTTGTAGGATAAACACGTGATGCTGGTCAAAAAGTATGTGCTCGTTTTATTTAACAAAGCACCAAATTAACTGGCACCTGAGATGACACAGCTATCTGTTGATTCCCTTCTGTGCTTCTCTCCTTAAGTCCCTTGTCTGCCAAGTGCCTCACCTTTGTATTTGGAGCTGCGTAGTATTCAGGGCCCAGCACAACATCTCAGCCAGCTTTTGGGGTCAGTCAAAGCATGTCTCAATTTGTCCTCTTACAGAGGCCCACATCACCTAGACTGTGTAGTTAGCTGCCCAACTCCTTCCTCACCTTCACTCTTGTTTCTTAATCAGCTTATTCTCTATACAATGGCTAAGTGGCATATGTATGTAGGACATTGTGTCATTTTCTGCTCAGAACCTTTTTTCCCCCAGTGATTTTTTTAATTTCACTTTTTACACAAAGCATATTTTATTGATTATGCTGTTACAGTTGTCCCAATTTCTTTTTCCTCTGCTCCCTTCCACCCAGTAACCCCCTTCCCTCCCACAATGCTATGGACTCATGTCCATGGGTCATGCATGTAAGTTCTCTGATTTCACCCTTTCCTATGTTATTCTTAACTCCCCCTTGTCTGTCTTGTACCCACCAATTATGTTTCTTAATCCCTGCACCATTTCCCTATTTAACTCCCCTTCCCCTCCCAGTTGATAACCCTCCCAATGATCCCCAGATGTATGATTCTGACCCTATTCTGGTTGTTTGCTTAGTTTGTTTTTGTTTTTTTAGGTTCTGTTGTTGATAGTTGTGAGTTTGTTGTCATTTTAATGTTCATAATTTTGATCCTCTTTTTCTTAAATAAGTCCCTTTAACATTTCGTATAATAATGGCTTGGCAATGATGAACTCCTTCAACTTTACCTTGTCTGGGAAACACTTCATCTGCCCTTCCATGCTGAATGACAGCTTTGCTGGATAGAGTAATCTTGGTTGTATGTCCTCACTTTTCATCACTTTGAATACGTCTTGCCAATCCCTTCTTGCCTGCAAAGTTTCTTTTGAGAAGTCAGCTGATAGTCTTATAGGAACACCTTTGTAGGTAACACTCTTTTCTCTTGCTGCTTTTAAGATTTTCTCCTTATCTTTAATCTTTGGTATTTTAATCATATAATTATGATATATATTGGTGTGGTCATCTTTGGGTCTAGCTTGTTTGGCACTCTGTGCTTCCTGGACTTGTATGCCTATTTCCTTTGTCAAATTAGGGAAGTTTTCCTCCATTATTTTTTCACAGAAGTTTTTAATTTCTTGCTCTTTTTTTCTTCTAATATCCCTATGATTTGGATGTTGGTATGTTTAAAGTCATCCCAGAAGTTCCTAAGCCTCTCCTTATTTTGTTCAGTTCTTGTTTCCTCATTCTGTACTGGTTGACTGTTTATTTCATTCTTATGTTCCAAATCATAAGGTAAGGACCCCTGGTTTCTTTACCTTCACCATTGGTTTCATGTGGATTTCCCTTTGTTTCACTTAGCATAGCCTTTACTTCTTCCCTTCTGCATTTGCCATACTTAAGCATATCTGTAAAGTCTGTAGGCATCTTGATCACCAGTGTTTTCAACTCTGCATCTGTTAGGTTGGTTATCTCCTCCTTGCTTAGTTCTTCGACTGGAACCTTGATCTGTTCCCTCTTTTGGGCCATACTTCTCTGTCTCCTCAACTTGACAGGCTCCTGTGTTTGCCTCTGTGTCTTAGGTAGAGCTGTTGCACTTGTTACCATTGTAAGGGGCAGAGCCTTAGGTATTTGTCAGTACGAGATGACCTCTTTCACCATGTTGTGGTGCTGTGTGTGGGGGAGGGGTCTGAAGGGAACAATGCTGCTTGCTCGGCACTCACCCCTTTTCCAGGAATCTCTCCTGCTTTCTGGATGGGACTGACATCTCTCTAGCTATTGCCCTGGCCATGGTTCCCAGAGTAAGTGGGTCTGTGAATGTTCCAGGACCGTAGGGGCCTCTAAACAAATGGACTCTTCTGAAGAGACAGGCAGTTTCTTCCGCTCTCCAACCCCCACTGTTTTTCACAGTCAGAGGCAGTGTGGCTTTATTTCTTTTATTTCTTCTCCCCCTCTCCCCTGGGGGCTGGAATAGTGAGATCCTCGGTCTGATTTGGTGCTGGGAGCACTCCCCAGCTGTCCCTACTTTTTTAAGCATGTGACCACACTTTCCAGTGGTTGATCACAGCTGTAGTCTTGCTGCAGCCACTGTGCTGCCAAACTGTATCCTATCTGTCCTGGCTCCTTTTTCCTACCTGCCTGGATCCGTATTTCTTCTTTACGTCTTTGTTTGTTAGACTTCCATGCAGCTCTGTTTTCTGGAACTTCTGGTTGCCTCCAGTTTTGAGGTAGTTGTATTCCTTCTTAGCTGTGGAGGGAGACACAGTTGCTCTATCTATGCCTCCATCTTGGCCGGAAGCTCTCCCCCCACACCCCAAGTCTCTGCTCAGAACCTATTGGTGGCTCTCATGGCACTTGGAACAACATTCAAGTTCCTTGTTGTGACTTACTTGTTTTGAAATGGCCCTGCTTAGTAATCTCCCATCTCTTAGGCAACTCTACCAAGCTCACTACCCTCCAGGTTCTTGGACCTCTTTTTGTTCCTCAAACATACCAACCCCCTTTCCAGCCCTGGGCCTTTACAAACTGGCTGATCCTTATGCCTGGAAGGTTCTTCCTCACTCCTTTGAAGGGTCTCCTTCACACATTCTCTCTTTCCTTTTTATAAAAATTTCTCACCCTAGGGAAACATTGATCTATTGCCTCTTATATGCACCCTGACTGGGGCCTGAACCTGCAACCCAGGTATGTGCCCTGACTAGGAATTGAACCTGCAACCTTTTGGTTCAGGGATGATGCTCCAACCAAGTGAGACACACTAGCCAGAGCAGTCTTATTTTCAAGTTTCAGTTCAAATATTCTATTGGGAGAGAGACCCTTCAGTATCCTTCCCCTTTAATAAAATATCTGTCCCCTGCACCTGTCAATTATACCTCTGTCATCTTCTTCATGTTGTCGATACTGTCACAGTTTGTGATGACCTCTTTCATTTGCTTATTTTCTTATTTGTTATTTGTCTCCCCAACTAGAGTATAAATACTGTGTGGTGGAGCATTTGTCTATTTTTCTCACCAGGGAGGCCTTATCTCCCCTGGATAGTGCTAGGCACTGAGTTAGTCACCTAGTAGGCATGCTGTAAATATTTGCTGAATGACAGGTGAGTGCCTTTTCATTAAATGAAAGAATGCTTGGGGAAGGCAAAAGGTTATAAACAGGATGTGTCAATCAGTACATAACATTTTGTCCTGCATGAAATAACCCAGTGCCTCTCAAACATTAATGTACAGTCACATCACCTGGAGGTCCTGTCACATCATAGATTCCAGGGTGGGACCTGAGATTCAGAATTTCCGTCCAGCTCCCATGTGGCATGGAGGCTGCAGCAGCCAGACACATAGATGTGATGTCTCTCCACCTTGGGGAAAAGAAGTTCTCTGCCAGGTGTAATTAACCAGGCAGGGGAACCATGTTAAAATACCCATTGCTTTTGTATGTAATGTGATGACACCTGTTTTCATGGTCCCTGCTGTGATTTTTGGAGACAGTGATGCAAACACCCTTGGGGAAGCCTCTCTCCATGGGATAGAAGGCTCCTTTGGAAGGAAGAATACAGCTTAGGGTTTCCTGGAGCTTTGATCTGGCCACTTATTGATCTTGCCCCGACTTCTATGGCATCATTAGCTGAGGACCTAGAGCAGGATTTGCTTTCCTGTCCTACTTCAATGTGAGCAATTGCTCAAGGTTGAAAGACTGCTGAAATGGGTGAGAGTAGGGAGGAAACTAAGTTGAGAAAAGGCCCCTCCTGTTAGAGTTGCCACACTCACCGGCATATGACTGCAGGTAATGAACCGCCACATTTGGACTTGTTCTGAACTCCCAATAAACCCTGCATTTCTAGTACTTCCTTGAAGTCTCTTCTTGAGTTTTTTCTAGGGGGAGACTGTGTAAGCAAGGTGATTGCATTTCTGCCCCTGAGCGCTGAGTGAAATGATTTTGGTCTCTTGATTTGGTGTAGAGTTGAGGAAGCCCTGAGGCATTATGTAAATGAGAGAAATGACTATTTACTGTTAGGAAAAGTCAAGCTCCACCAACCTCATTACACCCAAATGAAATTATTCTTGTGGAAGATATCTGGCTTTAAAATATACAATTGTGAAGAAGTTTAAATTGGTGTGAGAAGAAGCCAAATGAAGAAGTGGGACATAATGATACCGGAAACTGGGGAAGGACCACCCCTTCAAAAAAAAAAAAAAAAAAAAGAACCCACCAAAAAAACAAAAGTGAAAATAAATAGCATGTTGTAAGGGTTTCACCAAAAAAAGAAACATATAGGAAATTAGTTATATATTAATATTTTGACTCAGGACAATTTGGCCTGGCAAAGACCAACATTGAATAAAATGTTATGAATCATAAAACTTATCAATTATAAAAATGGTTGACAGGTTATCCATGTGATTTTGGCAGAGGTGACCATCCTTCCTGAGCTTCAATTTTCTCATCAATAAAATGGAGTTAAAGACTATTTTATAGGGCTGGTGCTACAATTAAAATGGCTGGGAGACCTAGACCTAGACGTATGACCCCCCACCCCCCTTAGTTATCTGCATAGCTCAGTGAATACTAGTTTTACTTCTCCCCAATGTGATTAATTCTTTAGCCTATTCGTAATAGTGCTTTTCAAGATAAATTTTTCTTATTTTCATAATAGATGAGTTCCTCCTGCTAGATTCAGAAAATACAGTTTAAAGTTTTTTCTTTCTTTCTTTCTTTTGTTTTTAAAGGGGATGTGTGAGCCAAGTGCCAGAGGTCATCTTAGCTCAGAATCCAGTACTTCACAGATTTGTGATCTAGAATGTGTTTATGGGATTACCAGGAACTCAGTGGGAGTAGGGGGATGTTAACAGGAACTCACCAGGGCCTGGAAGGAGTCAGGAATCAGGAAAAGGAGCTTCCAGGAGGGAAGGAGAAAGGAGTTTAGCCTTCATTTGCCTTTGCACTGGGAACTGCAGCATTAGCTCTTTCCTAGATCTTCAGCCTGCTGTCCTTCCCTGAAAATGTTAGACTTGCCAGTCCCTATAATTGCACAAGTCAATTCCTTCAAAATTAACTTCTTTCTCTCTATATATACACACATCCTGTTGATTCTGTTTCTCTGAAGAATCCTGACAAATACAAATTTGGGCTGGATTGAGGCCACCTGACCAGGCAAGCTGGGTGATGTGATACCTGGCAGGTGTGTCAGGCAAATGTAGGTCTGAAAAAACTTGTTGGTGGGTGTGAGTCCCTAGGAGGGCATCTCTGAGCATCGTCCTCTAAGCAAGAAGACCTTGAAGGCAAATGTTCTTTCTGGTTCAGACTCCAGCCAAGGGGATTTGGGGGAAGAAGCTGTCACACCTTCACTACTGAGAGCCACAGTGGCTCTTCACCTTGACCAGTTCTATACCTGCCAGCAGGGCTTTGGGGAAGCAAGCCACTGAGGTTTGGGGAAGTCTGGGATACATTGGGATTCAGCCTCTCTTTGAGAATTGTTAATGACCTATAGAACATTAAAAATGCAGAAAAATAACATTATATTAAAATGATAGGAGTTGTTTTTTGAATGTCCAATTTCCAGATGTGATAGTTCTCATGGTATTAAGATGTCCTTTCAGTTAGCATAATATCCAGAAACTGAAATCACAGAGTTTTCAAGTCCTAAATTAAATTCATTTGCATCTTTAGCATTGCTTTTTAAAAAGTAACTTTATTGTGATATACTTTATATATCATAAAATTTACCCATTGTGAGGGATTCACTGATATTTTTAGTAAACTTATATAGTTGTACAATTATCTACATAAAAAGTTTTAGAATACTTCCAACATCCACAAAGTTTCCTCATGCC